>CM050168.1:107317613-107677613 GCA_027410445.1 Discoglossus pictus | reverse complement strand
GCAATTTGCCATGATTGACATGCCCAGGGAATCCAGACATGGTGCCCTATTCTATTATAAGCCTGTAAGTGACTCTGAGCCGTATTTTTTTTTTCTTTTTTTCTAAAAGTCTAGATGTATTCTATTGCCTCAAGCCAGCAACTTACGTCTCACAGCCTCCACACGTAAACCATGCCTTCGTAAGTAGGATTTCAGGGGGAGTGATCATATGATCTGACAATATTTAAGCAAGCCCGTAATTTACTTCTTAGACACAGCCAACAGTAAATGAAACCGTCATCAGTAAAACATGGAAGTTAGATGTAACCTGCAATTGGAGGCTAAGGATTAATGAGTGCCAATAAGTAATATTTAAGATGGGCGCGCAATCAAGCAATCTGTAGAATGCATTAGAGCATCTGTTCTAGTCCATGAGGGTTTCATGATATATATTAACCCCTTAAGAACCAGGATCTAAAGTACACAGAAATAAGTTAAAAAAATATTTGTAACTGCATATTTGTGAATTTCATACTGTTCTCTGCTTTCCAAAGCTTTTAAAGTACATTAGTGTCTGATTAATTGCTGCTGCAGTTATATGAACTGGCATTAAATCCCTTTTTCTAGTCTGATAATCTGCAATCTGACCGTAAAGTTCTAGTAGAATATCGGTTTTGTGTAACTTTAATTATGTTGCACAAGTAATGTTTGAGATGTTCAAACATATATACTCATGGATCGAGAGCTGGCTAAAAGACAGCAATCAAAGGTTTATTGTAAATGGAACATACTCCGATTGGACTAATGTGGTAGGTGGGGTTCCTCAGGGTTCAGTATTAGGTCCTCTCCTTTTCAACATATTTATTAATGATGTAGAAGTAGGACTCAAAATTAGTGTCTCCATTTTTGCTGATGACACCAAGTTGTGCAAGGTAATTAAATGAGATAATGATGTACTTTCCCTACAAAGGGATTTGCATAAAGTAGAGAAATGGGTGGCTAAATGGCAGCTGAGATTTAATACAAATATATGTAAGGTTATGCATTTAGGAAGGAAAAATAGCCATGCAGTTTATAATCTTAATGGAGCAAATCTAGGGGTATCAGATATTGAAAGGGATTTGGGAATACTTGTGGGCAACAACCTAGGTAGCAGTGCTCAATGCCAAGCAGCAGCTGCAAAGGCAAGTAAAATATTAGCATGTATTAAGAAGGGTATAGAAGTAAGAGAAGCAGATAATGTACAAATCAATAGTACGCCCTTATTTGGAATACGAAGTACAATTTTGGGCACCACTTCATAAAAAGGAAATTTTAGAGCTGGAAACAGTACAGAAAAGGACTACAAAACTAATAAGGGGAATGGAGGGGCTAAGTTATGAAGAAAGACTAACCAAATTAAACGTATTTTCCCTAGAAAAAAGGCGCCTATGAGGGGATATGATAACCTTATTAAGATACATTCAGGGTTAGTTTGGGTGGTTAAACTGTGGAATTCTCTACCAAAAGAGGTGGTGACAGCGTATTCGATAAATAACTTTAAAAAGGGATTGGATATATTTTTAAATAAAAAGGGTATTGAGGGTTATCCTGGTTAATTAGAGAGGGAGTATGGATCCAGGGAGAAATTTGATCGCCAGTCTCTGGGGTCAGGAAGGATTTTTGCATTTTTTTCCCTAATGAGACAATTGGCAAAGTTTCAATGTCTTTTTTTCTTCTATTTGCTTCCTCTGGATCAATTAAATAATCAACATATTAAGAAGAATCAGAAAAGCTCTAAAAATGTTGAACTTGATGGACTAGCAGTCTTTATTCAACTTCAAATGCTATGTAACCATACTTCAGAATATTTCTCCCAGTGAAGGGCATAAATGAACTACAAAAAGTGCTGCCCTGAGTAGGTGACCAGGCCTATAGGACAAACCTACTTAGATGATTTTCTTTTGGTTTAAAAAATACACAGCTCAGAAAGAGATAGAGACAGGACAAAAAGATAGCGAGAGACAGACAGCTCAGAGAGCGCACAAAGAGAGAAAGACAGCACAGTGTATATATATATACATATATATATATATACATATATATATATATATATATATATATATATATACACATACACACACACATACACACATACATAATACATACAGTATCTCACAAAAGTGAGGACACCCCTCACATTTTTGTAAATATTCTATTATATCTTTTCATGTGACAACACTGAAGAAATGAAACTCTGCTACAATGTAAAGTAGTAAGTGTACAGCCTGTATAACAGTGTAGATTTGCTGTCCCCTCAAAATAACTCAACACACAGCCATTAATGTCTAATCCGTTGGCAGCAAAAGTGAGCACACCCCTAAGTAGAATTGTCCAAATTAGGCCCAAAGTGGCTATATTTTGTGTGGCCACTATTATTTTCCAGCACTCCTCCATGATGAAATTACATAGCTGGTGGATGTTAGAGACAATGCACCCCCCCCCATTTGAGGATGCCCCACAGTTGCTCAATAGGGTTTAGGTCTGGAGACAAGCTTGGCCAGTCCATCACCTTTACCTTCAGCTTATTTAGCAAGGCAGTGGTTGTCTTGGAGGTGTGTTTGGGGTCGTTATCATGTTGGAATACTGCCCTGCGGCCCAGTCTCTGAAGGGAGGGAATCATGCTCTGCTCAGTATGTCACAGTACATGGTGGCATTCATGGTTCCTTCAATGAACTGTAGCTCCCTAGTGCTGGCAGCACTCATGCAGGCCCAGACCATGACACTCCCACCACCATGCTTGGCTGTAGGCAAGACACACTTGTCTTTGTACTTCTCACCTGGTTTCCGCCACACACGCTTGACACCAACTAAACCAAATAAGTTTATCTTGGTCTCACCTGACCACAGGACATGGTTGCAGTAATCCATGTCCTGAGTCTGTTTTCAGCAAACTGTTTCTTGTGCATCATCTTTAGAAGAGGCTTCCTGCTGGGAAGACAGCCATGCAGGCCAATTTGATGCAGTGTGTGGCGTATAGTCTGAGCACTGACAGGCTGACCACCCACCCCCCTGCATGAGTGCTACCGGCACTGGGGAAGCTACAGTCCATTGAGGGAACCATGAATGCAAACATGTACTGCGACATACTGAAGCAGAGCATGATCCCCTCCCTTCGGAAACTGGACCACAGGGCAATATTCCAACATGGTAACGACCCCAAACACACCTCCAAGATGACCACTGCCTTGCTAAAGAAGCTGATGGTAAAGGTGATGGACTGACCAAGTGTGTCTCCAGGCCTAAACCCTATTGAGCATCTGTAGGGCATCCTCAAATGGAAGGTGGATGAGTGCAAGGTCTCTAACATCCACCAGTGATGTCATCATGGAGGAGTAGAAGAGGCAACCTGTGAAGCTCTGGTGAAGTCCATGCCCATGAGGGTTAAGGCAGTGCTGGAAAATAAAGGTGGCCACAGAAAATATTGACACTTTGGGCACAATTTAGACATTTCCACTTAGGGGTGTACTCACTTTTGTTGCCAACGGTTTAGACATTAATGGCTGTGTGTTGAGTTATTTTGAGGGGCAGCAAATTTACACTGTTACACAGGCTGTACACTTACTACTTTACATTGTAGCAGAGTGTAATTTCTTCAGTTTTGTCACAAGAAAAGATATAATAAAATATTCACTGAAATGTGAGGGGTGTACTCACTTTTGTGAGATACTGTATATATAAATAGTAAATAAATAGGACATCTGTGTTTGCATTTGAATGTCTAAAACAAGTTAAAAAACAAAACAAAAAAACAAACAAAACAGTTTTCCAGCTCAGAACTGCAAGAAAAACATGCAAAGCCAAGGTTGGATTATACACAAGCTGTGTATCCTATCCACGTACAGCTGTTTCAAACTTACTGGCTATCATCAGCGTGGAGCAGGATCTCAGCCTGTGTTGTGGGCCTTGTGAGTAGGTAGTTCACCACCACAATCATTTAATATATCGTGGGCAAAAGAGAGATACAGTATATAAATTGTTACATAGTAATTTAGGTTGAAAAAATAATTTTAGTCCATCAAGTTCAACCTTTTTAGATCTCCTCTGATCTGCAATTTGCTGATTAATTGTTAATTAATCCAGAAGAAGGCAAAAAGAAAAACAAAATCCCAGTGAAACTTTGCTAATTGTCTCAAAATGGAAAAAAATATGAAATCCCTGGATCAATACTCCCTCTCTAATTATCCAGGATAGTCCTGAATGCCCTTTTTAATTAAAAATATATCCAATCCATTTTAAAGTTATATATCGAACCCGCTGTCACCACCTCCTTTGGTAAAGAATTCCACAGATTAAGCACACTTACTGTGAAGAACCCTTTTCTTCCTTTAAAAGAGGAAATCTTTTTACTTCTAATCTCAAAGGATGTACCCTTGTCAACTGAAAACCTCTTGGCACAAAAAGTTCACTTGACAAAGCCTTGTATTGACCCTGGATATATTTATAGAAGGTAATCATATCCCCTCTTAGACGCCTTTTTTCTATTGAAAATATGTTTAATTTAGTTAGTCTTTCCATTCCCCTTAGTTTTGTTGACCTTCTCTGTACCTTTTCCAGCTCTGAAATGTCCTTTTTATGTAGTGGTGCCCAAAATTTTACTCCATATTCCAAATGAGGGCGTACTAGGGATTTGTATAGTGGGAGAATTATATTCGCTTCCATGTCTTCTATACCCTTCTTAATACATGCTAATATTTGAATTGCCTTTGCATATACTGCTTGGCATTAAGCACTGTTACCTAGGTGGCTGTCCACAAGTACTCCCAAATCCCTTTTAATATCGGATACCCCTAGATTTGCTACATTAAGATTATAAATTGCCACATGTGGTGTAGATGTGCTAAGATCAAAGGGCTTTGGGAAAGGTGTGTCACCAAGTTGGTGGGTATGGGATGCAAGGAAGTTACCTTAAACCCAGAAGCTTTTCTATAACATATTTTTCCAAGGGAATGGTCTAGAGAAACAATAGGGATAGTGGTGCAGATTCTCATGGTAATTAAATGGTGGATTGTACAGAGATGGAGAAGTGGAATGAGATTTGTAGTACTATGGAAAATAATAAACAGTATGAAATGGAATATTTAAGTTTTGATTCCAAGTTAAGATTATCAGTGGTTAAGAAATGGGCAAGATGGGACGAAGAAATGTTTCCCGGGCCTTTTTGTTAATAGATATATATATATTTTTTTTTGTTGTTGCCTTTAGCGATGTTACTTTAATTATATAATAGGTTTCGGGTATTGCCTCCTTCTGTAAATAATGAGAATATTGCCAAGGGGTGGGTGGGGGGTATGTAGGTGGGTGACTGTGTATGATTTAGATGTAAGTATTGTTTTACTGTATGTATTTTGTTTTGGTTGTCTGTTTCTAAAAACAATAAAACATTAAAATATGAAAAAAAAAAAAAAAAGATTATAAATTGCATGGCTATTTTTCCTTCCCAGATGCATAACTTTACATTTATTCGTATTAAATCTCATCTGCCATTTAGATGCCCATTCCTCAACTTTATGTAAATCCCTTTGGAGGGAAAGCACATCATTATCCGATTTAATTACCTTGCACAACTTTGTGTCATCAGCAAAAATGGAGACGCCACACCCCAATCCTACCTCTAAGTCATTAATAAATATGTTAAAAAGGAGAGGACCTAATACTGATCCCTGAGGAACCCCACTTACCACATTAGCCCAATCAGAGTATGTTCCTTTTACAACAACCCTTTGCTTCCTGTATTTTAGCTAGCTCTCAATCCATGAGCAAAAATGGACTGCAATTCCTGTATCCATTAGTTTGCTCAATAGTCTCCGATGTGGCACTTTATCAAAAGCCTTTGCAAAATCCAAAACGACTACATCCACTGAGTTGCCTTGATCCAAGTTCCTACTATCCTCCTTATAGAAACTAATTAGGTTCGTTTGACATGACATATCCTTCATAAATCCATGTTTGCTCCTACTTATAATCCTGTTTGAATATACAGTGCCTTGCAAAAACATTCACCCCCTTGACTTTTTTTCTATTTTGTAACATTACAGCCTTAAGTTCAATGTTTTGTTAATCTGAATTTTATATGATTGATCAGAACACAATAGTCTAAGTTGGTGAAGTGAAATGAGAAAAATATATACATAAAACTATTTTTTAGAAATAGAAAACAGAAAATTGTCATATACGTACGTATTCACCCCCTTTGTTATGGAGCCCATTTAAAACCTCTGGTACAACCAATTGCCTTCAGAAGTCACATACCGTATATACTCGAGTATAAGCCGAGTTTTTCAGCCCTTTTTTTAAGGCGAAAAAGGCCCCCCTCTGCTTATACTCGCGTCACTTCCCCTAGTGTCTCTCTAACCCCTCCCCCCCCCACCCTTGTCTCTCTAACCTCCCCGGAGGGTGTTGATGAGGAGGGGGTTGAGGTTGAGGGGGGGGGGGGGGGGAGGAGGTGGATGAGGATGGTGGGGTTGATGAGGAGGAGGGAGGTTGAGGATGGGGGGATGAGGATGGGGGGTTGAGGATGTAGGGTTGAGGATGGGGGGTTGAGGATGGGGGGTTGATGTTGAGGAGGGGGGTTGAGGAGGGGGTTGAGGTTGAGGGGGGTGAGGAGGGGGTTGAGGATGAGGGGGGTTGAGGTTGAGGGGGGTTGAGGTTGAGGATGAGGAGGGAGGTTGAGGATGAGGAGGGAGGTTGAGGAGGGAGGTTGAGGATGAGGAGGGAGGTTGAGGAGAGGAGAGAGGTTGAGGAGAGGAGGGAGGTTGAGGAGAGGAGGGAGGTTGAGGATGAGAAGAGGAGGTTGATGATGAGGAGGGAGGTTGAGGATGAGGAGGGAGGTTGAGGATGAGGAGGGAGGTTGAGGATGAGGAGGGAGGTTGAGGATGAGGAGGGAGGTTGAGGATGAGGAGGGAGGTTGAGGAGAGGAGGGAGGTTGAGGAGAGGAGGGAGGTTGAGGATGAGGAGGGAGGTTGAGGATGAGGAGGGAGGTTGAGGATGAGGAGGGAGGTTGAGGATGAGGAGGGAGGTTGAGGATGAGGAGGGAGGATGAGGAGGGAGATTGAGGAGGGAGATTGAGGATGAGGAGGGAGATTGAGGATGAGGAGGGAGATTGAGGATGAGGAGGGAGATTGAGGATGAGGAGGGAGGTTGAGGATGAGGAGGGAGGTTGAGGAGAGGAGGGAGGTTGAGGAGAGGAGGGAGGTTGAGGATGAGGAGGGAGGTTGAGGATGAGGAGGGAGGTTGAGGATGAGGAGGGAGGTTGAGGAGGGAGGTTGAGGATGAGGAGGGAGGATGAGGAGGGAGATTGAGGAGGGAGATTGAGGATGAGGAGGGAGATTGAGGATGAGGAGGGAGATTGAGGATGAGGAGGGAGATTGAGGATGAGGAGGGAGATTGAGGATGAGGAGGGAGGTTCAGGAGGGAGGTTGAGAATGAGGAGGGGGGTTGAGGAGGGGGAAAGAGACACAGGGAAGGGAGAGGGGAGAAGAGACACGGGAGAGAGAGGGGAGAAGAGACACGGGAGAGAGAGGGGAGAAGAGACACGGGAGAGAGAGGGGAGAAGAGACACGGGAGAGAGAGGGGAGAAGAGACACGGGAGAGAGAGGGGAGAAGAGACACGGGAGAGAGAGGGGAGAAGAGACACGGGAGAGAGAGGGGAGAAGAGACACGGGAGAGAGAGGGGAGAAGAGACACGGGAGAGAGAGGGGAGAAGAGACACGGGAGAGAGAGGGGAGAAGAGACACGGGAGAGAGAGGGGAGAAGAGACACGGGAGAGAGAGGGGAGAAGAGACACGGGAGAGAGAGGGGAGAAGAGACACGGGAGAGAGAGGGGAGAAGAGACACGGGAGAGAGAGGGGAGAAGAGACACGGGAGAGAGAGGGGAGAAGAGACACGGGAGAGAGAGGGGAGAAGAGACACGGGAGAGAGAGGGGAGAAGAGACACGGGAGAGAGAGGGGAGAAGAGACACGGGAGAGAGAGGGGAGAAGAGACACGGGAGAGAGAGGGGAGAAGAGACACGGGAGAGAGAGGGGGGACACAGGGGGCAGCACATTTCCCACCCTCGGCTTATACTCGAGTCACTCATTTTACCCAGTATTTTGTGGTAAAATAGGTGCCTCGGCTTATACTCGGGTCGGCTTATAATCGAGTATATACGGTTATTATATTATGACGTCCACCTGTGTGCAATCTAAGTGTCACATGATCTGTCATTACATATACACACCTTTTCTAAAAGGCCACAGAGGCTGGAACAGCTAAGCAAGAGGCACCACAAACCAAACACTGCCATGAAGACCAAGGAACTAAGGGACAATGTTCTGTAAATTAAATGATGCAGATCCTCAAACAATCCATGTTAATTCCAGGTTTTGAGGCAACAAAACAAGAAAAATGCCAAGGGGGGTGAATACTTTTGCAAGGCACTGTACATATTTTTTATACTATCACTTATTAACCCCTTCTTAAAGCTTTCCCACTACAGAAGTGAGGCTTACAGGTCTATAATTTCTTGCATTTGTTCTTGCTCCCTTCTTAAAAATAGGTATCACCTCTGCCTTTCTCCAGTCATCTGGTAGAGACCCTTTGTTGAGTGTATCTTGAAACATTAGATATAATGGTTTTGCTATTACAGAGCCCAGTTCCCTCAGTAACCTTGGATGTATTCTATCAGGACCTGGGGTTTTATTAACATTTATTTTTTCTAACCTCTTTTGGATTTCTTTGTGCGTTAACCAATTATTTGGTGAAGGTAGTGTAGCCCCATTTTGATGCAGTTCCCCCACCACTGGTACCTACCCTTGTGTATACCGAAGAAAATAACCTATTTAGCTCATCTGCTTTTTCCTGGTCACTGATTGTCAGACAGCCTGTTTAAATATGTTAATGGCCTTTTTCCCATTAACATATTTTAAAAAAATTTAAGGGTTAGTCTTACTCTCCTTTGCAACTAACTTCTTTTCATTTTCGATTTCAGCCAGTCTTATAGCCCTTTTGCAAGCTTTGTTGACTTCCTTGTACTTACGTAAGGCAGTCTCTGTTCCCTCTTGATTGCATAATTTAAATGCCTGATTTTTACTCCTCATCTTTAAGTTATGAATATTTAGTAAGGATTTGAACATTGTCCATTTATGTTCAGTATTTTTACCCATTAGTTCTCTGTCCCAGTTTATAGTTTGTATTACTGCCCTTAGACTGTTAAAATTTGCCCTTTTAAAATTCTGAGTTTTTGTTTGCCCCTTAAAGTTTTATTTTTTTAATTCATTCTCAAATGAGACTGTGTTGTGATCACTGTTTCCCAAAGGTTGCGCTATTTCAACATTTGATACCATATCAATATTATTTGTGATAAATACATCCAAGATAGCCTTATTTTTAATAGTTTCGTGTATAACCTGTGCCAGATAATGATCTCTGAGTGTACTCAGTAACCTGTTCGCCTTAGCGGAACTGCTGGTCTCATTTATCCAGTTTATTTCAGGGTAGTCAAAATCTCCCATTATTAGAACTTGCCCATGCTTAGCTGCATTTCTAATCTGTAATCTCACTTTCAATTATATTTGGAGGTTTATAGCATTCTCCTACTAATATTGTTTTAGAATTTGCTTAGCTGCATTTCCAATCTGTAACAATAATTGTATTTCCTCACTTTCAGCTATATTTGGGGGTTTATAGCATACTCCTACTAATATTCTTTTGGAATTTGCTGCTCCGCTATTTAACTCTACCCACAAACATTCAATATTACCGCTAGTTCCAGCATAAATATCTTCTCTGACTATAGGTTTAAATTCAGGCTTAACATACAGACAAATCCCTCCTCCTCTTTTACCATTTCCACAGTCTTTCCTAAATAGTTCATAACCATCCAGATTATATATATACACTTAGGCTGCAAGCAGTTAAGGAATGCAGGACTTAGAGAAAAAAAACCCACATCACAATCTCGGGGGCAAAAAAAAAAAATGACCTTGCAAAAATACGACTTTAACGGCCGAACCGCGGAAATCAAAAAACACGAAATACTAGAAAAAAAAATAAAATAAAAACACACTTACACACAGCAAAGGTGGTGAACGACAGGGAGTGAGGTTGCGCGCAAATTTAAACCGAATTTACAGAGTTTTGGCACGCTAAAATTGGCAAAGCAAGAAAAAAAATGTTGGACGAAAAAAATGAAAACGAGGCTAAAGTAACACTTGCGAGCCAAGTAACGCATAGAAAAAAGACGCCATCTTACAACACTAACATGCAAATAATAATATTATTATTCGAAAATGGCACTTTATCCACCTAAACAAACGGTCTGGCCTTGCGCACGCAGCCTATTTACACTGCACACTTGGCCCATTGCTGACACTTTCTCCTCAGGTGATCAACGGTCCAACTGTACATTTTCTGCTGCAGGAATATCCAAAGAGATTGTTAGCTCTTCAGGATATTGATTGCTGAATATTAAATATAAATAGGTAAAGTATATTAATTTATTAATTCATATTAATTTATTAATTCACTGTACTAAATAGATTTTATATTTTACACTGTACTTATACATCTGTATTTGCGATGAGTGCCGAAGGTGATCGTTGCAAAGCAGGAAACTTGAAGTACACTAGGGGAGAGGCTCGCAATGAGCGCCAAAGGTGCTCAGCACAGGGCTCGCAATAAGAGCAGAAGGTCCTCAGAGGATCAAAAGTCTTACATTGTGTGGCAAACAGCATTCCCATGGTTTCAAATTGTATTGCTCCATCATTTTTGATGGGCAAGTCGCTAGTTAATATATAAAAAACAAAAGTAAGTATATTAGTTAAACAAACAAAAAAACAAAACAACAAATAAGTGGAAGGCAGGGGAATGGAACCTATGACTTACCAATGAGGAAACTCTTTAAAATGATCACTTACCACTATACTAACACATTTTGTTTTTAAACAGTTTAAATCCAGAATAGAATGCACATGGTCTTTGTGGGATAAATACAATAACAATACCAGTTAAAAATAAATAATTAATACGGTCTCAAAGAAAAATAGTAGAGAAGTGACCTCTGTATGTATAATAGAAATAATGTTTTTATGAATGTATGTAAGATTACATGTAATGGATGTTTTGTATTTGTACTTTTACGACAACTTAAAAGAAATAAAAAATGTAATTACATTTAAAAAAAAGCTACACTAAAATGACAATATCTAAGTCAATTCTTGTAAACACATTTTCCACATGATTTTTTTGCTTTCTAACTGATGGTGTGGAGTACATGTGTGGCTTTTGTGGTCCCCTTAAGATTGTGGTGATAAAGATACAACACACAAGTTACTGTTCCTCTGGTAAAGTTATCTGTCACCATTACCATTTATCAGTTGGACATGATCTTCTTCTTTATTACTCTTACTAATCTTAAAGGACCTCTGTAATGTCCTACCAAGAGGAGCTAGTAATTTTAATTATTTAATAATTTGTAATAGCAAATGTAATATTCTAATCTTTGAAAAATATTGTAAACTTTGCCTTCATCTAATGGTTTGTCTTCTCCCTGGTTATTAAAGGAAGGGTGGAAAAGATGACTGAGTGATAGGGCTAAAGGGTTGTTAAGAACAATCAACTATCATAATCAATGATTTATATGACTGCCCCCAAAGCAAAAGGTCATTGCTACAGGAAACCTGTGTAACATAATATCCAGCCAATGAACATTTAGCATCTTGCTAGACAAAACAACCTTTCCCCAATTACCTTATACTTGGTGGGTAATAGTAGCAGGTGAAGTCTGATCTGCAATAATGTATTCTAGAATGTTGCTTTTTAAATCAATTAATTTGATTTTAATTAATGATTACTGCCTAATTAAAAAAGTCATTATGGCAGTCCCTTAACTATGGTCAATAAAACCATTAACTGAGATGGTAGATCATAAAATACAATAAATACCGTACTGAAGACATTTCCACTTAGAACTTTTAAAGGATTCACTGCACCATGAGAACTAATATATAAAGTAGACTCTCAGTTATCCGGCACACATGGGGATTGGTAGATGCCGGGTAAATGTAGTTTCGGGTTGCTTGAGAGTCACTATTAAAAGAGACTAAGATTAGCTGCACATAAGATGCTCTGCTAAGTGTATTTGTTAGTGATGGCTGTTCTAGCAGCAGCAGCTTTCACCTCTCCCTTACACACAGGTACGTTTGGCTGGAGGATGTGGTGCTGAACCCGGGGAATGTAATGTCAACACTGCACTGGCTCATACACTCATATCTGTCTGAGCATAATTAATGAGGAAAAAGTCATACATCTAGTTTTTTCATTACAAACAACATTGTTTATGCCTCTGGAACCTGGAGGAATCCATGATACATTGGTAGAAGGTGTATGTGTGTGTGTCATTTACATTTCTGGAGTGCAATGGATGAATTGAATGATACAAGGTGTCTGCTTCTGGACCAGTGAGTGTGGAGTTAATTTCAATCTTATCCAGTTATCAAAAAAAGACTCTGGACTTCTGCCTGTCCCCTTCCCTCCTTTCACAAATAACAACAAACACACACTCCCACCATTCAGCTCTAAAGATGTGATGTAACAAACATAAAATTAATTTCCGTACTCAAAAATAAAGTCTGCAAAAAATGTTCATGGCCATACTTAACCAAACACATTTTGTTTTTTTTCAACTGCAGTCCTTTGATTATGCTTATTTCCGATGCACTTTTTCTGTCACTGGTTTTGTCATCAATCTATATAGATTGTGTTGATCTGAGTGTTATATTTGAAACATACTTACCAGGGAAAAACCCAGGAGAGAATTTGTGCAGAGAGACAGTCATTACTTTGGAAGTGAAGCTAAAAGCATCTTCTACACCTGAAGAATTGGGAAGACAATTATAAAAGTACATTATAATTTCAAATGAAAATGAAACATGTCTGAACTGATAAGAGCTAAAGGGACAGAGGGGCTTACCATGCGGCTTCTGAAAACATGTTTAAACAAATGTAAGGGTTGAATGGACAGTTGCATGGCAGTGACATGTTTAATAGTTTAAAACAGTGGTGGGCAACTCAGTTCTACAAGTGCTGCCAACAGTCCAGAGTTTCAGTATCTCTCTGCTTGTATATTCAAACCCTGACTAAATGAATAGGACTAAGTAACTCACATGAGCTCAGATTGATCCACCTGGGCTCAAGCAGAGATACTGAAATCCTGGACTACTTACTGATGGAACCAAGTTGCTCACCAAAGAGTTAAAAAAAATAAACAATAATAATAAAAAGAAAGGAGATCTAATGACAGTGAAATGTTTAATAAGTTGAAGGGTCAGCCCCACTGTTTGAAACACATATATAAATGTTTGAAAATATTAATAATGGCACAGGAAAAAAATGTCAGTTTATCATTAGAAAAAAAATGTTTAAGGCATCAGCTGGTTTCTGAAGGTATACACAATACTTTGGTGAAGGTTGCATGTGCTAGACGGACATTAATATTCTGCAGGATCAGGGCTTACAGTTAACCTTACACACTAAATGGTTCTAAGCGTGTGTGGAGAAAGGGATTGAGTTTTAAATATTGTAATGTCCAACAATATAATAAATCACTCCCCCTCTTCCTCCCTTTCTAACCCAGCTGTTAAGTACATGCCCTCAGGCTCATGCTTCATCAGGGATCGATGAAGTCAGACGAGATGGACGATTCTATAAATAAACAGTATATGCAAAAATGAATAGCTTCTTTAAGTGGTTTTAAGCGTATGGCTTGAAAGCTGCTAGTTTTGTTAGTTTGTTACATCTTCCAACACGACATGTTTCCTAAACTACAGTGGTCCTTTAAAGGGACAGCCCCATGTAAAAGCAAAGTGACCTAATGATTGAGAACGGTTTCATTAAAATGTCACTTTTATACAGCTCTTACCATCACCATGGTGCAGGTCCATATCTACGTACAAGACCCTGTCGTATTTTTGCCTCAGTTTTAAGATACCCAAGACAGCGTCATTAAGGTAACAAAATCCAGATGCTTCATCCCTACAAGGAAAATAGGTAGGAATTAATAATAACATTAATTTACTTTAAGGGCTAGGGCCCAAAGAATACTAATGGCAGTGAAATGCTTAAGGGCTCAGTTCCTGCTATACCACATTTTATTAATAGTTGTGACATGTTTAAGTCATATAGGTTTCTAAGGATGTATTTGTTTAACTAACAAAGCAAAACAGGTCTATAGCCAAGTAAAGGGCCACGAGAGCGCGAGAGAGAACGAGCAAACGACTGACTGCATACCATGGTTCAGTCTAACTGCATGAATGGGAGGCTTATCTTTATTACTCAATATATGTTATTGGTGGCTGTGAGACTGCTTCCACAAATTCAAAAGATTCTAGTATGTTACATCATATTGTTAAAAAAAAAAAAAAATCAAAAAAAAGATCAAGAGAAACATCTTATACTGGAATCAAAAAGTGATCCCAAATTTCAGGTAACAAATTCAAAGCAATACTTACTTTTTGGCGTGATGCCAACCGCCTGGCCAGTTGATAGCTATGCGGGTCTTGCACTCCATAAGATGTTCAGCAGCAGTTAATGTGGCTCCTCCCACAGCAGCAGCATATTCATATATACCTTCTGTGATGGGACAGTCATAACCTGAAAACATTACAATGTCAGCGAGCAAGAGCATTAGGGAGGCACAGGAAAGAGAGAGCTATTGGAGAGAAAGAAACTATATTAGAGTGAGCTAAGTATGCTTAAAATACACAGTAATAAATGGGACTAACTATTGAGATAGAGAAAGACTAAGGTAGAAAGGACTCTGATGACAGAAATTATATTTTAGACAGGTGATAGCACAAAACTGGTCAAATGCAAACAGACATGCCATATAGCCAGTAAAATCCTGTCTGCTCGTTTGATTTTGTAACTGAACCCAGAAGTCACAGAGTTGCTATCATGGATTTGTCATGACAAATTACATTGATTTCCCCAAATTGCTGCACACCGCCAGAAGCTAAAGGTGACTGACATTTTAAATAAATAGCATGGAGGCTGTGACTAACAATTATTATATTTAGCTTTACTAATTTTTATACTTACTCTTAGCCATGCAGAGAATTGGATCATTAATTATATTATAATCTCCTGATAGATTTTGTGATTTCAAAATCCCAACTGCTCCCTTTATTATCGTTTTTATTTAGTTCCAAGGATAAAACAACCACACAATAGGTACCAAGTGTAAGAAAACTATGGGCTCTAAAATGCATAGACAGTAACAGATACTCATTCCCATTACAAGCTTGTTTAGAGATTCACTGTTTCTACTAGGATGACTGTATATGATTGTAAGACTGCAATTTTTCAATCTTTAGGGAAAGTACTGTGTACACTTGATTTTAAGCTCAAAGACAGGGCACTCCATTCCTTTTCTTTTTGTTCTTCATTTTGTTAATATTGTTTTGACTTGAACTTACCCCTGTATAGCGCAACAGAATATGTTGGCGCATTACAAATAAAGGAAATAATATTGTAAAACACTACAAAGCTCATTGTTGTCTCATACCCACCTTTTGAAATGTATATAGGTTTTCGGCTTTATTCTTTAACACAGAGGTTCCCAAAGTGTGCGCCGCGGCTCCCTGGTGCGCCGTGACCGTGCAACAGGGGAGCCGCTGCATGAGGGAGACCAGAAGCGTGCTGTGGGGCTGTGTGTGTGTGCAGGATGTGTGTGCAGTGGTGTAGGAAGAAGGTGCACCCCAGACAGCAGTTCTTTAGGGTTACAAAAATGCCCCCAACTGCCTTCTGCCCTCCTGCTCTCTCCTTCCCCGAACTCTCTCCCTCAGAGTCTTTGACCCAGGAGAGGAGGAGCTACTAGGGGGAGGAGCCACTGGCAGCGGAGCAGCCAGAGAGAGGACAAGGGAGAAGGGAGAGAGAGAGGGAGAAATGTGCCCATCCTGTGCCTGCAATAGCCAAAGTGTCCAGCCTGTGCCTGCAATAGCCAAAGTGTCCAGCCTGTGCCTGCAATAGCCAATGTGCCCAGCCTGTGCCTGCAATAGCCAATGTGCCCAGCCTGTAAGACGATATGCCCAGCCTGTAAGACGATATGCCCAGCCTGTGCCTGTAATAGACACATGCTGGGCACATTGGCTAAGTGCTAATGTTGGAGAGGGGGGAGAAGTGAGAAAGAGAGAAGAGTGAAGGAAAAGGAGGGAGGGAAAGAGAGGGAGAAAGGATGAGAGAGAGAGAGAGAAAAGGAAGGATGAGAGAGAGAGAAAAGGAAGGATGAGAGAGAGAGAAAAGGAAGGATGAGAGAGAGAGAAAAGGAAGGATGAGAGAGAGAGAAAAGGGAGGATGAGAGAGAGAGAGAGAGAGAGAGAGAGAAGGAAGGATGAGAGAGAGAGAGAAGGATGAGAGAGAGAGAGAGAAGGATGAGAGAGAGAGAGAGAAGGATGAGAGAGAGAGAGAAGGATAACGGGGGAGAGAAAAGGAAGGATGAGAGAGAGAGAAAAGGAAGGATGAGAGAGAGAGAAAAGGAAGGATGAGAGAGAGAGAAAAGGAAGGATGAGAGAGAGAAAAGGAAGGATGAGAGAGAGAAAAGGAAGGATGAGAGAGAGAAAAGGAAGGATGAGAGAGAGAAAAGGAAGGATGAGAGAGAGAAAAGGAAGGATGAGAGAGAAAAGGAAGGATGAGAGAGAAAAGGAAGGATGAGAGAGAGAAAAGGAAGGATGAGAGAGAGAAAAGGAAGGATGAGAGAGAGAAAAGGAAGGATAAGAGCGAGAAAAGGAAGGATGAGAGCGAGAGAGAAAATGAAGGATGAGAGAGAGAGCGAGAGAGAAAAAGGAAGGATGAGAGAGAGAGCGAGAGAGAAAAAGGAAGGATGAGAGAGAGAGAATGAAGGATGAGAGAGAGAGAGAGAATGAAGGATGAGAGAGAGAGAGAGAGAGAGAATGAAGGATGAGAGAGAGAGAGAGAGAATGAAGGATGAGAGAGAGAGAGAGAATGAAGGATGAGAGAGAGAGAGAGAGAATGAAGGATGAGAGAGAGAGAGAGAGAGAGAGAGAATGAAGGATGAGAGAGAGAGAGAGAGAGAGAGAGAATGAAGGATGAGAGAGAGAGAGAGAGAGAGAGAATGAAGGATGAGAGAGAGAGAGAGAGAGAATGAAGGATGAGAGAGAGAGAGAGAGAATGAAGGATGAGAGAGAGAGAGCGAGAGAGAAGGATGAGAGAGAGAAAATGAAGGATGAGAGAGAGAGCGAGAGAGAAAAATGAAGGATGAGAGAGAGCGAGAGAGAAAAATGAAGGATGAGAGAGAGAGCGAGAGAGAAAAATGAAGGATGAGAGAGAGAGAGAGAGAGAGAGAACATGAAGGATGAGAGAGAGAGAGAAAATGAAGGATGACAGAGAGAGAGAGAGAGAAAATGAAGGATGAGAGAGAGAGAGAGAGAGAGAGAGAGAGAATGAACGATGAGAGAGAGAGAGAGAGAGAAGGATGAGAGAGAGAGAGAGAAGGATGAGAGAGAGAGAGAGAGAGAGAGAGAAAATGAAGGATGAGAGAGAGAGAGAAAATGAAGGATGAGAGAGAGAGAGAAAATGAAGGATGAGAGAGAGAGAGAAAATGAAGGATGAGAGAGAGAGAGAGAAAATGAAGGATGAGAGAGAGAGAGAAAATGAAGGATGAGAGAGAGAGAGAAAATGAAGGATGAGAGAGAGAGAAAATGAAGGATGAGAGAGAGAGAAAATGAAGGATGAGAGAGAGAGCGAGAGAGAAAAATGAAGGATGAGAGAGAGAGAGAACATGAAGGATGAGAGAGAGAGAGAGAGAACATGAAGGATGAGAGAGAGAGAGAGAGAGAGAGAGAGAGAGAGAGAGAGAAAATGACGGATGAGAGAGAGAGAGAGAGAAAATGAAGGATGAGAGAGAGAGAGAAAATGAAGGATGAGAGAGAGAGAAAATGAAGGATGAGAGAGAGAGAAAATGAAGGATGAGAGAGAGAGAGTGAAAATGAAGGATGAGAGAGAGAAAGAAAAGAAAGGATGAGAGAGAGAGAAAATAAAGGATGAGAGAGAGAGAGAAAATGAAGGATGAGAGAGAGAGAGAAAAGGAAGAATGAGAGAGAGAGAGAAAAGGAAGAATGAGAGAGAGAGAAAAGGAAGAATGAGAGAGAGAGAAAAGGAAGAATGAGAGAGAGAGAAAAGGAAGAACGAGAGAGAGAGAGAGAGAGAAAAGGAAGAACGAGAGAGAGAGAGAAAAGGAAGAACGAGAGAGAGAGAGAGAGAGAAAAGGAAGAACGAGAGAGAGAGAAAAGGAAGAACGAGAGAGAGAGAGAGAGAAGGAAGGATGAGAGAGAGAAGGGGGTAGTGAGAGAGAGAACATTTGTAATAATTTACGTTTATTTTTTTTTATAACTAATCGGACCATATAGATGTTTTTATAGAACTATGGTCTGACTTGGGGAGCCTTAGAAAAATCTTGAAATAGTAAGTGCGCCTTGAACCGAAAAAGTTTGGGAACCACTGCTTTAACCTAAAAAAACTCATTACAAGAAAAAGAATAACCGTACTCACAACCCCTGCAAATAAAGTTTCCTTTAATTTTTTAGATCTATTCTTTTAATGTGTGATAGAAAATGTGTAATACCAGTGTATCTTTAAATCACTTAGAACATTTACATATCCTTCATTTAAACTGTTACAATTGTCATCCTGCTAAGCAACAAAAAAGTGCTACTGATCAGCTCACTACTCTCTCTCTGTCGTTCAACCACAGTAATAAACCGAATCTTAGACACTGGACAGGAATTCTCACTGTCCCACTTGCCAAGTACAATGTGGAGACATTTGGTCTCCATTTCGCAAATGTACAGAGGTGATTCTAATTCATTGACCTAAATTGAAATTGTGAAAGTTAATTTCTTACAAAAAAGCCAGAAACAAAAAAAAGAGGAAAATGCTTCATTATTGAGAGAACAGGATGGCCTGTGGAAATAAGATACATCTATTCTTACATTGTGCTTAGAAGCTATCCTGTTGATGAAGTGTTCAGATTTCTTACATGCTGGGAGTGAAAGCCGAACCTATTATCTGCAGAGCTACATGCAATAGCCACAACTGGAGAGCTCACAATCCTGAGTCATCTAATTGTTGTTTTTTTTGGAATGAATGTGATTGGTGTGTGAAACTGTACATATGAGTTTTTCCGTTTCTCATATTTTCTTCTTTTGGCCATGTCCTAATATTTTCTCTTTTAAGCCACTAAGTTTATTCTGTCAACTCACCAAAATATAAAACAGGAAATATACCTGAGAATATAGTATTAAAAAGAATATGGATTTGTATGTGTTTCTATCAGAGAGATTTTTGGAATTTATTGATAATTACAAAACCAACCAATGACCGTTTACTTATAACATTTAGAAAGTTTCCTACGTACCCAGTCCAAACTCGACTGTTTCAGGATCATCGTTGTCACCCTCCTCGCTAACTTTTTGCAGGTGCAGTAGGTAGGCATCTGTGTGAAATGTTGCCATCTCTTCCATGGTTGCAGCTTTGGGCTTTACCACTCTAAAGAGAAAGCAAGACAGAAAGTGTTAAACATTACATTTATCATGAAACATAAATATAGAACACAACAAAACTTCCAATAGGCAGAGAGAGCTTGTTTGCGTTGTTCAGTCAATCAGTCGTGTCGGACTCTCAGTTACTAAGTCTCTCCAATACGTCTGGCTCCAGTTCATAGGACATAAATCTGAGGTTATCAATGCTGTTAAGATCCTTCCTATATCAATCTTCTGAGTATTCCTACTATCTCTTGTTTATCTGATGTGCTTCTATTAAGTCTCTACCATTTTTGTCTTATTACTCCCAATTTGGCATAAAATGTTCCCTTGAGATACAGATTTTCTTGAAGAGATCTCTTGTCTTTCCCACTCTGATCTTCTATCTCTTTACATCACTCATTACAGAATGTCTCCTTGTATCCTCTGGAATTCTGCATTCAGTACAATCATACATCCTTTCCACAATCTTTTGTTTTTTTAATTTTCCTGGGCTGCTTTCAAAAGGCAAAAATGAAACCTAAAAAGTCACTATTTAATTTAATTTCAAATTTAACCCACAGCGCTCAGAAAAATATATGCCTAAAAAACACAATGACATTTTGGACTTTAATGCAAACCAGACACCCAAACTCAAAAGAAAAAATGGGGAAAAAGAGGGAGCCTATGGCAAGTGATAGCATAGAAGATAAATCCTACAATAAATCCTAGATATACGTGTGAGGTTCCCGGGAGGGCATTAGGAAAGGCTAAGCAATACCATTCCTGATTGTTTCAGCCTCCAAGAAATGTATTTATGTATTGAAAACGGACAGCAGAGCACTTCTAAACATGATACTATATGTGTGGACAATTTCTTTAATTTTAACCTACCCAATTTTCCCTTTCTTTTTCAATGAAAGGTCTTTCCAAAATGCTTATACATCCAATTTTTCTGTTTCCTTCTATTTATTATAGAACATTTAGTAAGCTTTGGGGCTTCTGTTAGAGAGCATTCAATGCAGGGGGATCCACTGAGAACAAAGAGCTTATCTTCTATGCTATCGCTTGCCATTGGCTCCCTCCTTTTCCCCACTTTTGAGTTTGGATGTCTGTTTTGCATTAAAGTCCAACATGTTATTGCGTTTTTAAAGGGCCCGTTTATTTAGCAAAACTTGGAGCACACCCCTGTAATGTACTCCTGAAAACATGGTAAAATACTTTTTGAATGTTTGAAATTGTTTGTGTGAAAAGGGCACCTATCATAAATTAAGTTCTGTTTACATGAGAATTAGGCATGCCTCCAGACAGACTGACAGCATTAGCTCTGTAAAGAGAGATCAGAAAGAGAGGTAACCCTTCCCAAATTCATCTGTGCAGTGAAATGACTGCTGGAAACTCCCAAATACAGTGGATATAAAAAAGTCTACACACCCCTGTTAAAATGTCAGGTTTCTGTGCTGTAAAAAAATGAGACAAAGATAAATCATTTCAGAACTTTTTCCACCTTTAATGTGACCTATAAACTGTACAACTCTATTGAAAAACAAACTGAAATCTTTTAGGAAGAGGGAAGAAAAATAAAAAATAAAAATAATGTGGTTGCATAAGTCTGCACACCCTCATATAACTGGGGATGTAGCCTGTTCAGAATTAAGCAATCCCATTCCAAATTGTGTTAAATAGGAGTCAGCATACACCTGCTATCATTTAAAGTGCCTCTGATTAACCCCAAATAAAGTTCAGCTGCTCTAGTTGGTCTTTTCTGAAATTTTCTTAGTCGCATCCCAAAGCAAAAGAAATGGTCCACAGAGAGCTTTCAAAGCATCAGAGGGATCTCATTGTTAAAAGGTATCAGTCAGGAGAAGGGTACAAAATAATTTCCAAGGCATTAGATATACCATGGAACACAGTGAAGACAGTCATCATCAAGTGGAGAAAATATGGCACAACAGTGACATTACCAAGAACTGGAGCTCCCTCCAAAATTGATGAAAAGACGAGAAGAAAACTGGTCTGGGAGGATACCAAGAAGCCTACAGCAACATTAAAGGAGCTGCAGGAATATCTGGCAAGTACTGGCTGTGTGGTACATGTGACCATAATCTCCCGTATTCTTCATATGTCTAAGCTATGGGGTAGAGTGGCAGGACAAAAGCCTTTTCTTACGAAGAAAACATCCAAGCCAGGCTACATTTTGCAAAAACACATCTGAAGTCTCCCAAAAGCATGTGGGAAAAGGTGTTATGGTCTGATGAAACCAAGGTTGAACTTTTTGGCCATAATGCCAAAAGATATGTTTGGTGCAAAAACAACACTGCACATCACCAAAAGAACACCATACCCACAGTGAAGCATGGTGGTGGCAGCATCATGCTTTGGGGCTGTTTTTCTTCAGCTGGAACTGGGGCAATAGTTAAGATAGAGGGAATTATGAACAGCTCCAAATGCCAGTGAATATTGGCACAAAACCTTCAGGCTTCTGCTAGAAAGATGAACATGAAGAGGAACTTCATCTTTCAGCATGACAGCGACCCAAAGCATACATCCAAATCAACAAAGGAATGGCTTCACCAGAAGAAGATTAAAGTTTTGGAATGGCCCAGCCAGAGCCCAGACCTGAATCCGACTGAAAATCTGTGGGGTGATCTGAAGAGGGCTGTGCACAGGAGATGCCCTCGCAATCTGACAGATTTGGAGTGTTTTTGCAAAGAAGAGTGAGCAAATCTTGCCAAGTCAAAATGTGCCATGCTGATAGACTCATACCCAAAAAGTGCTGTAATAAAATCAAAAGGTGCTTCAACAAAGTATTAGTTTAAGAGTGTGCATACTTATGCAACCATATTTTATTTTTATATTTTTCTCTCTACCTAAAAGATTTCAGTTTGTTTTTCAATTGAGTTGTACAGTGTATAGGTCACATTAAAGGTGGAAAAAGTTCTGAAATGATTTATCTTTGTCTCATTTTTTTACAGCAGAGAAACCTGACATTTTAACAGGGGTGTGTAGACTTTTTTATATCCACTGTATGTTACTTGTGGGTTAACTTATGGCTGATTACATTCCTGAAAGCCATAAAAACATAATTATTTCTGTTCACGGAGCTTGGAATAAATCATGGAACAGTCAGCAGTGTGTCTGTAAACAGACCTAAGACTGCACATTTGTAACTATTCTTAGTTTAATTTAAATAGATCACTAACATATAATCTTGTGCTCTTTCACGCCACTAAGAGCACTTATAGTGAGGTAAATTGCCCTTTTAAGGCATATATTTTTAGAAGCGCTGAGGTTTAAATTTAACACAAATTAAATAAAGTTACTTTTTAGGTTTCATATCTGTTTGTTCAAATAGTTTATCTAGACTGGTGTTAAGAACCTAACAATAGGAAAATAATTGCTACTTTCAAAGGCTCATCAGTCAGCCAGCTTGCATTCCTGGTTTTCTTTCTTTTGGGGATGTTCTTTGCTTGCTGCTTTCTGAACAATGTCACAAACCCCTATCCCAAGTTCTTCAGACATTCTCTCTACCATGACGAATGAATAAAATCTATTCTTTGCCTGCAGATATAGCTTTGAAAAATGTCCCTCTTTATACAAATAACTCCTCCTATAATCATGTCACTGAGGGTGGTGCTTCCTAAATCGGAATAGGGTTGGTTTCATCTCAAAACAGCATTATATTTCTCAATGGTTGTTAAAAATAATATTAAAACTATTATGTCACTGACCCAAGCATACACGTGTAAACTACAAATAATATTTATGAAATTATTCCATCATTATCTAACAACTAATGTAAAGAAACACACCAGTTGGCTATGTATATGGATAGAGTTTAAATACATTATTTCAAACCCAAAGGCAACGTGAATAATAATACTCTGCAACAGCTATAATTAATGTATGAGTTCTGAAAACCATCTACATGTGTATTAGCCATGATCATGTTAGCAGTTACTAAATAAAAACATAGTGTTTTATGAATGCATAGTTTATTTTGGAATAAAAGTGAAAACATCTTGCTGAGCCAACATGTGTCTGACTGGCTGTCACAGTAACCAAACATTTGAGATGGATTTAAATGTAGGTAATGGACTCATTTGCCAGTTGATATGAGATTTAAATACACGCTCTATATAGACATAAGCTGTTACCATGGTGACAGCTTTAATATAATAAATTGCATATAGATTGTTTAGTGAGATATCTTCTATCTGGATCCAAATTAAACTGTATTCAAAACATGTATCTGTCAAACAGTCACATCGACTGACTGTAGTGTTTTATAAATTAATGGTTTCTTTAAAATTAAAAGAAATGAGAGCATCTCGTTGAGCTGAAGAGACAGTATGTGTCTTAAAGGCTGTCACAGCAGCCAATCAGACATTAAAGATACAATTTCATGTAACTGACTGATTAAATATAGCTACAGTTGGCATAATAGATTTAAATATACTCTCTATAAGCCATTTCCATGGTGATTATTACAATAAAGTATTTTGTACGTAAATGGTTTAATTTGCATAACGATAAGAGATCTTGCTAAATTGCACTTGAAATATCTATCTGCCAAACTATTAAATTGGCAAATCATCTGTGATAAAATCGCACAAGTGCAGAGAAACAGATAAGCAAGATATTTTTGCATTTTTACAATAATGCGACTAAAGCTATCATCTTTCATAACGATATCTAACTCAATCTCTGATATAAAACAAATATGATACAAGAACCTACTAGAAATGAGGCTATTTTGGATTTAGTCATCACAAATAATATTGATATGGTATTAAATGTTGAAATAGGGCAACCTTTGGGAAATAGTGATCACAACACAGTATCATTTAATTTTATGTTTTTATTTTAATAGGGCAGAGTTTAACAGTAGCAATACAAAGTATAGACTGGGACAGAGAACTGATGGGTAAAAATACTGAACATAAATGGACGACCATAAAATCCTTACTAAATATACATACACATCGGCATATACCGTGTGGGAATAAAAGTAAAAGGAGTAAATTACATCCAATGCAGCTTAACAATGATTTAAAGATCAAGATATGGAGTAAAAAACAGGCATTTAAATTATACAAACAAGAGGGGACAGAGACTGCTTTACAGGAATACAAGGAAATCAACAAGGCTTGCAAAAGGGCTATTAGACTGGCTAAAATAGAAAATGAAAGATTAGTTGCAAAAAGGGACCAAGACTAACACTAAAAATGTGTTTTAAATAAATGTGATATGTGAAGAAGGCCGGGAAGGAAGCTATAGGAACATTACAATGTGACACAGGCAGTCTGATAATTAGTAACCAGGAAAAGGCAGACGAGCTAAATACGTTATTTTCTTTGGTATACACAAGGGAGGTACCAGTAGTTGGGTCACTGCAACAAAATGGGGCTACAATACCTTCACCAAATAATTGGTTAACGAAGGAAAAAAATCCAAGAGGCCCGGGGGGGGAACAGGCACGGGGGGGGAACAGGCACGGGGAGGGGACAGGCACGGGGGGGGGACAGGCACGGGGGGGGACAGGCACGGGGGGGGACAGGCACAGGGGGGGGGGACAGGTGGCACAAGGGAGGGAACAGACATGGGGGGGACAGACACAGGGGGAAAAGGAGGCACGAGGGAGAGGATGGGGGAAATGAAAATGGGGCTACAATACCTTCACCAAATAATTGGTTAACGCAGGAAAAAAATCCAAGAGGCACGGGGGGGGGGGGGGGGGGGGGCAGGCACAGGGGGGGGGAACAGGCAAGGGGGGGGACAGGTTGCACAAGGGAGGGAACAGACATGGGGGGGGGGACAGACACAGGGGGAAAAGGAGGCACAAGGGAGGGAGAGGATGGGGGAAATGAGAAGGTGCTCAGAGCAGGGCCCGGGATGAGCGCCGAAGGTGCTCACACTGGGTGGCAAACAGCATTGTCAGGCTTAAAATGTTATTCTGGTCATTTTTGACACGCAAGTAGCTAGTAGATTGATAACTTTAAAAAGGGACTGGATATAATTTTAATTAAAAAGGGCAGTCAGGGTTATCCTGATTAATTAGAGAGAGAGTACTGATCCAGAGAGGCACACGATCGCCAGTATCTGGGGTCAGGAAGGATTTTTTTTTATTTTCCTTTTGAGACGATTGGCAAAGTTTTACTGGGGTTTTTTCTGTTTGTCTTCCTCTGAATCAATTAACAATTAGTCTGCATTTTGCAGATCAGATGAGATCTAAAAAGGTTGAACTTGACCGACTAACAGTCTTTTTTCAACCTCAATTACTATGTAACTATGATCTTTGTAAACACTACATTTGTGCAGCTCATATAAACTAATTGTAGCCATAGTAAGAGTCCAATAGTTGATCAGATATTAATACGATAAATATATTTTTTAAATCTTAGTGGTATGCACCTAATATATTCCTCCACATCAGATTACATATATCTCAATAACATTAACAGTCTTTACGTTGATTAATATTTTGGTAATAAGACCATGATGGACCATTGTCATAGCAACATCCTCATTATTTGTATATTTGTCTGAGGTGAGTGTCTCATTTTACAATGGTAATGCCAAGATTCTCATTGGAGGCAGCCGCGTGTGCATCTACAGAAATATAAGTTGTAATGCTAATATAATCTATATCAGAATCACAATTAGTCGCACAAAACAACTTCCTGTACTGTTTGATGAAATACAGCAGAAAATGCCTCTTTTACATTAAAAAAAAAAATGTAAGAGCTAAACATAACAGTTAGGAGTCTAAAGAAAGCTGTTCTCACCTCATGTCCCCGAGAAGTCCATAGGCCTCTATTAGCGAGTGCACCATGCTGGCCTGAAACATACAGAACAGGACTGAGCCATGGATCTCATATCGCACAACACCTAACTTTATCCTCCTAAATTAATGAGCATAACTTTTGAACATCCTCTACTAAATCTCAAATACATTTGCTACATTATGTTCCCTTCCTAACTGCCCTATTCTCTTATAATGACATCCAACATACTTACCTGCCAAGTCTTACTACTTGTCTCAAAACTCATACCCCATCACATACTCACTCTACATGTTTTCAAGCCAACACCAACACTTATAGTATGTCCACATTAAACTTTCCCCAACTTAATGCCATTTCCAATCTCATTATTTCCCCTAAATCTGCCCTCTTTTCATACTAATCCCCCACCCACTGTTATTAGCTCTTTCCCTTATGACTCTTCCTAGTCTTTCCTGGACTTGATTATCTCACTACAGATTTTTTTCTTAAAGGACCACATAAGTGTCATATTTATAGAATGCTAATTTGAGAAACATGGCTTGATAATGTGCAAGGTTTAAAATAACTACATATAGCTTAGCTACTCCATCACACTGTGGAAACAAACAAACAAACAAAAGATCTCAACCACTGGAAAAAAGGTTCATGGCTCTCACCCCTTTGGCTACCCTATAAAGACCCCTCAATTAAAAAAAACACCCAACTTTTGTGGTAATTCCAAAAATAGATAACAATTGCAGGAGACATATTGATGCAATGTCAACATTGGTCCCCGACAGAATTTAGCACAAATTACTAACTACCACTTACAAAATGGTTTAACCTGATGCTGATTAACTCCAACCTAGGACATTTTGTGAAGGACAATAAAATAGCCAGAAAAACTCCCTTCGAACAATGCTGTTTATACAACTCAAATAGTACAAAAAATACCACAATACTCTACAATCAATTAAAAAAATCAAACCCATTTGGAACGAAACTTATATATCTCTGGAGAAATTATGGGACACAAGTATTCCTCAAAAGTCAGAGGAAGCTTTGTTAGATTTGCCAATCCCAGGCCTACCAAAAGTAGCTCATTTTTTGTCAACTCAGATATTCCTAGCAACTAGAAGTATAATTGCAAAACAATGGACATTAACCATTCCAGCGTACGAAGAAGTCCTAAAAAATCAATAGCAGATAATTCACTCATAAAATAAATGTAGAAATAGATGAGTTACAGAAGATGGGCTTCGTGTTGGGAAATTTGGACACTGAGGGCTGACAGACGGTGAGTGTAGGAGTCTTATAATACGGACTCGATACCCCTTCCCCTCCTTTCTTCTTCTTTTGCAATATTTTACTTTATTTGTTAAAGTTTATTTAAGAAACAATGCAAGAGAGTATATTTAATAATAAAAAAAAAAAATTGAGAAAAGACAAAGGAAAATCTCTGTTTCATGCCACAATTTATCATTGTATTGTATTTACTCTTCAATACTTGCCTGTATGTGAGAATATTTTTTTCTCACAATAAAAATTATTTTAAAAAAAATAAAATAAATACAGCTTTAAGTGTGTAACTATTGTATTTGATTCCCTGTAATGAAAGAAAACATTTTGTATTTTTTCCTAATAGCATTAGAATTCAGATAAGATCTTTTTTCACTTGAAAAAGTGACACTTAACATCATAACTCAGTTAAGTTCAAGATGGGTTACCCATTACATAAGCAGAGCAAGCTAAATATAATGTGTTGCCTCCCCTGCCCATTCCCTCTTAGGGTGATGATATGCAAATTGAAGGGTCAGAGATATTCAGACTAAGGATGGACACATGTACCAACACTATGGCCCTGTGAAGATCACTTGGGACTGTCTAGAGACTCTCTAATTGCACTGCCACTTGTCTAATCACTGCTGATCAGGGGACAGTTACACGTGTGCCCAGTAGTGACATCTTGTGGCCATGGTGGAGTACTGATTTTCCTTTGTGCGGGTTGCTTTAAATGGTTACTGTCACTACAAAGACAAGTTTGTCTCATACATACCATGAAAATCTGGCTATGTATAGTACTAGGTATTTTTCACTCTAGTAAATAAGTTATTCAGATTTTTTTTTTTTGCAGTTCTAGTATACGAACGTGTTGGTTAATATTTGAGTCTTGAAAAGGGCGAGGGATATTATCAGACTTCTTGATAATATTGAGTGTATTTTTTAGGATAAAGATAGGCCAGCAGCCTGTGATAATTAATAAAGACAATGAATTAGTATTTATAGATTTGCATATTTGTAGCACAAACAATCCCCAATTATTTGGTAATTGTTCACTTTAGAAAACAATTCATAACACAATGTATAGCCAGTTTTTCAAGATCTTTAAAAATAATGTTAAAAAAAAAACTTGATTTATTTTTTCAGTCGCTCTAAGTTTCCATCTGAAATGTGTCTAATTCTACTATCCCTTAACCTATTTCTGCAATTTTTATCAACATACTATCTCCCCACAACTCTCTTCTTTTCCCTTTATCTCGCCCTTCTATTACACCATATAGTCCTATCCTCTTTTGTGTGCGCCGCTGTTCCGTGCCGCCGCCTACGTAGCCATGTACTGTTACAGATGGAGCTAATACGCCCGGTAAGTGGTTAGAGGTTTAGGGTTACGGTGTTACACTACATGGCGATGCGAGCGAGCTCACGTTCCAAAAGTCAGTGGCGGCGCGCTCCCACTAAACTGGATAGGTCTCACATTATACTTTCCCTGTGCTATATCACTCTTCTCCAGTCAGTTTCCCCCATGTTTCCCCCATTACCCTAATGCCCCTTCCCCCTGCTATATACTCAATTCTATTCAATTCTCCCTATTTCCTCAAGGTTTCTAAAGCTGTTATATGCCCCTTCTCTTACTCTTCTCCTTATGTCACTTTGCTATCTGCTCTTTCCCCATGTCTCTCACTAAAGTATTTGCCACTTTACCTCATGTGTTCTAACCCTATCTGCCTCGTCTTATTTTAAGATTTCACCAAATATGCCCCTAACCCTATCTGCCCACTCCGTATTAACCCCAATGACTCAGATATATGCCCCACCCCATAACCTCTACCTCTCGCTCCGATCTGCCCCGTTGTGTTAGCCCTCTCTCTACATATTATCATCCTATCCCCCATTCTATTCCCTCTCTAAATGTTTATCTTTCTGCTCTCTTTCTCACCCTGCGAGGCACTTTGCTCAGCACACTGTCACACAGCTCCACATATTCTTTGCTGTATATATAAACCGGGCGAAGCAGCTCCTCCATCCTGCCGGAAGCGGAAGTTGTGAGCAACCGGTTGCAAAGAGCTAGATGTTCGCCGCGAAAGGCTTCCCCTGCAAACAACGCCGGAGAATCACAATCTAGACCGAACATGATAGAGTGGTGGCCACTACAATAATAGATAGGAGCTGTATTCCTTTATCTAATATTTTCTCCATGATTTTCACAAACGCAATCCCTGTACTAAAATAAATGGTCACTGTTCGTCCAATATCTTCTACGATGCATTTGAAAGACCATGTTTTTAAGATTACGAGACCGTTCCTGTTGTTCTATTGACCACTAGGTGGCGTGGGCCACATTTTAGTGTGAGTTTCTTGTCAGTGTAAAGCTTATCCTCTGTCTCTATCCCAAACCTAGCCCTAAGAAACTCACTGAAATGTCGGCCACGCCACTGCGTGTGGCCAGGCAATAGCAAAGGTCCATATAAAAAATGTTTGCATCTATCCCTCTTCACCTTCGCATGTCTTTGGCAGCACTGACAGCTGCAGTTTTACAGGAGCCATCCGGCAGAGTGCGCTGTAAATTTTCGGACTCCTTCATGTTTGATGTAAGGTAACCCCCTCCGACGCGGCTCAACTCGGCGGCGCTGAGTCAACAGCTATGTTCGGCGCGGGCACTCGGCCCCCCATGGCCTCGGACGCACCTCTCATAGCTCAAGGCCTCTTCTGTCGGCGCGCCTTATATGCTATGTGTAGATGTATCCAAAAATCGGCAGCTCCAATTTTCGGTTGGCGGCGGGATTGCAGCTGTCAGATTTTGCGGTTTTTCCGATTGCCCTCGCCGAACATCTTGATGGCCTCACTGATTCAGCGCTGTCGAGTTGTGCAACGTTGGAGGGGAGAATAGTTTGCATGCAGTAACTTTTTTGCGCCATGCTACCATAACAGGATAGATCCTGTTTTTGTATTAGAAATAATATATAGTGTAGAAAACTGACATTAAATATAGGCAGGGTGGGTGGGATTGGTTTGCCCTTTCTGTTTTGCAGTTTAGACATCCATAGGGCTCACTGCCATTTATGTCCTGCAAGGTATTATGCCTTTGCTCCCATCGTTTGCATTATAAATCGTATGAGAAAACACTTGTAGTATATAAAACATGACAAAGTTTTGGAATGCGGTGGTCCCTGAAAAAAGCGAAAACACTAAACATTTTAGCAGTTCCAAAGCTAGTCAATGGAGGACCAGAGTGCAAAAAAAAAATTTGTTTGTGTTGTTCCTATCCCCTTCCACCGTAATTATTTGCATATCATTTGAAATATAAATACAATTGGAAACTTTATTGATTCAACCAGGAAAACAATTTTGCAATTAAAAATGTAGGACTCCTTATATAGATGTGGGGTAAGTACTCTGCATATAAGGTGACTATTACTTGGAAAGGTGGTTGTATATTCAAACCAAAAGGACTCTCTAGATTCCATATACACAGTCGAATCACATCATTTTGATCACCAGCTAATATACTAAATAACCGCCATGTGCAGCACGGACAGCAGTTAGATGGCATGGTAAAGAGTCCCGCAGGTGCTTGATGGGATTCAAGTCTGGGAAATTTGGAGGTCAGTCAAGTACTTGGAAGTCTCTGTCCTGCTTCTTCAACCACTTGTAGGCAATTCTGTCCGTATGACATGTTGAATTGTCCTGCTGGAAGATCCCATCCGCTCCAGGGAAGACAGTCAACATGAAAGGTTGTAGTTGATCTGCAAGGATGGATAAATAGCCCCCTAGTTCGTTTGGACGGTGATTTGCTCAACTGTAGTGTTTCAGTTGGCCCTCACACACCTTCACATCCGATGTTCAACTATGTGGTGCTCCAGAGTTTTAACACCGTTTATTCAAATATTGCCGTTTGTACAGTCACGGTACGTTTCAACCAAAGCAACAAGGGAACTGTTCACAAACTTCATAAATACTGCCACCTGTGGCCTGAAAGCCAATGATCATCCACTATTCAAAGATAAATCATACTCTTTATCCATGACAGTAATGGTTGATATGTATTTGCTTGCATCCCACCTTGTATACCCACCAAGCCACGACATGTGTCGTATTTCATTGTCTACGCATTGCTGACATCAAAAGTAGGTGGTGGTCGTAATAATGTAACTTGACCCTATATATAACACAACAACTCCATATACCGAAGATCACAATACAAAACACTAGATATAGGAATCTAGCTAGGATCCCTACTTATAACAACAAAAGCCTGTCTTGGTATGGAGGAAAAAAACATCAAACGCTAGAACATTAATAGGAGAAGTTTCTGGGAATGGATGTTCCCATTAGTGTAGTGGCGCTATGTTGAGGATACAGAGTCTGAGTTTGGTCTTGCAAAGGAGCAGATTGTTCCTTGATGTATAAAACAGGGTTCTGCTAAATGCTGCTGAGGATAATGCTGCGTTCACGTATAGGGCACTGTCCGCAATACACTTATTTACTGCAACAGCTAAAATGTTATGTTCTGCAGCCTTCAAGCCCCCTGCACTGAGCCAGACACACACAAAAATAAGCTTGGACACATATATCATATACGGTATGGTCACCATTTTTTTATTTTGCAGAATATGCTAAGAGATCTTTCCAACAAGGTTTTTTTTTTTGAGCTGTATATTATCACCTACTATAAGAAACTTGCTTTTCTTCAGTGGCAATCTATACTTTTATACTGTATATAGCCAAAGCTGGATTTAACTGCTCTGCTGCACTAAACTAGCTGCTGAATAATGTAAAAGGAGGAATGCATGGGGAGATTTGATAAAGAGAGAGATGGATATAGGTGGGAGAAAAAGAGAAGTGAGAAGAAAAGATCGAGAGATGAGGAGAGCGAAAGAGAGAGAATAGGATGATAGATGGATAGCTGGGAGACAAAGAGAGGTGAGAAGAAAAAAACAGATGTGAAGAGGAGATTACGGTTTAAAAGGAGATAGATAGGAAGAGGAGGTAGAGAAGGAAAAGGAGAGAAATAGATGGGAAGATGAGGTAGAGATGGAATGGGAGAGAAATAGATGGGAAGAGGAGGTAGAGATGGAATGGGAGAGAAATAGATGAAAAGAGGAGCGAGGGAGATGAGAAGAGTAGGGAGAAAAGGAATTGAAATGGGAAGCAGAAAATAGGAAATGGAAAGAAAGATATGAAAAAAGAAGAGAGAGGGATGGGAAGGAGCGAGGGGGATGGAAAAAACAGAGACAAAGAGGAAAAGAAGCAAGTAAATAAATTCTCTATACAGCTTTAGTATGTTATTGTGTACGTTTTGTTACTGTACGCATGCGTGTGTGCGCGTTTGTGTCATGCACGGTTTTGTCGTGCAATCGATTTGGGAGCCCGCTCTTTTATCGGGTTGCGGTTCTGTTGGCGCTCTTTTGATGGCTCGCTTTCGGTATGCGCCTGTAACTTCAGGGCCACACTCCTTCATGGATGATTTCACTATCTTCTGCTTAGTTGAACAGTTGATGAGGACACTGGTCCAGGTGTGTAAGGCCTGAGAACATCAGACGCAGGAATCAACCTTGGGAAGTCAGAGACTGTTCTGTTTGGTGAGGGGCACCTGGCATCAAGATTTTGGGAGCAGCCCTGAAATGCTGGGAGGAGAGACTGGCCAGAGTACAGCAAAAGTTGGACTGTGGCGCATCAGGGACCTTTCTATGGAGGGTATAATACTTGTGCTGCGGAATGAGGTCCTTCAAGTATGTTACCCAAGCCTGGCCCCACTTGTCAACTGTTTGCAGGGTAATTTCCAAGGCAGTATTTTATTTCAATTGGGCCTCAAATATGGACATAGTAAATAGCACAGTGATGTGCAAGGAGCCACCAAGAGGCAAGTAAAATATTAGCATGTATTAAGAAGGGTATAGAAGTGTGCTCGATATCCCTACCATGCTGCGATCCTTTTTTGCATGCAACTGTGTGTGCAAGTCTTTGAGACAGGGATCTGCAGAAGTGGATTTGTCCCATTTTTTGTTCTTTTCTTCCTCCTCTGGAGAAGGCTTGGCTGGGACAAGTGGGTCAGCTCTCTTCCCTTCAATGGGACCTCCTCATGGTTCCACCTCAGGCAGTGTGGGGCAGTTTGTTAGGGAGCACTGGCTCCAGAGCATCAAGCCTGTGGACCCCAAACTTTTAAGAAGTAAGGACATTATGGAGTCAGTTCCTGGCCTCCCAGCCAAAACTGCCAAACTTGTTTGGAAAGATGTTTCATCAAAAGGATTGACCCGCAGGCAGAAGGATACTGCATGGATGAATCTGTGTAAATGAAACTATATAAACTGTACTTATACTGAGCAGATGTTGTCAACTCCTACTTTTCATTATTCTACAAAGCCTCCCTGTAACTTTTACATTAGACCTTCTAAGATCGCATACAGTTAGGTGTAGGAAGATAAATAGTGCATAAATACTATTGCCTTGTTTATGTACTCTTTGATAGTAGATAGAACCTAGCAGAAATATTGCCATGAGCCTTTAGGCAGAGCTGACCAAAGTTTTAAAATTTTAAATATTTTGATTTAAACTATATTTTGTGTAATAATAATTAAAAAAAAACTACATTGAGCTTTTACTGTGCATTTCTAAAGAACCACTTTGCAACTGTGCTTTACTTCTAGCAAGTACAGTATGTTTATTTACTGTGTGCACTGTTTTTGTCCAAATGAGAAGGGAGTGGTTTGCCTGTGTTAAACTTTCATATTTGTTTATGACTTGTCTGGGGCTGTTTGCAACTGTGCTTTACTTCTAGCAAGCAAAGTGTGTATATTTGTGGTGTGCATTGTTTTTGTCCAGGTGAATAGTCAGAAAAAAATATAAACAGGGGAAGGAGCGAACTTGTGAGCTTGCAAACAGTTCTAGTGTCAAGTGCAGTTCAAGTATAAGTGTATGAGTCTAAATAAAAGGAGGGAGTTCAAAGAAAAGAGAGCAAACTTATAGTGCAGAAAAGCGTTACACAAATATATTGTTTTTATTATTGACTAGCGAATTGCCCGTCAAAAAATGACGGCAATGAAATTGTAAGTGAGCTAATGCTGTTTGGTGTAAAATAATCAAATAAATAATACATTAATAAATTAATATACTTTACCTATTTTCAAGTAATATATGCAGGAAGCATTGTGTTGAAGAGCTGGCAATCTGTTTTGATGTTGCTGCAGCATTAGTGCTGTGGAGCTGCTGTGTAAGCGTGATGAATGTGTGCAGTGTAATAGTGTGCGTGCGCGAGGCAAATCGGTTAACGTAGCTGTGTACTTCCGCATTGTGTAAGTTATTGTTTTAAAATGGCGGCTAATGTGTGGTCTGCGGCTGTGGCGGTATATCCGTAGCGGTTTATAAGTTATTGTATTAAAATGGCTGCTAATGTGTGGTATGCGGCTGTGGCGGTATATCCGTAGCTGTTTTGTGGTGTTTTGCGTGTTTAGAGTCTTGTAGCCTCGTTTTTGTTTTGTTCGGCTGCAATTTTTTCTCTCGCTTAGGTTATTTTCGGGTGCTTAAAATCCGAAATTTGGACTTAAATCGAGGTGTAACTTTACTTGCAGAGGTCCTGGGTGCACCACCTTGCTGTGGGTAAGCTTTTTATATGTTTGTTGTGTGTATTTATTGTGTTTGTAATGTGTTTGGGGTTGCGTCCTTGTTTTTGAATCTCGTTTGTGTTTTTCGGCAATTTCGTAGGTGTTTGGTGGTGTTGTGCGTCTTTAGACTGCTGTAGCCTCTTTTTTGTTTGTTTCGGTGACCATTTTTTCTCTCGCTTAGAGAATTTTTTAGTGTCTAAACTCTTTTATTTTGAGTTAAATTGAGGTGTAACTTCAGTTTTTGAGGTCCTGGATGCTCCCTCTTGCTGTAGGTAAGCTTTTTATGTATGTGTTGTGTGTATTTATTGTGTTTTTCATTTTTTCATGTCCGTGGGTTGCGGCCGATTTTTGCGAGTTTGTAATTGGTCGTAACGTGTCTCGTACTTTTTTGCAAGGGCCGCAGTTGCTGGCAAAGAGCTCCATTGCACGAGCCCGCAAGCGTCAGCAACACCTTGCATGCTCACAACTATATATGTGATAATTAATTTTTCCTACTGAATTTTTGCAGATGATAATTATAAGTCAGTCCTGTGGCAACCTCACTCAGTGTGCATCCTGCCCATATTTATGCACTACTGGAACAGATGATCCAGGGTCCATACCTCTGGGAGAGGTGTGAGCATGTTGCCTCGCTGGAAGCTCAAATTGGAGAACTGGAGAGGAGAATTGCAGCCATTACGGATATTGCCCCACTGGAAAGGGAGTTGGTGCTCACTGACCACAGTTTAGCTGGGCCTAGCATGGTGGGTGGAGATGTGGCTAGTGAGGATGTCCAGGGAGGTAGCTGGGTTACAGTTACAAGGGGAAGCAGGGGCATCAGGAGGAGGCAGGCCAATACTGAGTTGGCAAACACCAACAGATTTGCCAGAATGATTGAAACTGTTGGGGATGTCCATTCAGAAATGGCAATGCCAGATAGAGCTGTTCTGCTGGGAAGTGGGAGGGCAGATTAGGTAGAGCAACAGACAGGTTTTTGTGGTAGGGGACTCTATTATTAGGAAGGTAGATAGGGTCCCAGCAAGCGAAAAGTTTGATGTCTCCCGCGTGTTTGGCATGTTGTGGACAGGTAGATAAATTATTGGGAGGGTCTGGAAATGAACCGGTCTTATTGATTCAAGTGGAAATATAATTATATGTAGCTCATTTGAGTCTTTAACTCAAATATTGCATTACTCCACTGCAGTTGTATTGGTTATTTTGTTAATATTATCAGCCTTTTGGAATAAACTGAACTAACCAGACATTTAAAGGCATATTTCAGTTGAAGTTGATGAGGCAAAGCTTTTCAGACCCCAGAAAGTTTTTTTTCTTTTCCTGCAAGGGTCACTGTAGTCCCAGCTTCTTTCTTAATATTATTTTCTTATTGTGTGCTATACTATTCTATATTAGGAAAATTCAAGCAACACAGAAACAGTCAAAAAGCAGTGTATTTGATCCACCTTGTAACAGTAAGTTGAAAGAAACTTGACATGTCAGTACAGAGAATATTTTAATGTGATTTTCTTCTTCAGACCACTTATGTTTCATAAAACTTGTGTTATGTTTAAAAATGTTTTAAATGCATATCTTTTTGACTAAAGTTGCATTGTAAAATATGCCTATTTCTGGTGGCAGAAAGCCTATTTTTTCTTGGATATGTTGATTATTGGTTTAGGGTGATCATATTAATAATTAGTTCTCCAGAAATAGTGTCTATTGGCTTTGGTAGTGTGTGTGTGTATATGTGTACACAAACACATTATATATATATATATATATATATATATATATATATATATATATATATATATATAAAATCACATATTATAATTGTCTAACTACGATGCGTTGCGTAGTGCGTATGACTTCGCGATGAGCGCCGCAGGCACTCATCGCTCGGCGAGCCGTTAAACCGCTCTGTTGCGTAGTGCGTACGACTTAGTGATGAGCGCCGCAGCGCGGCGAGCCGTTAAATCGTAGCACTTTAGCAATGAGCGCCGCAGGCGCTCATTGCAGGCGAGCCTCGTGTAGCGAGGCGAGCCGTTAAACTGTAGCACTTAGAAAAAAAATACGAGGTGAAAAAAATTACGAGATAAGCGGAGGAACAAAAACAGTAAAAAAAACACTAAATACACACTAAAAAATAAAACAAAGGTCACTTACAGCATGGGGAACCAGGCAGGAAGCCTGGAAGTGAGTTGGAACTGCAATTTAGATCGATTTAGCCGAGTTACAAAGATCGAAAATCGGCTAAGCGAGAAAAAAATGGCCACCCAAAAAAATGAAAACGAGGCTATACTACTACGAACTGCGTAAAACACAGTCACAGACGTATGTCTTTGAAAAACAACAAGATAAAGGATGCGGATTAACCGCGCAATGAGTAAAAAAGACAGTAGCGAGTACATTTTACGAAACACAATTACAGATTTACGCATTAACAACTTTGTCTCGCGCAACATCGGATTTCCCGCCTAAACCAACGCATTTGATGTGAAATATGTTACAATTTTTTTTTTTTTTTTTTTTGTAACTTGCATTTCTTTTAAGAAAAAAAAAAAAAGGGACAAATGTAGCGTCATGTTGTGTGGCAAACAAATTTCACTACATTTAATTTTTAGTGACCGTCATTTGACCGCTTGACCATATTTACTGTTAAACCGTAGTACTTTAGCGGGCTGAGCGATGAGCGCCGCAGGCGATCATTGCACAGCGAGGCGAGCCGTTAAAACGTAGTACTTTGGCAATGAGCGCCGCAGAAAAAATGCAGCACGAACAAAACTAAAACCAGGCACGGAAAACACGTACCGATAATCCGCTAAGACGCATACCACACATTATCCGCCATTTTAGGATAATGCGGAAGTACACAGCTACGTTAACGGTTTCGGATCGCGCACGCACACTATTACACTGCACACATTCATCACGCTTACACAGTACCTCCACACCACTAATGCTGCTGCAACATCAACACAGATTGACAGCTCTTCAACACAATGCATAAAAATACGTAAATTCATTTATTAATTTGATTTCTATATTTCAGTAGTACACAGAAAACAACACTATGTATATTAATAACTAAACAACTTTTAAAACATACACATCTGATTGCCGTCATTTTTTGACGGGCAATACGATAGTATATATATATATATATAGTGAATAAATAGTACATCTGTGTTCACATTTGAATGTCTAAAACAAGTTAAAACAACTGCTTCCAGCTCATAGAAAAAGCAGTTATTACACTGCATTCTGGGAAGCTGAGCTAGAACATGCAAATGTGCTCACAAATGCCTCTCTCTTTAATGTATTGCCATTTTCAAACATGGCTTCCTTTAATCTTATGCCGGCTGAATTACACGGCTGGGTTATACATATATACACACACATATACAGTGGATATAAAAAGTCTACACACCCCTGGTAAAATGTCAGGTTTCTGTGCTGTAAAAAAAATGAGACAAAGATAGATCATTTCAGAACTTTTTCCACCTTTAATGTGACCTATAAACTGCACAACTCAATTGAAAAACAAACTGAAATCTTTTAGGTGGCGGGAAGAAAAATAAAAAATAAAAATAATGTGGTTGCATAAGTCTGCACACCCTGTTATAACTGGGGATGTAGCTGTGTTCAGAATTAAGCAATCACATTCCAAATCGTGTTAAATAGGAGTCAGCATACACCTGCCATCATTTAAAGTGCCTCTGATTAACCCCAAATAAAGTTCAGCTGCTCTAGTTGGTCTTTCCTGAAATTTTCTTAGTCGCATCCCACAGCAAAAGCCATGGTCCACAGAGAGCTTCCAGAGCATCAGAGGGATCTCATTGTTAAAAGGTATCAGTCAGGAGAAGGGTACAAAATAATTTCCAAGGCATTAGCAATATCATGGAACACAGTGAAGACATCGTCAAGTGGAGAAAATATGGCACAACAGTCAAATTACCAAGAACTGGAGCTCCCTCAAAAATTGATGAAAAGACAAGAAGAAAACTGGTCTGGGAGGCTACCAAGAGGCCTACAGCAACAATAAAGGAGCTGCAGGAATATCTGGCAAGTACTGACTGTGTGGTACATGTGACAACAATCTCCTGTATTCTTCAAATGTCTGGGCTATGGGGTAGAGTGGCAAGACGAAAGCCTTTTCTTACAGAGAAAAACATCCAAGCCTAGCTACATTTTGCAAAAACACATCTGAAGTCTCCCAAAAGCATGTGGGAAAAGGTGTTATGGACTGATGAAACCAAGGTTAAACTTTTTGGCCATAATTCCAAAAACAACACTGCACATCAACAAAAGAACACCATACTCACAGTGAAGCATGGTGGTGGCAGCATCATGCTATGGGGCTGTTTTTCTTCAGCTGGAACTGGGGCCTTAGTTAAGATTGAGGGAATTATGAACAGTTCCAAATACCAGTCAATATTGGCACAAAACCTTCAGGCTTCTGCTAGAAAGCTGAACATGAAGAAGAACTTCATCTTTTAGCATGACAACGACCCAAAGCATACATCCAAATCAACAAAGGAATGGCTTCACCAGAAGAAGATTAAAGTTTTGGAATGGCCCAGCAAGAGCCAAGACCTGAATCAGATTGCGCTTGCAATCTGACAGATTTGGAGTGTTTTTGCACTCATACCAAAAAAGACTGCTGTAATACAATCAAAAGGTGCTTCAACAAAGTTTTAGTTTAAGGGTGTGCATAATTATGCAACCATATTATTTTATTTTTATATTTTTTCTTCCCTCTACCTAAAAGATTTCAGTTTGTTTTTCAATTGAGTTGTACAGTTTATAGGTCACATTAAAGGTGGAAAAAGTTCTGAAATGATTTATATTTTTCTCATTTTTTTACAGCACAGTAACCTGACATTTTAACAGGGGTGTGTAGACTTTTTATATCCACTGTACACACACTATACTGTTTGCTACATATTATGCTGTTTAAGATCATGTTTATTCACATATGATACTTTATATTTCCTATATAAAACTGTAAATCCACAATATGTTTTGTTTGCGTGTTTTTAATGTTTATAATGTATTAAAAAAGTAGACATACATACGCAAGAGCAAAGGCACAGGATGGTTTTATTAGACACCCCCATTACGTAAACATGTAACAAGTAAATCCTTATGTTTCTGCAATGCTGCACTGACACTCAGAGAAACAACCACAATATGTAAACGGCAAAAATAAAGGGGTTTATTTATGCTTTCAATTCATGGTTTCCACAAATTTATAAGTTGAAAATTAACACAACATAAAAAATATGTTACAGGAGTTTTAAATGACCACTGGAGTGCTTATACAACATTATTTATTTGTTTATTTAATAACTAAAAGTAATACATGAAAAAAAAATCAACACAGCTTTAAAAACAAAAACAAAAAAACTACAATTCAACTTTAGCATTTCAGACTTCAGCCAATATGCTTCTCTCAACCCACTATATCAGGAGCCCAGATATGGGAGAGGATCTATATCCAGGTGTCGTTTCCTGCCATGACCACTGCAGGAAAATTGAGGCAGGTCAGAAAAAAAAAGGACAACCTCCTGGGGAAATCTGATCCAACCACTGTACAAATAACAGTGGGTGGGATCTCAAGTAGTAAAATATATATCACACCAATTAAACTTATTCAGATAAAATGTATTTTCACAATAGTCTATAGTTTTCATTAAAACTAAATTGTGCACTCAAATGTTAAATAATAAACAAACTCAAATTCTATTTTACTTTTAAGAGAAAAGCTAAAACATGCAATGCTTTTTGGAGTGTAAAATAAAGGAAAGAATTATTGGTGACATTGCAAACATGAGGGTAAAATGAAAAGCAACACTTTCTTTAAAATATGAAGAGCTGTTCAGTTTGAGGGTCAGTCTGGTAGCTAGAAACCAAGGCGCTCATTAAATTGTCCAAATTGTAGTTACTGTAGCCCATAATGTAGCCTGCAAAAGTTACTGCTATTTAATTGGCCTATTTTAGCTACCCGCAATAGATCTGCGGGTTACAGGCTGAAAATCCCTACTAGATGTAAAAATTGTAACTTCGACCCAGCTAAGCCTTTGATCTTTCAACGGCTGCAAATGTTACAAATTGCTATTAAATTGCTACAATTCCTCAAGCCCGCAATTGCTTTCCTATGAGTACTAGAGAGGACTCGCAAGGGGGTTAAACACCTGTCCATAGCACTGTAAAAGCAAATATAAACACACTAATGTACTTTAAAATACAGGGAAAGCGATGAAAGACATTAGAATTAATTGCACAAAAGGTCTCAAGCTCGCAAATCTGCAATCATTTTTTTTTTTAATGTGTAATTTCTGTGTTATATCGATCCCGGAAAACAATGGGTTAATACATATCACTGAACTTGCAAGGACTTTTTTTTTTATATTGCAACTTTTCTGGTTTGCAAATAGACTTCTAAACACTAATGTATTGTGGTTTAAATACCATGTTTTATGGACATCAATGATGACAGTCTCATTTACTATTGCCTGTATCTAAATTGTAATTTACGGGCTTGCTTAATTGAACATGCCCTGAAATGCTACATATGGAAGCATGGTTTACAGTTTTGGATTTCGGCCATGTAGTTGTGGGCTTGTTCAATTTAAATCGCTCTGTAACTGCTGCAAATTTCAAGTCTGCAGACTTACGGGCTGTATGAAGGCAACTGCGGGCTTGGAATTTAATGAGGCCCAAAGTTAATAAATTAACCACTTAAACATCACTGTCACTAAATTGCTTAAAAGGCTTCAGTGGTGACCATACAATAGAATTTAATTTGTTTAATTAGTAATGGGTTTTAAAACGAACATTTAAAATTCAGCGTTTGAAAATGCCATGGGGTGAGACGGGATGTGCCCAGTAGACGGTCATAAGTTTTTTAGACGGGTCTAGTTTGCCTTGCAGTGGCCAATGCAGTAAAGAATGCAGGTAAATACTCCTATCAGGACAGCCTCAAAGACAGATCCTCTCCAACTCATGGACACTTAATTAAGGTTGGAGAGAAACACATCCAATGAAGTCTTGCGGGCTTGAGGAATTGTAGCAATTTAATAGCAATGTAAATTTTAAAAGATATTAAAGAAACAAATAAAACATTATTCTATGACCACCACAGTAGCCATTTAAGTCTGAAATTTCCTATCAAAAGCTTGCTTTATATGTCCACTCTTAATCACTTTATAAAAGCACACACGTAATGTGCAGATATGTGCTTGCTCCATTCCCTTTTATGACTATTTAAATTGAAGTATGTAAATATACCGGATTGCAGTATCACTTTCTTATGCATCTGGGAAAAAAAAAAAAACATGCAATCTATAAACTTAATTAAGCAAAGCTAGGGGTATATGATATTGAAAGGGGTTTGGGAGTGCTTGTGGACAACCACCTACGTAACTGTTCTCAATGCCAAGCAGCAGCTGCAAAGGCAAATACACTATTAGCATGTATTAAGAAGGACATAGAAGCAAGGGAAGCAAATATAATTCTACCACTGACAAAATCTCTAGTACGCCCTCATTTGGAATATGGAGTACAATTTTGGGCACCAATTCATAAAAAGGACATTTTAGAACTACAGAGAAGGGCTACAAACTAATAAGGGGAATGGAGGGGCTAAGTTATGAAGAAAGACTAACCAAATTAAACGTATTTTCTCTAGAAAAAAAGAGAGTCTTAGAGGGGATATGATTACCTTATATAAATACATCCAGGGTCAGTATAAAGATTTGTCAAGGGAGCTTTTTGTGCCAAGAGGTTTTCAACTGACAAGAGAACATCCCTTGAGGTTAAAAGTAAAAATATTCCACCTTAAAGAAAGAAAAGGGTTCTTCACAGTAAGGGTGGTTAATCTGTGGAATTCTCTACCAAAGGAGGTAGTGACAGCGGATTCGATAGATAACTTTAAAAAGGGATTGGATATATTTTAAATAAAAAAGGGCATTCAGGGTTATGCTGGTTAATTAGAGATGACCATGTAACTTACAGAGGTTCCCTATGACCATGTGTCATAAAAAGGGTTGGTAGGAAGAACAAATCCTCTTATGCTACAATTGTGTTATATTGTACATTTCAGATAATACTTTTTATGCTCAATTCAATTTAAGTAATATTTAAAATATGCTTTAGATAAAAAATGGAATTTAAAGAATGTTGTGTCTAGTCAGGGGGGGGGGGGGGGATAGATTGTAACCACAATAGGCCACTAAACTTTGAGACCAGGTTTTTGTTCTATATATATATATATTTTTTTTCTTCTGAAAAGCTAAACTTGATAATGGGCAAAATGTTTCTAGAATGTACCTTTTATATATGATCATGCTGTAGAGAGTTATATATTTGTTTCTGATGATCTGCTTGACCTTGAATGCAGAGAAGGTTTCATCTGCTACCATGTGAAAGGTGGCAACCATAAAAGCTAGTGCTACGAATGTGAATTGTATTAGTATACAAGGAAACATTGTGCTGAGAAAGCAGCTCACATGAGTTGCTGAATCAAAGAAATAGTAGTGCATAGTAAAATGTGTCACCAAAAACCTAATAAATTAAAGATAGCCTATTATTTTTTTTACTTTCTAAAAGGATTTCATTAATTATCAAGTCTAATTCTTTGAAAAAGCATACTGTAAATATGGTACTACAGTGGTCCCATTATTAACTGACAGAGTGGTTTCAAGGTTGCATCTATCCAGTGACTGCTGAAGGTACATATGTTTGGACAGTCATTGCAGGGAAATGTGAGAGAACAATAGATTAAATTCTATAAATAAAATCTAATATAAAACATAGGTATTTTTTTTTATTACTCACTCACTAATGGTACCTGATCTTACATCATCTTTTGTTAATGTCTTGGTTGTTAAAGAACCATTTTTATGGTCTTATAAAGGGGTCTCTATAGGTAAGGATGGATAAGAAAAAAAAAACAAAACCTTTATTAAAACGTTTACTACACATTTAAACAATTACTTAATGTTTTTAACGATCCCCCAGGCTATATAAGATCTGGAGCTCACCAAGGAATAAAGTATTTTGTCTGGAGTTGATCCACCAAGGTGGGGAATTGCCAAATTGAAAAACACACATTACTAGCAAGCAGCAGAGTAACCTGACCAGCTAGTCATGTAAAACACAATCTCTTGTCATCAAACTGCAGTTGTGGTATGCTAGTTTAGTTAGTCCTCCCAAATTAGTGGCTCCACTCCACAAAACTCCATTCAGGAAATGAGGAGATCTGGAGTTTCTATAGTCTGGGGGTACTTTATAATACCACTACAGTCACTGCAGTATTAAGCCCTCACTAAAGATTTCTTACAATAAGCAGCATTGCAATAAGTAATATAAAATGCAAATGGTGCGGGGGTGACCATATTATGAAGTCACAGTGCATTTCAGGTGTTTCCAGGAAGTCACAGGACACAAACAGCTCACTGCATGGTGCAGCCACCCTGTGGTAAGGCATCTTGCAGGTAGATGGTCACTGATTTGGAGAGGTATGTCATTGTTCCAAAACGGCCACTGGGGGCACTATCATAGAGCAGCAAACAGATTCCAGTCATTGGATCAATTTCCAAAATGGCATCATCAGCCCCAAGTGCTTTCTGCAGGAGAAGGAGAGGGTTATTATTTCATTTTTCATTAAGTTTAATAAAGATCATACTAATAGAGGATGAGGACAAACTCAAAATTCTGATAAACTGTTATTATTATGGCAATAATACCAATATATAGCTGAGTTTGGATAAAAACTTAGAACATGGGCTATTTAGAACACCTAACAAAAAAGTCACAAATTCTCCTGTTATCACTATAATAGTTAGAAGATATGAGTAATGCCTGTGCGATGCCTAATGCGCAGGCATTACTCACATGCCGGCGCCGGCTGGGGCAATCTGGTAGATGCGGCACTGCCGCATTCTCACACATGAACATTGTGGCATCGACTGGGACCATGATGGGACCCCCTGCACCCCACAAGTAACTCTGTTATCTGGGACTCTCACACATCTCATTGATATCCTAAAAGACGATCAAAATTGGCATGGGTTGTGGTACTAGTTGGGGTGGAGGGGAACCCCTTCATGGCCCTTAAAATCAGTCATGACAATATACATAAACAAAGATCTATGACTAGGTATTAAGCAAGTGCAAAGGAGGAATTATAAATAGCGCAGCATAACATCGAAATGTGAACATGCCCATAATGTAAGAGCATGTCGTATTGCAAAATGTCAAATGTTTCTCCTGTGCGTTTAGTCATTTTTCCAGTTTATACATTTCCTTTAATCTTTAACTTCCGTACTCTTTATCTTATTTGCGCCAATCCTATTTCATAACACTTCATTTATATGAGCTAACCCGGCGTATGGTTATTTTCCTTTTTCCTTTACATGTATAAATGTGTGAGCCAAGGAATGAGTTTCAAATTAGAGGAGAGGAGCTGGTTGTTGGTGGTCACTATGCACAAGAATGTTAAAGGGAATGGAACAACTGCTTTTTCAAGCATTTTATCTCTAGACTACAATGTAGTGCTCTGAGACTTTTATTTGTAAAAAATAAAGCACAAATGATCAAATAGCCTCTTTCTGATGCAACAAAGAAAAATTATTTCCATGTCTTATAAAGGATGTTAGCAAGTGCAGGGGAATATAGGGGGGCGTTGAAGCTGCCTACCTGCTCCTGACAGAACATCTCATTGGCGATGCGCACGATCTTTTCTACGTGGATAATGCCCCCCACACTATTGAGGTCTAAATCAGAGAGCACGGTTAGAACCAAGATGGCTTCCACCAGAAGCTGGCGATATTCAGGCTGTGGAACACGATTCAGGACTGACTCCACACTGGCAAAAAACTTCAGCTCACCCGGAGTCATCTGTTGGTGTATGAAATTGGGAGAGCAATTTTATGTGAATAAGAGAAATATCAAATATATATAATATATAAATAACAAGTTTATCCCTGAAAGGGTCCCTAGCGGATAGAAGACGAGATCTTGCACATAGCTCACAAATCTTTTAATGCTCATCTACATTTTACGCTCTGTATAGAACGGGGTGGAATGTGGATAAGCAAATAAATGTATTCAATGCTCAGGATTAACCAGTTTAATTTCCCTGTGCTTCCCCTTTTAGACAATAGTTAAAATGGTACAAGGTAGCATGGACAAGGTAGACTATGGAATATAGAATAGACCAAATTATAGACTAGAACAGGAGTAGATTTAGAGTTAGAAAGTGGATGAAAGAAACAAGTGAGAGAATGGACTGAATTTCCTGGACATTTTGAATTTGAATGTAAATTATAACAAGGATAGAAAATCTAGACCTCGCGTGTGGGAGTGTCTGTCTGTCTGCGCAAGTGTCTGTCTGTCTGTCTGCGCAAGTGTCTGTCTGTCTGTCTGCGCAAGTGTCTGTCTGTCAATGTCCGGTGCTGGGGGCAATCCGCTGGGGCTGGGAGAAGTGACGGGGCAATCCGCTGGGGCTGGGAAAAGTGACGGGGCAATCCGCTGGGGCTGGGAAAAGTGACGGGGCAATCCGCTGGGGCTGGGAGAAGTGACGGGGCAATCCGCTGGGGCTGGAGGAGGTGACGGGGCAATCCGCTGGGGCTGGAGGAGGTGACGGGGCAATCCGCTGGGGCTGGAGGAGGTGACGGGGCAATCCGCTGGGGCTGGTGGAGGTGACGGGGCAATCCGCTGGGGCTGGAGGAGGTGACGGGGCAATCCGCTGGGGCTGGAGGAGGTGACGGGGCAATCCGCTGGGGCTGGAGGAGGTGACGGGGCAACCCAGTGGGGCTGGTGGAGGTGACGGGGCAACTCAGTGGGGCTGGTGGAGGTGACGGGGCAACTCAGTGGGGCTGGTGGAGGTGACGGGGCAACTCAGTGGGGCTGGTGGAGGTGACGGGGCAACTCAGTGGGGCTGGTGGAGGTGACGGGGCAACTCAGTGGGGCTGGTGGAGGTGACGGGGCAACTCAGTGGGGCTGGGCAAGGTGACGGGGCAACTCACTGGGGCTGGGCAAGGTGACGGGGTGACGGGGCAATTCACTGGGGCTGGGCAAGGTGACGGGGCAATTTGCTGGGGGAGGTGACTGGTCATTTCACTGGGGCTGGGGGAGGTGACTGGGTAAATTCACTGGGGCTGGGGGAGGCGACGGGGCAATTCACTGGGGCTGGGGGAGGCGACGGGGCAATTCACTGGGGCTGGGGAAGGTGACGGGGCGACGGGGCAATTCACTGGGGCTGGGCAAGGTGACGGGGCAATTTGCTGGGGGAGGTGACTGGTCATTTCACTGGGGCTGGGAGAGGTGACTGGGTAAATTCACTGGGGCTGTGGGAGGCGACAAGGGCAATTTACTGGGGCTGGGGGAGGCGACGGGGCAATTCACTTGGGTAATTCACTGGGGCTGGGGGAGATGACCAGGTGAATTCACTGGGGCTTGGGGAAGTTTCACCTGGGATTTTTTATAGATAAAATAATCAGCGAATTAAGGGACACAGACCTTGTTCTGGTTATTACAGAAATCTAAAGGAAAGATGCTAGCTCAGTTCACAGATGATAAAGATACAATGTATTAGTTTGCAAATTCAAGAAATTCAGCAAACTTTAGGGTAACTGTTTAAACATTTATTTTGGTATTTTTTCATGCAATTTTTTTTTTATACACTACTAATTCTCCTCTATTGGATGCATTCATAATCCAGCTCACTTACATATCCCTTTAGGTTATAATTATTGTTCTGGCGAAAAGCATCTGATCAATACATTTAATTTTAAACATTTTTGTAAATATTAATATACATTTGTATTTTCGTTATATTTGTTTTTATATGTGTTTTCCAATAAAATTACATTTGTAACTGGATGGACTAAACTGGTGCTTGGTAACATCTTGACATTATTAAATATAAAAGTTGAAAAATACATGTAAATTTCTAATTACAGAACCAACACCGGCTTTTTGATCAAACGGACACCATACCATTATAAATTCTATGGAGATAAAAAAAATAGTGACATAAGGTGTATACCTTTGTGTCATATTACATACATCCTACACATACCAGTGGACAACAGCACAAACATGGGAAACTGAAAGGTACCAACACAATGCCTGAGAGGTGTTGGGAAGCTGGTTTGTATACTTCATGTCTATGAAGTTACAAGAGGTGAGAGTCAAATCACATAATTTATGTTTGATCAGTAGCCATCAACCAAGGTTACCTGCCCTAGAGGAAGTTCACTCTCCCCCCTTTCTTTGGTACACATTACAGATAAATCTGTGAACCATGTTGTTGATGAGAGTTAGGGGCACACTAAACATTACTGTAATAATATACTACAGTTCTTTGAGATATACTGATAAAGACTTTGTTCTAGTTTTGGGAATGAATTCCAAGTTCAATATCTGGAATCTCAAAGTACTTGACTATAGCATATCACCCCAAAAATTCCAATCAAGAGCGCTAGAGTGTTGACTAGGGCATATATTCCCTAGCACCTGTACGCAATTGTTCTATTGTATGTGTGGGGGTATAAAAAGGAGTTATTCAGAATAACGATCATGCTCTCACTCTCTGCGACACATAGTAATGGGTGTGTTCTTTGAAGGGAACAGCTTTTTTTTATTATTTTGTATCCTGATCTTCTGCCGATATCTTGTGTGAAGGGTTTGAAGAACCACATTAGATTGGCAGGTAGGACTGGTCTCCTTGCCTTTTAAAGCCCACTGAAGAACAAATCTTGACACACGTGAATGAGTTTGTGTGGTTCAGCTCCAGTATAAACACAACAATACACATTTATTGTTGATCCCAAGTAAACTTTGCTTTATGCAACATCTTACCTCACGGGTGCTGGAAGAGGGAAGAACGTAGCCTTCCACTGATAATCCATGGCACTACAGAGAGAGAAAGAGAGAGAAATAGAAAGAGAGAAGATCACAGATTGGTGAAGAGCAGGAAACAAATAAAGAGAAAAGATAGGGGAATAGGAAGGTAGAGGGAAAAATGTGGGGTCAGGAAGAAGGGTGAACATAAATGTTGAGAGAAAGAGAAAATAGGAAAGAGGAACAGAAGATGGAAAGAGAGAGAAAGACAAAGAATGGGCAGGAAGAAAAGGGACCAGGAGGTGGAGAGAGAAGAGGTGGCACATACAGAAAGTGTAAAATAAAATAAAATGACAGAAACAAGAGGAGGGCAAAAAAAATAAATAGACAAAAGCATGAGGAAGAAAATGTTGCAGAGGAAAACAATAAGATATGTTGGGAAGAGGGGGAGAGAGACAGCAAAATTGGGAGAATGAAAAGAAGGGGAGATGGAGATGAATGGAAAGTGGGGTGAATAAAATAGAAAGTGAGAAGAAAAAAAGATGAAGGGTGAAAGGTGATATGAAAAGGGGAGAAAGAGGAAAATGAGAGGAACAGAAAAAAGAGAAAAGTAATCAATATCAAATAGGACATTCTGTAAATTACGAAAAGTCAATAAACTTAGTTAAAGGGACATGAAAACAATTGTTTTCTTTGTTTCATCAGAAAGAGCGTATTTTATAAATGTGCTGTGTGTTTTCTTTTTTCAAATTAAGGTCTCAGAGCCTCACCTTCTGTCAGCCAATGCAATCTACAGAATAAAGTATACTCTCTGTATTTCCTGTTACTTTGAATTAAGTTTAAAAAAGTTAACTTTATATTTGTTCATAAAAAAAACAAAAAAACTTTTGTAATGTTTAAAAAGTGCTCTTTTAAATTTAAAAAAAGGGTGTTTCTTGTCCCTTTACATAATAATAATGAGTATACACAAATATTATTTTATCACACAGGCTTCTGCCTGCTTGGCACTCAATTTCAGCATATACTTTCTTATAGTGTATAATATCTCTTACCTTCTGTAGGATTGCCCAAACTTTCTGGTAGAAACCAACAGGTACTCTATTCAGAGCCCCATCCAGACGCCTCCGGCGCAGCCACTGCCCGCGCCGGCTGTCATAGCCACTGTCTGTGTCCGATACCGTGGAGGTGGAGAGATCAGATGTAGAGATAGATTCACCGGCATGCTAAAAGGAAAACAGAAACATTAGATTCAATAACAGTAATGTGTTTAACGGGTTTAAGGGCCAGCCGATGCAGGAACAAAGTGACCTAATGACAGTAACATGTTTAATTGGTTAAAATGCCACTGAACAATGGAAAAAATATATGTTTGAAATGGTAAAAGATAATTAACCCTGATTATAATAAAAAAAAATATATATTTTGAAGCTTTTACTGTTCCCTGGAGGCATATTACTATCCCATATAGGAGCACAGTGACTGAATGATATGTCCCTTTTATATGCATTCATGCTGCTATTGAATCTGCAGTTTGTTTACAGAAGATCAACCTCCTAAAGTGAAAGACACTTTGAATGCTCAGGAAATTTTAGTCTACACATTGGGAGTTACAACTGCCAGTGATCTCAGCAGCATTTATGGAAAGGTCATTAGTTTACATGGACACACCCTCCTGAGAAACTAATAGGCAACCACAGGCAAGAAAGCAAAATGAAAGACTGCAGTATAGAATAATAATAAGGTTCCTAAATGTAAAGGTTGCTTTCTTTTTATTTTATTTTGTACATGATCATGTTTAAATAAAAAAAATCCACGTAGAAAAGAATTGATAAGTGTGGTCCATTAACAGGTTAAAGGATCAGTTTCATGTAGAAATAAAGTGACAACGACAGGGACATGTTTAATGCGTTAAATAGTATATAAACAGATAAAAACAAGGTAATTACCAATGACATCATCGACGACATATCCACATCCTGTTGGAAAACAAAATAAAGTTAGAAGAAGTCTGAGTTCACCACTGGAACTGCGGAGCAAATAGTGGGCAAAGCAATTGGTGAGCCAAACTAGCCACAAAGGATTATTGATTATTGGTAGTAAAAGACATGGTTATACCCCAACACATTAATGTAATTTAAAACTGATTAAAAGCTTTGTTTTAATAAGGCAATAAGTATTAATGGCAGACCTGCAAAATTATGAATTTGAGGATTACTTATGTAATTAGGCCATAATATATGAAATGTCCAATCAAGAAATCACCCAGCATTAAAAATACACGATTCATATTCAGATATTCTGTTTAGTTTCCTGAACAGCACCTTTTAAATTGAGCATTTTTATCTGTTCTTATTAAAAAGTGAAGGTGGAGTCACTACAGAGTAGTCTGATTGGTTAAACTATAGGGCCAATATTTGTGGGAGTGGAGGATTACGGCTTTGCTCTGCAAGCTCCACAGGGAGTACTTTGAGAGCGGAGCACAGTGATTGGCTCCATAAGAGCTCTGTGTTCCTATTGGGTAAACCACTTGCAAATAATCCACTTTGTTGGGTCAAATCTCTAAGCCTTGGAGATCATTCATTAAAAGGATTGTGATTGGTTCTGGTTGTTGCCACAGAAAGGCCACATCTCTGGAATGTTCCATTATTTCCCAGATGTAGGGGAGATCAAAACATTGACAGAAGAGCTTATCTTACACAGATAATGAAGATAAACTTATCAATAAAAATAAACACAAATAAAACAGATTAAAGAGCATATTACCCACCCACCCATTTGGTGCTTCATAGAAGTTAGTGCCCCCCAAATGTCACACCAAAACTATTACAGTGAGCTTAATTAATGTGCAACCTACTTTATTATGAAGCACTAGAATAATGGAAGATTTCTGTTAAGGATTTTACCGCTGTGTAAAAGCCCATGCAGTGCCTACAGACCAAATCTGGATACTCAGATGAGATTTATAAAAATTAATGTCAGATCACCTGGCCTTCTGCAGCCAGAGACAGTCTACGCTTATCCAGCTGCAAAAAAGAATTATATTAACATTATGAGAGGTCAGGACACAAGGAAGTGCACATCTGATCTGTCTGCATTATGAAGACTGATAAGCATACGCTAATTCAAGTGCAAGCACATGCTATTATAAAGCAGAGATGGGGTTTATATGTAGATTTACCCTCACATATGGGGAGGTGGAGTGGACACAACTACTGCGAGAAGTACATACAGAACATGCACGGAAAATAGACAATGGATCAACAGAGAGCAGACTGAGGTGGGGGAGAACAGGGTCAGAGAACAAGGTAAAGTGCAAAACTGAGAAGCAGTATATGTGGTCAGAATTTAGATGGGAGGTTGTGCCAGGGTTCAAAGTTAAGTGTGGTGGCCGTAGATATTGTGTATAATGGAAAAGGCGAGCACTGGGGAACAGAATGTGCTAATGAGAGGCAAAGAGAATGTGTTGGGGAAACATCTATACACCTATGGTGACATAATGAAAAAAAAATCATATTATGGAAATTGTGAATAACAATAATACAAAAGAATATAAATTGTTTTTGTTTATATTTTGCATTCAGGACTGAAATATCAAGTAAGACATTTTATTTCTCTTTTTGTTGGTAACTAAATGGCTCAGCCAAAAAGCACCAAGACAACAATCTCTTTCTTGGAATGCAACTAGAAAAGTAGTAGATAGGATAATGTGCACTAGAAAAATGTTTTCAGACACATAAAACAAGTAGTAAAAAATAATAACTAATCAATGTTTACAATCTGGGTTAACTATATATTTTTTTGATCAAGAATCTACATTTTGCCAGTTTGAAGTTGTGTAAATATGTCTATACCTGAATCATTTTCTTCATACACCCACTTCTTCTACCCCTTATTTGGTTTTATTAATTTCACAAGAGATAACATTTTGGTATATCTATATATGACTACTTTTAAGGTTTCAAAATGATGATGTACTCATGTTGTAGGAATCACTTTGAATAAATTAGAAATAAATGTGTGCTGGTAGAAAACGGAGCAGGTAAGTAACATGAAACTATTGTTATGGGCAGTAAAAAATGGGAAGAGTGAGCTAAGTGATGACAAAACTCTCCAAGGTGGTGGGGAGAGCAAATTTGGGGTAGAACGAGAATGGAGGTAGTGGGGTGATATAGTAGGGGAGTGTTCAAGACCAGAGGTCAGGAGATAAATAAAAACAAACACATATAATATCACACATTCTGCTAAACATGTATAATGAACAAACTTCCTAAAGGATCACTGTGGTTAATGTTTAAAATATGATCTTTTGAATGCCTAAACTTAATAGGAAAATGTTTACATGTTTCACTTTTATACAATAGTCTTTGAGAGCTACTGATAGCACCCTTCTGAACAAGTTGGAAATGTCCCACCCTGACTGAACTATAGTGTACACATCTGGGAACAAAATGCATGGAAGGACAAGGAGAGAACAGACTTCATGTTGGATAAGAACCACAGAAGCATGCAGAAGCTGCTAAAAAGTTAGTGCCTTACTCCCAAACCTACTTATGTTTACAACCTACTACTATAGGGAAGATTGCTATTTTTTTTCTTCCTTTTGATATATTTTAAAAGCTATCACAGCTGAATTGTATTTTATTCAAGTTTTGTTGGACTTTTGATTTGTGATTTGACAGCAAATGTATTACCAATGTAAATATCCTATATAAGCTCAGATTGTTACTATATTTTTATTTTCTCTACTGAGCCTTTTAATTATAGAATGTCTGAAGAGGATGTAGCCTTCTAAACTAATTAACATTGCATCAGACCTAATAAAATTAATGAAGCAATTGAGGCGGCATCCTTCCCATTGTCTAGACAGAAGTATCATCTCTGAATTTGGTACCATTGAAACTAAAATGGTAGAATTATAACAGCATAAGTGCACATAAAATATTTTTTTTACATTCTAAGAATACTTTACCTATTACCATGTGAAGTTCTTTAAAAGAGGATATTTTAAAAGCATGACTACAGTGACCCTCTAAGTGCTCAATTTGATTCACCTAGTCTCTAACCGTGCTGCTTCCTATAGTGACACTAAACACCTAATCTTCCTTTTACTTACCAGTTGGATATCACTCTTCAGACGGCTAATCCCAGCTCTCTCACTTTTTGTGGCTCCTACAGCTCCTAACTCACGGATGGAAATGGCCGGGCTGACCATAGCATCCACTGACCTCACTGCAGGGAGAAATGTATTATTAGGTCACTGTAACATATTAAACCTGTCAATTTCTGTCAATCAATGGCTATCCTTACCGCTCCTCTCCACTCCAAACTCTTTCCCACTTAGGATGTGGTGTAAAAGATTCTTCATATCAGACGGGCTGAGGTTCATCAAACTTTCTGTGGCCTCTTCAGCTGTTAAGCACAATGAGAGAGATTTGAGAGGATTACATTGCCATCCCATCTCCCCCCATTTTTCTACTCATTTTTTTTACTGTTCATTTGTTCATCTCTTAGGGGTAAAACATTTTCAGCATCTCTGCCAGTTTTATTCTCCATTCCTCTAGAGTGCCATAATGTGCTGCATTGTTTACTTGTAGGGGCAAGCAGCTCTCCTTTTTCTGTTCTAGCACAGTGCAAATAATATATAAGGAATGCTTGGGAATCAATGTAGCACATTTTGGTACACTAGGCAGCAAGAGAACAAAACGGTCAGAGATACTAAAAATGGATTAGCCCTAGAGGTAAGCAAATGATCAATAACAAGTGAGTAAAAATATTTAAAATACTTTAATTTGTTTTGGGGTGCAGATATGCCTTTTTTTTTACATTCCCCCGTTATGCAAGTCAGACATGAACTGAACCCCCTATGATTTCTTTGCAATTCTACTGGAGCAGATAATATCAGAGGTAAAGTTTTCAGGTTAGAGAATTCCAAATGAATAACTCCGGGGCCTCACCAGTGCAGCGCAGCGAATTGGAGAGTTCAGTGGTCATGACCTGGATAATGAGTCCGATACGCAGACGGAACATCTCTGAGAATATCGACGGCTCCGTCCTCATGTACATGGCCAGATACACCATGATCTCCTGCAGGGAGCAGAATGAGCCGTGCTTGGAATATAGAGCATTTCTGACGAATCTCCATGTACCTTCTTTGGTTCCCCACCCAGGTCTCTCAGAATTCCCTCAAATTCTATCTCTCCCCCCTTAACTCACTATCATTATCTCAACGATCAGCCATTCATCAGTCTTTCCTCCACACATGTATTCCAACCTTTTGTTAAACTAACACTGTAAGTAGATAATTTTATTATGCTATCTTATGTAACTGGTATTGAAAATGAGCAAATCTTTTTTCAGTAAGGTAAATAAAGGGGAATTTAATATTTAAAAGTAGTACCAATTTATGCAAGGTATAAAGTTCTAATCACCTCCATTGTCTTACTTTGCCTATCCGTGAGTATGCTTCTTATCACTGACACTGTTCATCCTTCATCTCCTCACTCTCATTCTATGAAAACATCCTTTGCCATTGCCTTTACCTCCCTCTCTGTTTCTCACCCCTCTTCCATCTTCTGTCTTTTGCTTATTGCACAGTCTCCCCACATTAAAGGTGTAGAGCGACTAGAAATATGCCTCAGTCCCTGTCTAATCCCCAAAACACTCACACATAAGACCTCCATAATAGTAAACTTTCTTCACACACGCACCCAAATTACTTCTTCTCATCTTAACCCATCCTGTGTCAACAAGGTCTCTCTCAACCCATTTCCAGCCCACCAAAGGAAACATCTCTGCAAATGTAAACATTGAAACAGTTATTCTTTGCTTGAAAATCTAGTCCTACAATGTATTTTTTAGCTATACAAACTGCTTTTGAAACAAAGTCAGGACCTCCTATTGATGATTTTTGATGAGGCAGGGAAATGAAGTCAAGTTATAGAGCTCTATGGAAAAATCAGTTACTCACTTTAGTGAGATAAAAAAAGAAAATCAAAAGAAGGTACTGAATTTATTGCAAAAACACTATGTTATGTCTTGAAGTATTCCCTTTCATGCAAAACAACCCCCCCAAAACTTTGTATAGTTTTCAACTTGCTCTTCTACATCAACATGGTAGAAAACCTGAGATTTATATGTCCTTGTACATAGACACTGATTTGACATTATAATGGATGTTAAAAAACAGATAGCATTCATCACTTTTGCAGCATGTGTGATATTTGGCTAAGATGTAAGCTGTGAACCAGTAATTTTCCATAGCAGGCTTTGAGGTAGGCAAACAGTTAATTCTGCTTTCAATTATAAAATAATAGTTGTTTCTTCTATAAGTATAAACAAGTCCTTCTTCCCATAATAATTTGTTCTGAAGACAATCCACACTAATTTAGCCTAAAACAAATATGTATTTCAGTAAGCCTATAAGGCCATCACTTGACCTATGCCTAGAAATAACCAGTAATAGTTTTTGTGTGCATATAGTGACTTGCCAGATATGATTAAGCACGTGCAAACTGCAGGCATCTTATTTTTTATTAGATATCATAATATAAATAATCATTTATTGGCTGTTGGTAAGGATGTTTCATTTTCCTGGATGCACCATTCTCTGTATGTAATTACTATAAAAGCAGTGTTTGTTTATATTTCTGGTCAGTCAGTCAGCAGCAGCCATTTTGGATGCTTTTTTGTTGCTGACCCATGTTTTGTATAAATAAAATCTAATAATAAAAAAATAATCTTAGGCCTCTGTTTTTTGGTAAAATTAGTGGGCTTCGGAGTAAATTGTGGTTTGTGGGTATGTTTGCCTTTGCCTGAATGAGTAATGACACAATGAACAATGAATTATAATAATTCTAATAATGGGAGATTTTAATTACCCTGAAATAAAATGGATAAATGAGACCAGCAGTTCATCTCTAAGGGGAGCAAGTTCTTGAGTACACTCAGGGATCATTATCTGGCCCAGGTTGTACAGGACAAGCTATCTTAGATTTACTCATCACAAATAATATTGATATAGTATCTAATGTTGGAATAGGGCAACCTTTGGGAAACAGTGATCACAACACAGTCTCGTTTGAGATTGAATTAAAAAAACTAAATTTTAAGGGGCCAACAAAAACTCTTAGCAGATTTTAGCGGTCTAAGGGCAGCAATACAAAGTATAGACTGGGACAGAGAACTGGCAGGTAAAAACACTGACCACAAGTGGACAACATTTAAATCCTTACTAAATATACATACACATCGGCATATACCGTGTGGGAATAAAAGTAAAAGGAGTAAATCCCATCCAATGTGGCTTAACAATGATTTAAAGATCAAGATACAGAGTAAAAAACAGGCATTTAAATTATACAAACAAGAGGGGACAGAGACTGCTTTACAGGAATACAAGGAAATCAACAAGGCTTGCAAAAGGGCGATTAGACTGGCTAAAATAGAAAACGAAAAAGGAATTGCAAAAGAGAGTAAGACTAACCCTAAAATATTTTTTAAGTATATTAATGGGAAGAAGGTGAGGAAGGAAGCTATGGGAACATTACAATGTGACACAGGCCGTCTGATAATTAGTGACCAAGAAAAGGCAGATGATCTAAATAGGTTATTTTCTTCGGTATACAAAAGGGAGGTACCAGTGGTTGGGACACGGCAACATAATGGGGCTACACTACCTTTGCCAAATAATTGGTTAACACAGGAAGTAATCCAAAAGAGGTTGGAAAAAATAAATGTTAATAAAGCCCCGGGTCCTGATGGAATACATCCAAGGGTACTAAGGGAACTGGGTTCTGTAATAGCCAAACCATTATATTTAATTTTTCAAGATTCACTCAACACAGGGTCTCTACCAGATGACTGAAGAAAAGATCATGTGATACCTATATTTAAAAAGGGAGCAAGAGCAAATCTGGGGAATTATAGACCAGTGAGCCTCACTTCTGTAGTGGGGAAGCTTTTAGAAGGGTTAATAAGGGATAATATACAATAATATGTCTATTTAAACAGGATTATAAGTAGGAGTCAACACGGATTTATGAGGGATAGGTCATGTCAAACAAATCTAATTAGTTTCTATGAGGAGGTTAGTAGGAACCTGGATCAAGGCAACTCAGTGGATGTAGTATTTTTGGATTTTGCAAAGGCTTTTGATACAGTGCCACATGGGAGACTATTGTGCAAACTAAGAGATACAGGAGTTGCAGTAAATATCTGCTCATGGATTGAGAGCTGGCTAAAAGACAGGAAGCAAAGGGTTGTTGTAAATAGCACATTAGTCCAATCGGAGTATGTTCCAAGTGGGGTTCCTCAGGGTTCAGTATTAGGTCCTCTCCTTTTTAACATATTTATTAATGACTTAGAGGTAGGATTGGAGTGTGGGGTCTCCATTTTCGCTGATGACATGAAATTGTGCAAGGTAATAAAATCAGATAGTGATGTGCTTTCCCTCCAAAAGGGATTTACATAAAATTGAGGAATGGTCATCTAAATGGCAGATGAGATTTAATATGAATAAATGTAAAGTTATGCATCTGGGAAGGAAAAATAGCCATGCAATTTATAATCTTAATGGAGCAAATCTAGGTGTGTCGGATATTGAAAGGGATTTGGGAGTGCTTGTGGACAACCACCTAGGTAACAGTGCTCAAAGCCAAGCAGCAGCTGCAAAGGCAAATACAATATTAGCATGTATTAAGAAGGGTATAGAAGCCAGGGAAGCAAATATAATTCTGCCACTTTACAAATCTCTAGTACGCCCTCATTTGGAATATGGAGTACAATTTTGGGCACCACTTCATAAAAAGGACATTTTGGAGCTGAAAAAGGTACAGAGGAGGGCAACAAAACTAATAAGGGGAATGGAGGGGCTAAGTTATGAAGAAAGACTAACCAAATTAAACTTATTTTCTCTAGAAAAAAGGCGTCTAAGAGGAGATATGATTACCTTATATAAATACATCCAGTGTCAGTATAAAGATTTGTCAGGGGAGCTTTTTGTGCCAAGAGGTTTTCAACTGACAAGAGGACATCCCTTGAGGTTAGAAGTAAAAAGATTTCACCTCAAAGAAATAAAAGGGTTCTTCACAGTAAGGGTGGTTAATCTGTGGAATTCTCTACCAGAGAAGGTGGTGACAGCGGATTCGATAGATAACTTTAAAAGGGGACTGGATTTATTTCTAATTAAAAAAGGAATTCAGGGTTATCATGGATAATTAGAGAGGCAGTATTGATCCAGGGAGAAGTCCAGTCGCCGGTGTCTGGGATCAGGAGGGAATTGATTTTTTTTTATATACAATTAATTAATTAATAGTTAATCTGCATATTGCAGATCAGAGGAGATCTTAAAAGGTTGAACTTGATGGACTGAAAGTCTTTTTTCAACCTTAAATACTGTGGCCCTCATTCATTTGCGATTTGGCCAATTGAATAGGGCTCTAAATATGCACATAACATATTTTTTAAAGAAGTTTTTAGTTAGTAAACATCTATCCAAAAGCAAGGCTTTCACTAAAAACTGCTTAAAAAAAATGCAATGTGTTTATTTAGAGCCCTATTCAATTGGCCAAATCGCAATTGAATGAGGGCCCATGTAACTATGAGTTAGAATCAGGTGTAGAAGGTTTGAAGGAAGTAGTTGCAGAGTCAGTTTAACTACTTCATTATATTATAGAAATAGTGCAACAGTTGAGCCTGTGGCAACCAGCCAGGGGTTCTGCCTTTGGAGGAGATGTTATTAGGTTCATAAGTTCAATTCTCAACAAGAGTGATTTTTTTCTTTACGGTTTAAAAAATAAATAATCAGAAATATGTTCTTTAGTTTATATAAAAAAACCTCATATGTCAATATGAGATAACTTTTTTTTATTGAATAATTAATTATGTGAACTACTTCTTTAAAAAGAAGTATGTACACACACACATATGTATATATTAATATATCATATATATGTATCATATCACATAATTTTTCAATATACCTCCTCAGTTAAATGAATGACAGTAAATATGCAACTTCAGTGTCAGTTTAACCGTTTATTTGGTACTTTATGACTATTTCCACAAAGTATTTGCCAGGACAAAGATTCAGAGTGTAGTATGCTCTGTAAATTTAATCAAGAGAGTGATGTACAGATAAATATCAAATTACTTCCGTAAGGATTACTCCACATCTTTTTCTTTGTTGATATACAGATACCTAAATAGAAACAGAAAATTGTTTTATCATGGCTGGCTCACCTGGGTGAGGATCGATATCGACCTGTTCTGCTCGCTGGCCTCATCAATCAAATGGATCAACTTCTCATAAGTAAGGGGTCTGAAATGAAAAAAACAAAACAAACAAAAAAAACAGTACTACCTCCGTATGGTGACTGAGACAGGAGGGAGCCATGTATAAGGACCCCCTTGTCGTTGAGGAGTGAGAAGAATATAAAAAAAACAAACGCAGAATATGCTCTTCGGGCAATTGTTCCACTGTGAAAATGGATCACTCTCATGTACTTTATGCTTAAAATCCCTAACATTCAAGCTCAATTATCTAAACACTTCCACTACATTTTTTGAATGAAAAATATATGATAATATACAGAAATAGATGAAAATGGTGACATTGGGCCTCATTCTATTATCGGCCGTAAATCGGCCGTAAGGCTGCGATTCCTTGCGAGGGTTCAGTTAACTCGCGATTCTATTATACGGCCCCGCAAGGATCTCCTCTTACGGCCGGCCGCATATCTTGGAACCGGCCGTAAACTGTGAAATATAAAAACTCAAAAATAAATTCAAGCCTGCACTGTACAGCTCTGTAAATGCTAGGGATCATATTGGGGGACATGAGGATTAAAAGGAACCCACTCTCAAGCTTGCACATCTGCCCAAACCCGAGTTCAAATTAACTGTTTATTTGCCGGCTGCGGCGTGGGCGTGTCTGAGGTGCTCCAAGCACTCTGGACTTTTTACATGTATATTTTACGGATATTAAAAATGAAATATTTTACGGATTTGAGTACAGGATAATTATGTGCTATTTTTTCTAACACCTAAAATCCCTTTATAGTCTTCTAAAAGTGCAGGATGGCTTTATTTGAGCTATTTTATGTGCTTAATTGGTGCTAGCGAGACCTTTTTCCTGCAAGTAACTGCGGCTCGTTTTTAGCCTTGCAGAGAGGTTTCCCGGAGCAATTGAATTGCAAATCTCTTGCGGCCGTTTTAGATCAAAGGCTTTCCTCCGGCGCGATCGGCCGCAAGAGATAGCAAGGCACCGGCCGCAAGCCTGCCGGAGCCTACGGCCGTAAGGGAATAGAATAGCAGAATAGCTTGCGGCCGGTCCTTGCGGCCCCGCAGCGGCTGCGGCCGATAATAGAATGAGGCCCATAGTGTTTAGTCTGTCTTAGAGGATCTAGTAAACTAAAATAAACTTGGAAAGAATTGTTAACAAGGACTCCCAGTGAGTCTCTTATCTGTGTTTGCTTAGATAGTTTTACATTCACAAGGATGGTAATAATAACGTTGTGAACAAGGAACCATGCCATTCTATCTTGTAACAGGTCAGGACACAAGGAGAACATACTCCTGTCCTTGACTCCAGCGTTATTTTTCTATACTACAGATTACTTCTATTTCATACAAAAACTTCCATAATATATAATTAAAACGATTTGGGACTACAGCTCTAAAAAAAAAAAAAAGAGACAAAGGGTTAGGAAAACTCACGCTTTGATGGTCTTTTCTCTAGGCTCAGGGGGCATCCCTACTGTCAACTGCTTCTGGTGGGACAGGAGGTCCGTACAAGCCTGAGGAAGACAACACAAGACAAGAACTGACCAATGCTCCCACAGTACATACAGATTTACTACCGCTCCAAATCCTTACCAATCTGCCTCACTTTTCCCATATAAAATACTTACTACTCCTGCACCCTTCCCATCACCAACTGGGCTCACTGGTTTCCCTTAGTCCAAAGCCATAAACCACACAACACTTTTTGCACTATACACCTCTTTAGCCCTTGACTCCTTCTTTGTTTCTGCAGGCTGTGTTAGAGAGTAGGAGAGCTGCTCACCTCATCCAGAGCTTCCACCTTCTTTTTCAGGACCCCGGAGATGCACCGGATCAGCGCCCACTGCCGTGAGGACCCCACTTTGTCGTACAGTTCCGCCAGGAGATCATGAACTGTTACACCAGGCTGCCCATATATCCGAGTGTCCCAGTCTGCACCCCTGTTATTGGAAAGGGAAATTAATAATAGAGAGATACAGTGTGAGAGAGGGGATGTACAAAATAGAAACACACAGTGAGAGTACAAGATAAAAAGAGACATTTAATAGAACAGAAAGTGACCAAAAAAGCTAGAAAGACACACACATAGCGATGGAGGGACAGACAAATGAACTCCTATACTAAAAAAATAGAAAGAACTTGCAGAACAAATATATAAAAAACACACCTAAAAACAATTAAGAAGAAGAAAGAGAGGAGGAAAAATACAATGTTTGAGTACAGAGAAAGGGACATGGAAATAACTTTTTTCTGTGTTGCATCAAAAAGAGGGTGCGTGTTTTCCTTTTTTTAAATAAAGGTCTCAGAGCACAAAAACTTAGAAATGTAATTGTTCTTGGTGGATTGCCCTCCTTGGGCCAATGTGACCTAGAGACTAAACTATGCTCTCTGCATTTCCTGATATTATCAATGAAAATGAAACCGGTTTTACTTAATATTGTTTTTTACGTAAAATAACTGTTGTAATGTGCCCCTTGAAAGTCGTTTTCTATGTCCCTTTAAACAATATGTATTTTGATATTATTATGATGCTTGTGGTCATTTATGTCTGTCTAGATTTTTTTTAAAATTTGTATATATTACATGTACATGTGTATAGGCAAGTGCGTGAGCATGTGTATACTGGGCTTTATTTGAGTCTGCGATTGTTATGTACGTGTGATACACGTGAGTAGGACTCACTTCATTGTATATAACAAATACAAAATGTCTGCCTGCTCCTGCACATTGGGCGTTTCCCGCAGAATGTCAACCAGAGCGGCAAAATTCACCTCTCCAGTCTCATCACGTGGGAGGTGCATTTCTGCATGGATGGTCGGGATCTGGAAATAGAGGCAACAATTATTCACAGGTTTGCAGGCTGGGTGTATCCAATACAGAACTTGCACGTTAGCTTTGTATTGGGTGCATTTTTTGAAGGTTGCATACTTATCTCGTACCATTCTCACATCTGACATCTAACTGGGTGAAGGTATCATGCTCTGAAGTTTAGTACATGTATGAGTTATCTTGCTTACAAGGTGGGAGTATATTGAACCACTTTTTTTGCAAGCTGGAAAAGCACTGGGTATCAGAGCACTATCAGTTACCTTGCTCGCAGGCTGTGTAGAGGGTGCAGTGTCCAATAAATCAAAAGACGGCTGAGAGGACTGGAAGAGCTTGGTTGGCAGGTACAGCTGCAAATCTGGACAGGGGCAAAAGAGCTTATTTATACAGAATCACCCATTGCTATGGTAGAATAACTAAGAAACGTCTAGATTCTCTTTCTCTCCCAGACGCTTCCCCATCCTCTCTCTCACTCTACAGATTTGCTCTTATTTCCCTATTGTATATTGTCTTTTTTTTTTTCACTCACCAAACTGATTTTTTGTGTTAATTCAAAATTAGTTAGATCCCACGCATTTTCTCAGGACTGTTCACCCAGACTATTACACAGCAAATTACACAAAGTTTAAAACTCAATATGAAAACTCAATATGTAAATTGGAAGAAGAAAAAAGAGAATGAGGAAGAAGATCTAAACCTTGATTTTCTTTTTAAAGTGACACAGTGAAGATTCCAAATATTTACAATATTAAGCTGTCAGCCAGACTTTCTGATCCACTCACAGATTGTAATATTTTGCTAGTGAGAGACCACAACCTTAATTACAGATTAGCCCTCAAGACACTGGGTGCAATGTGTAGTTACCTTGCTCTGAGCATTCCTATTTTTATTTTTATATTTTGCCCAGGGGACTACCTTCTAGATAATGAGACCAATGCCTCAGGGGGTAATCTCTAATTAATGGCAATGATCTAACTAACAGAACCTTGGATGTGTGGATCAGAAACAAATGGCAAAGAGCTCAAAATAGCAATGCTCGATTACTAGAGGAAAACACATGTTTTATTAACATTCAAACATTAGTACCATATTTAGAACCTCCACGGTGCCTCTTCAACTCAAAAACAGATTACAGCAGCTTGCATTCTCTGCATATTAGTAAGGACTGGAAGAATTTCTTCAGTTAAGGCCATTTACTTCCCCAAATAAGTAATACAAAAGAAGGATTTCAATATACTGAAATATTTCTTTAGGTTTTTGAATGAAGCAGCTTTCTGGTAAACATTGTCCTGCGGTGTTGACTTCTGCACTACATGAATTAGTGGACCAATATTAAGCAGTTGTCAGCCCACTAGGCCATGAGGCACCATAGAGATGGGTAGAGGAAAATTTAAAATATTATTTATATAACTGGACTTTTATTATGTTAGATGTATCTTAAATGTTTATGTGATCATGACTTTTTGTCACTACAATGACTCTTTAACTCAAAAACAAACAGAATAGAAGCAGTCTACATCTACTATAAATATATAAACATTACTACCCCTCACCCTGCACGTTGAGCCCCCGGGCTTTGCTGCGCAGTGACAGAAGGTCGCGAGTGCTGTGAATGGCGGCCTGGAAGCGATGTAGCCCTCCACGCTGGGCAACAGTTGCAGTTTTCCGTGGGGCGGAGCTGCCCAATAAGTGGCTAAGATACTGAGACACTTCGTCATCTGTATCAACTGTAAGGAACAATGAATTATGGGAGAAGAGACACCTCCCTCCCATAGTGCAGCTCTATTTACCAACTAGTTGCTACAGCATGCAGAGCAATGTAATTTTTGCAACTAAAGCAGAAAATAAAGGCTAAAGTACAAGTATATTGATACAGAATATCTGTCAGCTACATTTGAGTCCATGCTTTCTACTGAAGCGGATTCATTATCAAGGTTAATAGCATTATCAAATTATTTCATGCATATCATCTCTTCATTCATCAGCAATCACCACCTTTTTTACTCCCTCTGGCCTCCTATTTTCTCTCTCCTCCCACTTTTCATCAAAATGCCCCCACCATGCTCTTACCATCATCGGCTGGTGAAGCCACATGCAGGGGCGCCTCCGGCTCCCGCACAATGATTGGTGAGCCCCCGCTGCAGCCACTGCCCCCGGCGAAGAGCTTACCATCTATACCAGAGTCCATGAAGCTCAGGTGTTTGCAGCATGATGTAGTCAGGAAATCCGACAAGCGACCAGTCTGGATTCTGAATCAAGGAGAAGAAGGTATCAGAAAGACAGAATCAAGGGTGTATTATTATGTGGATGTGATTCAGTCACATGCTAAACGCTATTACACCAGTGAGCTTATTCTTACATTGCTTGAACTATTATCAAACATTTAACGTTTAATTTTCACTTACAAGAATTTAAAGACGCACAACCTCACCTAGCGCCCCCAAAGTACCCATCCTTCAGTTTCCGAATCGTAGCAAGAACAGCTGAGTCCAAGTCTTTGCAAGACTCATCTACAGGAAAAAAAAATAGATCAGATCTTATCAGACACAATCTATAGTACAAAGAATCACAACCAAATTGTAGCAATGAGTCCCGGGAGAAACATACTGCCAAAGAAACTTAGAAACATATATTTGACTGCAGATAAGAACCAAAAAGGCCTAGCTGCTCTCCATATTCTATCCACCTAAACGTTTGGCTTAATCATCACCTGTATTTCCCACAGCTGCTACAGACACTTAATCTTTAATTAATTATTAATAATTATTGTTATAACCTTGAACTGTGCTTTGGAAAAAAGCACCATGTACTTAAGATTTTAAGCTCAAAGACAGGGTTCTTCATTTTTGCCATGTGTTAATTTTGGAATTTAGGGAAGGTGGGGCGTACATCTGCAGGACTGATGCAGGCCCACAGCGTCCGCTATTCAATTGGCCAGGCCTGCAAGTTAGGGGCCGATAGCGAAATTCAGAAACCATGGTATCTTATGTAGCATTTGCGAGCTTGAACATGATCAATTAAGCAAGGTTGTAACTCCTGAGTAAGAAATAACCAATGGAAACAGAGATCGTCATCATGACATCATAGTTACATAGTAATTAAGGTTGAAAAAATACGTTCAGTCCATCAAGTTCAACCTGTTACGATCTCCTCTGATCTGCAATATGTGGCTTAGTTATTAATTCATTTGTTGATTAAATAATTATTAATAGTATAGTATTGGAGGATGAATAAAGAGTTAGTCCATCAAATTTAACCTTTTTAGATCTCTATTGATCTTTTTAATGTGGACTATTAATTATTAATCAATGGAATCCAACCTCCAAGCCCACATTATATCTGGAATGTGGGTCCGACCGTAACCCGTAATTGGAGCCCGTAGGACTTTGAAATCCAACCTCCATTTTCCAAAGTCCTACGGGCTCCAATTACGGGTTACGATCGGACCCACATTTTCGATATAATACAATATCGATAAAGCCGTAAATATGATATTCTATCACATGCGGGTTATATGTATTAACACACTGATTTCCAGGATTGATATAACATGAAATAAATTATTTTTCTGGGCCGATTTGCGATCTTGAGAATGTTGTGTTTTTAATTCCTAACATCACTTTTCTTTTTAATAAAAGTACAGTATTGAATTTTTAGTTGCATTTGAAGTGCTCCGGACATGTCATTAAGCCCTCTGCGAGTCCCGCTTGGAACCCCTAACTTGTGGACTGTCTTTTGCCATTTGCAGGCTTGGTGGGGTGGTTAGCGAGGGGGACTTGAAGCAATTGAATAGCGATTTGAGCATTCTGAACTCTTGCGGCCGTGAAAGAGCAAAGGCTTTGAGCACCCATAATTTGCGATTTTCGCCATTGCAATAAATCGCAACCCGTAGTCTGTAACTCGATCGGAGCCCGCAAAATAACGCCAATTGAATAGCAAAGTAAGTTACGGGCTTCATTTCCGAAGCCTGGATTTCCCGAAGTCTCAATTGCATGAGGATCATTGTGTTTTGCTTTGTACTCTACCCTTGTATAGCGCTACAGAATATATTGCCACATTACAAATAAAGGATAATAATAATAATTGTTCTTATCCCAGGCATGCTTAAATTCCTTAACCATGATTGACCTTACCACTTTCACTGGAAGGATGTTCGAACTTCTCTACTATCTTTATTAAATTATTTAATATATTTTTAAGGCTTTTTATCATATCCCCCATCTCTTTCCTGTCTTTATACATATTCAAGTCATGAAGTCTTTTCTCAAAAGTCTTTTAAACAGAAGGCACACCTTTTTCTTTGTCTTTAATGTGCTTCTTGTTCCATCTTTTGCAAAGTCCTTCTTAGTAGCAGAGTTTGATAAAACTACATTGACTAATACAAAGTGTACTTTACTATTTAGAACTAAATATACAATTTGGATAAAGAAATCTAAAAAACAGAGACAATAACACAGGTGTTAATCAAATGTACATTCAGCCCAGGCTAATAAATATTTTAGAATTATGTGAGCTAGGTAGAAACACTCTTTATATTCAAAATGGAGAATAATATGTTAAAGGGGTCTGTAACTTCTGAGAAGGACCTATACTGGGTGAAACATGTAGAGACACTGCCACAGAGATTGCTAGGGACGTGTTCTTAACGCCAACATCATCACCTTCTAACGCTCCAGCTATCAATTGGATGGACTAACGCAGTTTTTTTTCAACTCCATTCTTCAGGGACCACCAAAAGTTCACATTTTAGGTATATCCCTGCTTGATCACCGGTGAGCTAATCGGAGGCTCAGCGGGTGGTTAAACAGAATTACTGAACCTCTGATTAGCCTCTGAGCGGGTGGTTAAACAGAATTACTGAGCCTCTGATTAGCCTCTGGGCTTGAGCACAGGTGAGCTAATTAGAGGCTCAGTAATTCTGTTTAACCACCCGCTGAGCCTCCGATTAGCTCACCGGTCAAGCAGGGATATACCTAAAATGTGACCTGTTGGTGGTCCCTGAGGACTGGAGTTGTAAAACACTAGACAAAAGGATTACCTAAGAACTGCAGTAAATTTGCACAAAGGATTCTTTTTTTTTGTTTTTTAACATCAACTGATAAATAACAGAGAACACCTTTTGCTATATTATTCTACATGAAAGATTTGTAGATGTTTTATAATATTGTACTAATAATGATGGATGATGAAATGTTTACATGGTTACATTTTAACATATTAAAGGAGTGAACCGTCCTAAAAATACAATTAACATTTCTCTACGGAAATGGCATTTTTACAACAAATTTTATCCGACTAGGCATAGAGCAGAATGCTGGAAGTTTACAGTGCCCCTTTAATGCTTGATTTTGATTTTGGCAAGTACAAGATTATCTGCCAGATGCTTCTGTTACTATATGATGGTCAAAATACGGACATCCACTTTTGCCTCACCACACAACACCTATTGCACTTGTTCAAAGCTACATAAAGAGTAGTTGGAACAAAGAGTGGTTACCCAGCATTGTCTGCGAGATGGGGAACGTGATGGTGGGGCGGCCGGTCATCCTCCAACGACTACACAGGTAGGACAGGTCAGTGCGAAGCATCTCCACAATCATCCGGTTGTCCAGGGCCAAGTAGAACTGCTGTTGATCTAAGAACTAAAGGGTAAAAAGCAGATAAAAATCAGTGAAAAACTCGGGCTGTCTCTGCCTGTGTGTGCGTGTGCTCGTGCTGTCTCTGCCTGTGTGTGTGTGTACTCGTGCTGTCTCTGCCTCTGTGTGTGTGTACTCGTGCTGTCTCTGCCTCTGTGTGTGTGTGCTCGTGCTGTCTCTGCCTCTGTGTGTGTGTGTGCTCGTGCTGTCTCTGCCTGTGTGTGTGTGTGCTCGTGCTGTCTCTGCCTCTGTGTGTGTGTGTGTGTGTGCTCGTGCTGTCTCTGCCTCTGTGTGTGTGTGTGTGTGTGCTCGTGCTGTCTCTGCCTCTGTGTGTGTGTGCTCGTGCTGTCTCTGCCTCTGTGTGTGTGTGTGCTCGTGCTGTCTCTGCCTCTGTGTGTGTGTGTGCTCGTGCTGTCTCTGCCTCTGTGTGTGTGTGTGCTCGTGCTGTCTCTGCCTCTGTGTGTGTGTGTGCTCGTGCTGTCTCTGCCTCTGTGTGTGTGTGTGCTCGTGCTGTCTCTGCCTCTGTGTGTGTGTGTGCTCGTGCTGTCTCTGCCTCTGTGTGTGTGTGTGCTCGTGCTGTCTCTGCCTCTGTGTGTGTGTGTGTGCTCGTGCTGTCTCTGCCTGTGTGTGTGTGTGTGTGCTCGTGCTGTCTCTGCCTCTGTGTGTGTGTGTGTGCTCGTGCTGTCTCTGCCTCTGTGTGTGTGTGTGTGCTCGTGCTGTCTCTGCCTCTGTGTGTGTGTGTGTGCTCGTGCTGTCTCTGCCTCTGTGTGTGTGTGTGTGTGTGTGTGCTCGTGCGGTCTCTGCCTCTGTGTGTATGTGTGTGTGTGTGCTCGTGCGGTCTCTGCCTCTGTGTGTGTGTGTGTGTGTGTGTGCTCGTGCTGTCTCTGCCTCTGTGTGTGTGTGTGTGCCCGTGCTGTCTCTGCCTGTGTGTGTGTGTGTGTGTGTGCTCGTGCTGTCTCTGCCTCTGTGTGTGTGTGCTCGTGCTGTCTCTGCCTCTGTGTGTGTGTGCTCGTGCTGTCTCTGCCTCTGTGTGTGTGTGCTCGTGCTGTCTCTGCCTCTGTGTGTGTGTGTGTGCTCGTGCTGTCTCTGCCTCTGTGTGTGTGTGTGTGCTCGTGCTGTCTCTGCCTCTGTGTGTGTGTGTGTGTGTGCTTGTGCTGTCTCTGCCTCTGTGTGTGTGTGTGTGTGTGCTTGTGCTGTCTCTGCCCCTGTGTGTGTGTGCTCGTGCTGTCTCTGCCTCTGTGTGTGTGTGTGTGTGTGCTCGTGCTGTCTCTGCCTCTGTGTGTGCTCGTGCTGTCTCTGCCTCTGTGTGTGCTCGTGCTGTCTCTGCCTCTGTGTGTGCTCGTGCTGTCTCTGCCTCTGTGTGTGTGTGTGCTCGTGCTGTCTCTGCCTCTGTGTGTGTGTGTGTGTGTGTGTGCTCGTGCTGTCTCTGCCTCTGTGTGTGTGTGTGTGTGTGTGTGCTCGTGCTGTCTCTGCCTCTGTGTGTGTGTGTGTGTGTGTGTGCTCGTGCTGTCTCTGCCTCTGTGTGTGTGCTCGTGCTGTCTCTGCCTCTGTGTGTGTGTGTGTGCTCGTGCTGTCTCTGCCTCTGTGTGTGTGTGTGCTCGTGCTGTCTCTGCCTCTGTGTGTGTGTGTGCTCGTGCTGTCTCTGCCTCTGTGTGTGTGTGTGTGCTCGTGCGGTCTCTGCCTCTGTGTGTGTGTGTGTGTGTGCTTGTGCTGTCTCTGCCCCTGTGTGTGTGTGCTCGTGCTGTCTCTGCCTCTGTGTGTGTGTGTGTGCTCGTGCTGTCTCTGCCTCTGTGTGTGCTCGTGCTGTCTCTGCCTCTGTGTGTGTGTGTGCTCGTGCTGTCTCTGCCTCTGTGTGTGTGTGTGCTCGTGCTGTCTCTGCCTCTGTGTGTGTGTGTGTGTGTGCTCGTGCTGTCTCTGCCTCTGTGTGTGTGTGTGTGTGTGCTCGTGCTGTCTCTGCCTCTGTGTGTGTGCTCGTGCTGTCTCTGCCTCTGTGTGTGTGTGTGCTCGTGCTGTCTCTGCCTCTGTGTGTGTGTGTGCTCGTGCTGTCTCTGCCTCTGTGTGTGTGTGTGCTCGTGCCGTCTCTGCCTCTGTGTGTGTGTGCTCGTGCTGTCTCTGTGTGTGTGTGCTCGTGCTGTCTCTGTGTGTGTGTGCTCGTGCTGTCTCTGTGTGTGTGTGCTCGTGCTGTCTCTGTGTGTGTGTGTGCTCGTGCTGTCTCTGCCTCTGTGTGTGTGTGTGCCCGTGCCGTCTCTGCCTCTGTGTGTGTGCTCGTGCCGTCTCTGCCTCTGTGTGTGTGTGTGTGTGTGTGTGTGTGTTCGTGCTGTCTCTGCCTCTGTGTGTGTGTGTGCTCGTGCTGTCTCTGCCTCAGTGTGTGTGTGTGCTTGTGCTGTCTCTGCCCCTGTGTGTGTGTGCTCGTGCTGTCTCTGCCTCTGTGTGTGTGTGTGCTCGTGCTGTCTCTGCCTCTGTGTGTGTGTGTGTGTGTGTGTGTGTGTGCTCGTGCTGTCTCTGCCTCTGTGTGTGTGTGTGTGCTCGTGCTGTCTCTGCCTCTGTGTGTGTGTGTGCTCGTGCTGTCTCTGCCTCTGTGTGTGTGTGTGCTCGTGCTGTCTCTGCCTCTGTGTGTGTGTGTGTGCTCGTGCGGTCTCTGCCTCTGTGTGTGTGTGTGTGTGTGCTTGTGCTGTCTCTGCCCCTGTGTGTGTGTGCTCGTGCTGTCTCTGCCTCTGTGTGTGTGTGTGTGCTCGTGCTGTCTCTGCCTCTGTGTGTGCTCGTGCTGTCTCTGCCTCTGTGTGTGTGTGTGCTCGTGCTGTCTCTGCCTCTGTGTGTGTGTGTGCTCGTGCTGTCTCTGCCTCTGTGTGTGTGTGTGTGCTCGTGCTGTCTCTGCCTCTGTGTGTGTGTGTGCTCGTGCTGTCTCTGTGTGTGTGTGCTCGTGCTGTCTCTGTGTGTGTGTGCTCGTGCTGTCTCTGTGTGTGTGTGCTCGTGCTGTCTCTGTGTGTGTGTGCTCGTGCTGTCTCTGTGTGTGTGTGCTCGTGCTGTCTCTGTGTGTGTGTGCTCGTGCTGTCTCTGTGTGTGTGTGTGCTCGTGCTGTCTCTGCCTCTGTGTGTGTGTGTGCCCGTGCCGTCTCTGCCTCTGTGTGTGTGCTCGTGCCGTCTCTGCCTCTGTGTGTGTGTGTGTGTGTGTGTGTGTGTTCGTGCTGTCTCTGCCTCTGTGTGTGTGTGTGCTCGTGCTGTCTCTGCCTCTGTGTGTGTGTGTGCTCGTGCCGTCTCTGCCTCTGTGTGTGTGTGTGTGTGTGTGTTCGTGCTGTCTCTGCCTCTGTGTGTGTGTGTGCTCGTGCTGTCTCTGCCTCAGTGTGTGTGTGTGCTTGTGCTGTCTCTGCCTCAGTGTGTGTGTGTGTGTGTGTGTGCTTGTGCTGTCTCTGCCTCAGTGTGTGTGTGTGTGCTTGTGCTGTCTCGGCCTCAGTGTGTGTGTGTGTGCGCTCGTGCTGTCTCGGCCTCAGTGTGTGTGCGCGCTCGTGCTGTCTCTGCCTCTGCGTTTGTGTGTGTGCTCGTGCTATCTCTGCCTCAGTGTGTGTGCGCGCTCGTGCTGTCTCTGCCTCTGCGTTTGTGTGTGTGCTCGTGCTATCTCTGCCTCTGTGTGTGTGTGTGTGCTCGTGCTGTCTCTGCCTCTGTGTGTGTGTGTGTGCTCGTGCTGTCTCTGCCTCTGTGTGTGTGTGTGCTCGTGCTGTCTCTGCCTCTGTGTGTGTGTGTGCTCGTGCTGTCTCTGCCTCTGTGTGTGCTCGTGCTGTCTCTGCCTCTGTGTGTGCTCGTGCTGTCTCTGCCTCTGTGTGTGTGTGTGCTCGTGCTGTCTCTGCCTCTGTGTGTGTGTGTGTGCTCGTGCTGTCTCTGCCTCTGTGTGTGTGTGTGTGCCCGTGCTGTCTCTGCCTCTGTGTGTGTGTGTGCCCGTGCTGTCTCTGCCTCTGTGTGTATGTGTGTGCTCGTGCTGTCTCTGCCTCTGTGTGTAGGTGTGTGCTCGTGCTGTCTCTGCCTCTGTCTGCTGCCTCTTTCTCTGAGGTGTATATTGGCCACTTTTATCCTCTCAGGCCCTCCCCTGCTTATGTCATAGCCCAGTTTCCTCAATGACATCAGCATTACACGCAATGAAAACTATTATAGTGATGGACACTTTGCAAAGTAACCAGTTCCAAATCCATGTTGATAACCCCCTACTATGGACCTTTACCTCACCTGTGGGGTGAATGCAAATATGTTATTGCGGATACTATAAAGTTTGGAAGTTCCAAGAACACCCATATTCCTAAATGGCCTCCCGCTTAATTTCATCCTCTTATGGCGACCTAGAAGAGAAAATGTATTTAAATAAATCAGGTGTGTGGAAAATTAAATAATACTTTTGTCTTACAGGGCTATTGTACAACACTATGATTTACTAAGTGCTCGTCAAAAACGACGGCAAAATTTTTTGAAGCCTTGCAATTCTGTTTCACACACAATGCAAGCCTTTCCCCCCTCTACTTTACTGACTTCGCAGTGAGGGCCTTCAGCACTCATTGCAAGCCTCTCCCCCCCCCCCCCTCTACTTTACGGGCCTTGTGATAATCGCCTTCGGCACTCTTTGTAGGTCGCGACATGTGCTGCCAGTTACTTTGTTCTCCCTCCCCTTTTTCTCTTTCCAACCCTCTCTCACCCTTGCGTTTCTCCCCACCACCCACTCCCTCCAATGTCTCTTTTCCCCTTCTCCCTTCCATGTGCGCCTTTTGCCATTTACGGGTTTGAACACATTTGCGGGCTTGAGGAAATTGATCAATTTTCCCAAGCCTGTAAAGTGCATGCGAGTTACAGCCTTAAAAATGTTTTTTGTTTGTAACGACCACCATTTTTTTTAAAGCCCGTAACTCGGCAGCCGTTGGGAGGCCACCAAAAAACAAAAAATCAAATTACCTTTTAACCTCCCTTATAGAGTCCCTGCCTCAGGGGGAGGCAGGGAGCCCATAAGTGAGGTTGCAAGTTAATTTCCTATTCAATTGGCGTCTTTTGGCATCCTCCAAACGGTTTCCGGGTTACAAGCTTGAAAAAAAATAAAACAAGTCTGACACATTTTTTAAGCCCGTAACTCAGAAGCCATTCAGAGCCTCTCCCCTCTTTACCTTGAGAGCCGAAGGCGCTCCTCGCAGTCCTCATTGCGAGCCCCCCCCCGCCAACTTGCGGGCATCGAAATGAGCGTCTTCGGGACTCATCTCGGGCCTTGCAAAGAGCACCTTTGGCACTCATTGCGGAGCTCGTCAAACCCGTAACTTTCGGGCCTTCGTCGCTCATTGCGCATGCACAAGCCCGTAATTTTTAACATAAATTGACCGACAAACTCGCATCTACGACAACTGTACATGTGATCTTCAGCTGGCCACTAAAGGGATATACAATATGCAAAGCTTTATAAATTATTTAACACAATTGCAATAAAATTCGGAGAGATTGGATTGCAGCACATGGGTACTCATTCTTAACCACATGCATACATAAACACTGATTTAAAAGACCAATCTGATCTTGAAATTTTAAATATCCACTTGAACTACACTTGAAAATAAGCAAGAATATAAAAAAAATACTTCTAATTAATTCTATATACAATTACATTGCTGTGGAGCCTACCACAGGTGGGAGGTGTCTTTGAAAAGAGAGGGAGCTTTTATATGTACAGTGGGAATGGGGCAGCTATAACTGCCAGTGTTTTTTATTATTACTAATGGTAAGCACATTATTTTTAAAAGGGACATACCCTGATAAAACATAATCTCCAGGAAGGAGCCCAGTAAAGATAAATAAATTTGCAGTAAAGAATAACTGCATAAAAAGGTAAAACTTTTTTTGGTATGATAACTTATTTATTTTTAGAAGTTTATGTAAAGCTGCAAGCTCTGCTCCAGTAGATATGTGGACAATCCTCTCATACATGCAACCTTCACTAATGTGTCATATATGCTCCAAGGACAAGCCAAAGCATAAAAATCGTTTTCCTAGAAATTGAGGTTTGAAAATATGTTTAACATTTCTTCTCTAAATAACTGGTTAGGTATTTTATTAAATGAAAGGCCTGATCAAAATATCTAGCTTCCATAATGCTAGTGCATTAGTGGTCCTTTAACACTGACAAAGTTATAATCTGGTGCATACTTAGATGTTACTCAGTCACACTGCTTCACATTACATTAACCCTCACATACATTTGACACGATCTCACAGACACACTTTGCTAACTTACAAAGTTGCAGATAGGCACACCTTACACACTCATCCTCACATACACACTCACCCAGCCTGGCGTATATGTGGCTCAGGATCCTAGCCGGTTGCACCCGAATAGGGTGAACACCAGCAACTGTTTCCACCTCGACCCCATGTTTCTTCAGAATATCTTGGATCTCCTCTGTCTCTGCAAGTATGCACACTGTGCAAGGAGAAAGATCAAGTAAGCTAATGGGGCACTTCGGAGGAGAGAGCAAAATAAAACCAGCTGCTCTCGAAGCTTATTTAAGTTTATTTAATAACTGGTTAGCAATAAACTCAGTATCTAGGGGAAAAAAACAATCAAAAGGACCTCTGCAGTCATATATTTAAAATATACTTTTCTGAAAAACAATAACACTTAAAAATATATGAAATAAAATAAATCATGCTCGATTACATTATATTCCACATGCTATTGTGCTAAGGGATCTATTATTTTATTGTTTTACTACTGAAGTGGGAGGAAACTTTGAATACACAGTAAGTTTCAGTAAGTGCCTTGGGAGTGTGGTACCAGCAACTGCCAGTGCATTTTTTTTATTCTAATTGAAAGCTCATTAGTTAACAAAGCCACACCCTTTTGGGAAAGGCAGGATCAACTGATGACAGAGAACTGATCCCTGTATTAATAAATCATTTTGTATAAAAGACAAAACTGTAAAAACACACAAACATTTGTCCTTTATCAAGTTTAGTTATTTAAAAAAAAAAAAAAAAAAAAAAACATGTAGGAAAAAATGGGTGTTAGAGGATCTGCCTGCTCCACTGTTTTAGGCCACCTACAAAATAAAATAAAAAATAGAAATATCATTCTCTGCAGAATCTTTGACACCTACCGGGAGTGGAGAAGAGTATTTCAGCTGGAAGCTACAATGCTACATCCAAATGTAGGATTTAAAAGCTACACTGAATTTATTTTCTGATTTTTTTGAAGGTTAGTAAGTAAATAAACCAATTAAACTTTACTGTTTGACTACTACAGTGCTCCTTTAATACAAGGAAAAGAGACATGCAGCTAAAATAGTCACTTATATAAATAGGAAAAAGGAGTAGGAATGTGAACAGAAATGTTTCTACTGTACTGCTATAAGAGAGGGCTTAATCTTCTCTGAGATCCTCTTGGGCAGGTACTATAACATACAACAAGTTGGTCAAATATAACTTGGATAATATATTCGTAGCATACTTACAGGATACACTTTTGAAGAGCTAGAATTGTAATGAGCACAAGTGTTAGAGAAAAAAATAAAAATAAAAAGGGAGACATAAGGAGCTTAGGAAAGATAATGCGTGGCTAAAAAAAGTGATGCACTAAGTAGGGGTTTTGGTTTTTAAAGCACTGGGCTGACTTCTCACTTGGGTACAATCTCTATAGCAGGGATTAATTGCACCTTGATGATAAGGGAGCTTTTGTGCTAGGGGATAGGATTGTCGAAAGGCTGGAGGAGTTTTTAAACTAGTAGACGTGATAGGGTAGAAAGCTTAGAGGGGGTAAGGAATGAATGAACTATTCATGGGGGTGGTATAGTCGATAGGGATGTATTGCTAAGTGACTAAAGTATAGTGGAAGGCACTTCAAAAATACAAACTCAGAACAATATAAGGTTTCTGCTTGCTAATGCCTGAAGCTTACCAGGAAAAATGGGAGAGTTAGAATTATTAACAGTTAATGAGACATGCGATTTAATAGGTATTACTGAAACGTGGTGGGATGACTCATGTCTGGACTGGTAATCTGGATGGTTATAATCTAGGGGCAATGGTAAAGGAGGAGGATGGAATGATATGTTAAGCCTGAATTTACACCTATAGTCAAAGAAGATATTTATGCTGGAAGTCGCAATAATGTTGAATTCTTGTGGGTAGAGTTAAATAGTGGAGCAGCAAATTCCAAAATAAAAATTTATAGGAGTATGCTCTAATACCCCAAATATAATTGAAAGCGAGGAAATTAAATTATTGTTCCACATTGGAAATGCAGCTAACATGGTCAAGTTTTAGTAATGGGAGATTTTAAAGTACCAACACATAGAATAGGTGGCCCAGGTATGATAGTATAGAACCAATACATATGTTAGGGTGCTCCTAACAATGGGTAATATAATATAGAAGCAAAAGTAGCAAATTAGACCCTCTTATAGGGCACAGCTTACAATTCTAATCTCAAAAGAGAATAACCCTAATTAACACTTAACTTTTAATAAAACCTATTAAAAATAATTATAAAGACGTAGGGTGCAATAGATAAGGGAGATATATTATGTACAGCAAAATTCTGAGGTCACAGCCTAAGGGAATTAATAATCGTATGAAGACACTGCAAATATAAAGTACTCCAAATATGTACTTGTGCTGAATAATAGGATAATTAAAATAAAGAAATATATAAAGCGCTGGGTAAACAAAAGTGTGCCAAAAGTTAAAGTGCTATCATCATTAGAAGTGGACCAATATGGTAAGACAGTCTTATAAAGGCTGATATGTCTATAGTACACTTAGTACTTTATATATTGCTGTGCAACTCTTTTGCAATATTATGGCCCCTTGTCCCTTCTTGCTGCGCCAAAGAAATCAGTATAATGCAAAAATATATATAAGTTGAATCAAATCAACTCAGCATAGTACTGTGATTGCCGATGACACAAACTTGTGCAAGGTAAATAAATCAGAAAATTATGTACCTTTTCATCCAAAGGCATCTGCATAATTTAGAGAAATGGGCAACTAAATTGCAGATGAGAGTCAATATGAATAAATGTAATATTATGCATTTAGGAAGGAAAAATTGCCATGCAATTTATAATCTTAATGGAGCAGATCTAGGGGTATCACATATTGCAAGGAATTTGGAAGTGCTTGTGAACGGACAACCACCTAGGTAACAGTGCTCACTGCCAAGCAGCACCTGCAAAGGCAAAAAAATATTAGCATGTATTAAGAAGGTGGAGAAGCAAGGGAAGCAAATATAATTCTGCCACTATACAAGTCCCTAGTATGCCCTCATTTGGAATAATGAGTACAATTTTGGGTACCACTTCATAAACAAGGACATTTGAGAAAAGGTACAGAGAAGGGCAACAAAACTAATAAGGGGAATGGAGGGGTTAAGTTATGAAGAAAGTCTAACCAAATTCAACTTATTTTCTCTAGAAAAAAAAAAGGTGTCATAAGGGGATATATTTACCTTATATAAATATATCCAGGGTCAATATAAAGCTTTGTCAAATGAACTTTTTGCGCCGAGAGGTTTTCAACAGACAAGAGGTTAGAAGTAAAAAGATTCCACATTAATGAAAGAAAAGTGTTCTTCACAGAATGGGTAGTTAATCTGTGGAATTCTCTAGGAGGAGGCAACAGAGAATTCAATAAATGACTTTAAAAAGGGATTGGATATATTTTTAAATAAAAAGGGCATTGGCTAATTAGAGGACTATTGATCCAGGGAGGTATCCGATCGGCCATATCTGGGGTCAGGAAGGATTTTGTCCCCCTTTTGAGACAATTGGCAAAGTTTCGCTTTTTTTTTTTCTTTCTCTTTGCCTTCCGCTGGATCAATTAACAATTTATCAGCATATTTTTTCAAACTCAATTACTATGCAACTATATTTTATTAGTTATTATATGCAGTTATGTGAATCTCTGGTGTTTGTGTTTCCTTATCTCATTTATCAAGTGGGAGAAGTCACAAGATGGTATAAAAAAAAAAAAAAAAGAACCGTAGTTTGGGAGAAGCATCATTTCATGTTTGTGAAGTATGTAACAGACCCACAACATTATCAGCTATTGGTGGCGGAGCTTTCGCAAAGCAGCGGGGCCCTTTTACTGCTTACATTGATCAGGGAGCTGTTTTCTCTTCCTCCATGTCCTCCCTGCCTGCGTGTTTCTGCGGAGGCAGGGACTTCCTGAAGTCCCTGCCTCTGCAGAAAAATGCAGGTAGGGGGGACATGAAGGAAAATAAAACAACTCCCTGATCAATGTAAGTAGTAAGAGGGTGATGAGGTAGAGGGGCCATGAAGCACAGGCTGGGGGACATACAATAAGAAAAAACGATTTGATTATAAATATTTTATACACACGGATATATATAAAATCTACTAAACATCGGGGCCCTCCATTCCCTCGCTCTGCCACGGTCAGCTATATAAAGCTATCGGCATGAATGCATTTATTTGGAGAATATTATATTTAGCTGGGGTAACATCCTTCAGGGACTCACTGTGCTATTGCCAAGTGTCATGCTTTCAAAAGTACTTTGGCTATTATCAATAAGAGCAATTCAAAACAATAAAGAAATATAGTAACTCCCCAACTTGTACTGGTAATTGGTTCAAAAGAAAAACAGTGCAAGCTATTCATAATGCTTAAATGCAATGTCTTTGCTTTTTGGAATGTTATGTACTGTATGTCAACAAACATACTGCTTTTATAGTCCTATTTAATTAATTGTGGCTAAAATTTTGCCTAAATTGATGGTACTGAATCTTTTCGGGCAGATTTATAGCAGTACTTAAACAGTGTTCTATATATGGAATCAAATCAATTTAATTATAAAACCATTTGGCTCAAACGCACACTTCTCTCACCAAATCTATAACACCTAGAGCCTCATTCAATTCGAAGGCCGCATCTCGCGGTTTATAGGCCGTATGTCCTAATATGTATTAACTCCGAAATTAAACCTAAAATAAAATAATTTTTGATTGCCGATTTGTGAGCTTGAGACTATTGTGCAATTAATTCTAATGTCTTTCATCACTTTCCCAGTCTTTTAAAGTGCAGTATTGATTTGTATTTTATTTTCTTTTTTCGTGCTACGGATATGTCTTTAACCCCTTTGTGGGTCCTCTCTAGTACTCGTAGGATTTTCATCTACATTTGCCGTTTAATGGTGTGAAAACATGTGCGGGCTTGAGGAATTGTAGCAATTGAATAGCGATTTGCAATACAACCGCCTAACAAAATTCCTTTCCCCTTCTCTTTTATGGTCCCACCTCAGTATGGTCTCAGATCCCAACACTCCACAGAGACCTCTCGCAAAAGTCACTAATAAATCTACTCATCATCAAGTCAAAGGGTCACTACTCTAATTCTCCTGAATCTCTCTGTTGCCTTTGATACATATGACCATCTTATTACAATTCTCCACTCTCTTGGCATCCGTGGCACAGCTCTCTCACGGTTCACATGTTATCTAGAGATTTGAACCTTTCGCATCTCCGTCTCTGGCACTTCTTCCTCACTCACTCTGACTGTTGGAGTTTTTCAAGGTTTACTCCTAGGCCCCTCTTCTCCATCTGTACACCCTCCGTTGGCACCCTAAATAAAATATTTTGGATTTCAGTATCATTTATATGTAGATGACTGTCAAGTTTTGCTTCTTCCGTGGGCTTTGAAAAGGGCTAGTGATACCCAGTCCAAGTTGCAGAATTTCTCCATAGAATAAAAAAATAAAAGCTTTCCCACCATTTCTATGTTGTATCCCAGAAAGAGAATAATCTTTATTCTTTTGGCCTCCTTTATTATACGGTTTTGTGTAAAAAAAATAAATACATATTTACATAAGCCAACATAACATGGGCATCTTTTTGAGCATTCGAAATTCTACCTAACTTGGATAGGCAAATCAGGGCCTGCCACTGGTAGGAGCTAACCGGACTGGTCAGCGCCTCCGGCTCTGTGCCAATCAGCTGTCAGCGGGAGAGGCGCTAATAGGCTGAAATCTCAAATATAGGAGCAGGGAGGGGGTTACAGGGTTTTAAGCCAAGGGGCCGGGCTCCAGTATGTCTTTCTCCTTGGCCAGGTGCTATCTTATCTTGCTACCAAATGGTAGAGCTAGGGTCTGAGGGTTGTCGCCTAAAGGGAATTTTGCAGTCTGTGTACCAGGAGGCTGAGGAGAGGGGTACATAGGGTTTCCGAACATGGCTTATGAGAGCCTAAGGGGTGGGGTACTGGTAGACTGTCTCCGCCTGGTTTCTTAAGAGGGTAGCGAGCTACAGGGAGTTAGTCAAACTTTAGAGCATCCTGACTGGGTTGGGCTTAGTTGGTAGGTCCCAAAGAGAAATAATTACACTTAGTGGTACATTAGCCACCTCTCTTCCGACCGCCCTTGCACTAAAAAGCCTTTATTGAGTCAGAGGGAGGTCAGCTAAGTGAAATAGAGTGACTGGGGAAACAAGTCACACTTTTAACTGGCTATTGCTTCCTTGAAAATATCTACCTAGTCGGTTTCTCATAGAAAGCATTGGGGGCCTGGGCTAATTGAGAAATTCAAGCAGATACAACCACAGGACAGTGAATTAAAGGAATATTCAAGTATATGGAGCCAAAACCGGTGCAAAAGAAAGTTCAAGCCCGTGCAAACACCTGGCTAGATCTCCGTTCCGGGAGCAAACTCGGTATCTAGGTCAACTACTGAAGGGGCTACTGGTCCGGTTTAAAGTGATATTACCCCAAATGTTTATCATGTTGTCTATGTATTAAACATCACCAAAAACACATTGTACACATTTAAAAAAAAAAGCATTTCAAAGGGGAAATGGAATCAGACTCCAGTAAGCCAACCGCTTATGCTAAAGTCCTGTGGGTATATTTTGATCACTGTAGTTCAGACCATGTGTGTTTGACTTTTGGACAAGTTTGTGTTATTTATAGTCATTTCATGGGAACCAGAACAGTAATTATAGTCTTTTTAATAGCCACTTGGATAGTTGTTAGAAAAAACAGGGGAAGAAGAGGTGCTGGAACTTCAAAAAGGTATTTGGATCTTCACTATGACACGAAAATCTATATCTGTCAGGACCAGCTCAATCTTCATCTCTAATAGCAACTAGCACGTTGCCAACTGCCTCTCAAGCATTTCCTCCTGGATATCTGTTCCTCAACTCAAAATCAACATTTCTAAGACTGAGCTCGTAATCTTTCCACCCCCCTCTACTACAGCTTTCACTACTCAAATGTCACTCCCGGTTTACAATGCCATCATCACTCTCACCTCTCAGGTGAGTGGTCTTGGGGTTCTACTGGATTCAACCCTCTCTTTCATTCCTCACATACAATCAATAATCGAATCGTCAGCTAAGAAAGCGTTCCAAAATAAATTACTATCTTACACATGACACAATTAAAATCATTTCCTCATCATATCTTGCACCAAGCTGTCTGTTGAACCATTTGCCTTGTACCGTATTGGTCCGAATATAAGCCGCCCCTTTTTTCCCGGTTTTTGAGCTTGCGAGTTACGGGTGCGGCTTATATTTGCGACCGTCAAAAAATCATTGCCGATTTGCGAACTTTGCTTGTTACGTGTGCGGCTTCTATTCGCGAATGCAAAATTACTGCCGATTTGTGCGATTGCGAGTTAAGGGTGCCGATTTTCGTGCTTTAGACTGCGGTATTGAATAGCGATTTTACGGTTTTAGTGATTCTAACATCCTGTAAAGCCTGTAACCTGCAAAAAAAGCTACAGTGCTAATTAGAATGCAGGTTTCTTGCAATGGCTGATAACTTTGAGAGTCTTTTTCTCTCTAATTTTACGGGTGCGGCTTATATTCAAGTACTATCTCTTTTCTATTTTTTCCCCTTGAACTTTACGGGTGCGGCTTCTACGCGGGTGCGGCTTATATTTCGGAGCAATACGGTATATGTATTGTTTTGTGTCTGCACTTTTATTTCTACTTACCTTAAAATAGGTCTATAACATTGTAATTTGCCAATTTAATCCCTTGTAATTCATTCTAATTTATAAATAGCCCTACGGTAAAACGCTGGCACTTTATAAATAAAGAGTAATAATAGTAACAAGGTCAGTGAAGGACTTAATACTGTATATATTATAAATATGGTACTTCAAATCTCTTAAACTTTTGGCTTTGTTTGCAACCCTTGATACCTCACAGACTGTTATATTGTAATCCAGCTGTGCACCCATTGCTCACTGTGTCTACTGAGATCATAAACACTGACTAGGCCCAAAAAGCTGAAGACCTAGATTTATGGTTTAGTACTTGTAGTCTGCAGTTACAATTTTGTCCAGACACTAACACACCAGAACAGCAGTCACTTATCTGCAAGGCCTGGGCCTCCATTCAATTGCACACCCGCAGCTGCCTTCATAATGGCTTGAAAATTGCAACAGTTCCAGATTGATTCAATTGAACAAGCCTGCAGCTACATGGCCGATAGCCTAACCCATAAACCATGCACGAGTAAGTGGCATTTCAGGCCATGATCATGATCCATTAAGCAAGCCTGTAACTATGGATTTAGAAACATCCAATAGTAAATGAGACTGTCATCATAATGTCAGTAAAACATGGAGATTAAAGGTCAATTAATTAGCGTTTAGAAGTCCGATATGCGATCAGACTCGCAATCCGGCAATGTACAAAATAATAAAAATGAATGGTTGATATGTATTAACGCCTTGATTACCAAGATCGATATAACACGAAAATAAACCGTAAAAAAAAAATTAAACAATAAATTGAGTTGTACAATTAATTCTAACGTATTTCATCGCTTTCCCCGTCTCTTAAAGTGCAGTATTTTTTATTTGCATTTACAGTGCTACGAACAGGAATTTAACCCTGTATATACAAGGGCGGTACCAAAATGGGGTTACACTACCTTCACCAAATAATTAATGCAGAAAGAAATCCAAAAGAGGTTGGAAAAAATAAATGTGAATAAAGCCCTGGGTCCTGACGGAATACATCCAAGGGTACGGAGGGAACTGGGTTCTGTAATAGCCAAACCATTATATCTAATTTTTCAAGATTCACTCAACACTGGGTCACTACAAGATGGATGGAGAAAAGCAGAGGTGACACCTATATTTCAGAAGAGGGCAAGAACAAATCCGGGGAATTATAGACCAGTGAGCCTCACTTCTGTAGTGGGGAAGCTTTTAAAAGGGTTAATAAGGGATAATATACAAGAATATGTCTATTCAAACAGTATTATAAGTAGGAGCCAACATGCATTTATGAGGGATAGGTCATGTCAAACAAATCTAATTAGTTTCTATGAGAAGGTTAGTAGGAAGCAAAGGGTTAATGGTACACACTCAGATAGGACTAATGTCGTAAGTGAGGTTCCTCAGGGTTCAGTATTAGGTCCTCCCCTTTTAAACATAGTTATTAATGACTTAGAGGTGGGACTGGAATATAGTGTCTCCATTTTTGCTCATGACACGAAGTTGTGCAAGGTAATCACTATAAAGATTTTTCAAGGGAGCTTTTTGTGCCAAGAGGTTTTCAACTGACAAGAGGACATGCTTTGAGGTTAGAAGTAAAAGGTTCCACCTTAAAAAAAGAAAAGGGTACTTCACAGTAAGGGTGGTTAATCTGTGGAATTCTCTACTAAGGGAGGTGGGGACAGCGGATTCGATAGATTACTTTAAAAGGGGATTGGATTTATTTCTAATTAAAAAGGAGGAGATGGAGAATTGATCCAGGGAGGAATCTGATTGCCAGTAACTAGGGTCAGGAAGGATTTATTTTTTTTCCTTTTTAAGACCACTGGCAAAGTTTTACTGGTTTTTTTTTTGTTTGCCTTCCTCTGGATCAATTAACAACTAATCCGCATATTGCAGATCAGACGAGATCTTAAAAGGTTGAACTTCATGGGCTAAAAGTATTTTTTCAACCTCAATTACTATGTGATCCCGTTGCGAGTCATATCTGGTACTAGTAAGATTTTCTTCTACATTTGCCATTTAAAGGTTTGAAGACAATTGCGGGCTTGAGGAATTGTAGCAATTGAATAGTGATTATAAAATTTACGGGCTTGAAAGATATAAGGCTTAGATGGGCCGATGTTACGATTTTGGCAACCACAGAGATTTTGAGCTTCTAACCCGCAAACCGATTGCGGATAGCTAAAATACGCCAACTAAATAGCAAATTATTTTACTACAATTTGCTCAATTGAATGGAGGCCCTGGTGTGCCTGGCAGACATTATTAGTGGAAAAGAGAATGTGGGCTACTGAGAAAGAGAAGGGACATTATGGCACTTGCATTTTGCCAAAACAAATCTTAACAACAAGATAATCATTCATATAAAATAACTGTACATACATTTTAGATTAAAACACATATATTAAATATACATTGATTGTTATTAATGACTTATTGCCTTAATGAATCAATCCATTTTTAATTGATGATGCTGACCTTGCACAACCACATCTGGTTTAGGAACAGTGGAAAACCTTCTATTTAGGGGATCAATCTCTCCAGGAGCCAGGAAACCCTAAATATAAAGGAGTGTCGATGAAGAAAGACCAAAATTACTTCCTTGTCCTCCATCATTCAGTCCTTCTCCAACCTCCTTTTATCACAGATGATAATTAATTAAAACATTATATTATTTAATATTGTGTTTTTTACAGTAATAATTGTAAACTGAAAGATAGAGTAATTTTTTGTATCATTTAACATACTGTATTTGCTAATTTTTCACTTGTTATTATAATTAAATAAATAAAAAATAAGTGCCAATCTGCATATCATATATATTTTTTAATTTATGGTAATTCCTAACTATTCCATCATCATTTTTTGTATCCAGTATCTGTTACTAGGGGACACAGAATCCAAGTCCGTGTGAATAGTCTCACCTCTGCCATTAGACAGCCCAGAATGTACAAGGATTGGCCCCACATGTGAGGCAGTTTTCCCTGAGCCACACGATCTACGGTGTGGGGGTACTCATACTCCTGCTCCACCTGCAAATCAGGTTATAGTCACTGTTTGGCCTGTTTAACAGTCCTTCATCTATATATTATCTGCATAATACTCACTTTATCCTCTGGGACACTGTACAGCTCTGGCACCAGCTGCACCCCGTGCTTCCCTTTAATTAGAACTCCATCCAGAGCCTCTCTGTATTCCTGCACCTGAGACACAGGATAGTAGTAATGAGGGTGAGATAAAATAGCCGAAAAGTCCCCTTGACTTTAAGTGGCTGTGAGAACTCTAACCTGTTCCATGTTTCCACTGAATATTCCATCCAAGATTAAATATGTCCAGAAGAGAGGCCACTCACACTCAATGTTTTCAAACAGCTTCAGCTCTGCAGGCTCATAGTACAGTCTACTGGGGTCCTGAGATACACAGAGCCATGATTAACCTGTATACTGAACAAAGACTATTATACACTCCATAGCACAGGCAATACCATTTATATTAAACAAAATATTGTCTGTCTGTGATTTGCTGCAAGTGTATGTAAAATTAAGTATGAGAAAGCAGCAGAAAGGTTAACTTACAACTGCTTGAGTATGTATTGTGACAGTGTGCCCCCAGAGGTCGGTGTAAACTGGAGAGCTTTAGGTATTTCTCTCCAGGAGGGATGGAGTTAACTCCAAAGAGCTACAAGCAAAAACACCTGTGGGCTACTTTTAAAAGACAGAAGTGGAGAAATGGGTGTGGCTCCCAATCAGACCTGGCTGGCCTGACAGTGAGTTTTGAGGCAGGAGTGGAGACTGCCATCTTGATGAGAGTCCGTAGGACTGAAAAAGAGACACAGACAGTTTGCCTGTGTTGAACTGCAAGTCACGGGGAGAAGCCACTGTTTGAGAGAGAATTTGAACACAGTAAGTGTTGGAGTTGGGAGACTCCAGTCCAGAGAGAAGCTGCATTTAGATTATGCTCCAGCACCCTTGTGAATAGTGTACAAAATAAAGTACAAAATAATAAAAATGAATGACGATACTTTTCTAGTCCATGTGTGTGGCCCGATATGTATTAACTCCTTGATTACCAAGATCGATATAACACGGAAAGAAAATGTAAAAATAAATAAAAATGTATTGCAGATTTGCGAGCTTGAGACTGTTGTGCAATTAATGCCAATGCATTTCATCGCTTTCCCCATCTTTTAAAGTGCAGTATTTTTTAATACCCTGTATATACAAGGGAGGTATTAGTGGTTGGGTCACTGCACCAAAATGGGGCTACACTACCTTCACCAAATAATTGGTTAACGCAGGAAGAAATCAAAAAGAGGTTGGAAAAAATAAATGTCAATAACACTGGGAGAAAAGCGGAGGTGATACCTATATTTAAGAAGGGGGCAAGAGCAAATCCGGGGAATTATAGACCTGTAAGCCTCACTTAAGTAGTGGGAAAGCTTTTAGAAGGGTTAATAAGGGATAGTATACAAGAGTATGTCTATTCAAACAGCATTATAAGTAGGAGCCAACATGGATTTATGAGGAATAGGTTGTGTCAAACAAATCTAATTGGTTTCTATGAGGAGGTTAGTAGGAACCTGGATCAAGGCAACTCATTGGATGTAGTATTTTTAGATTTTGCAAAGGCTTTTTATCTAGTGCCACATGAGAGACTATTGTGCAAACTAAGGGATACCGAAATTGCAGTAAATATATGCACATGGAAAGAGAGCTTGCTAAAAGACAGGAAGCAAATGATTAATGGAACATACTCCGATTGGACTAATGTGGTAAGTGGGGTTCCTCAGGGTTTAGTATTAAGTCCTCTCCTTTTAAACATAGTTATTAATGACTTAGAGGTGGGACTGAAATATAGTGTCTCCATTTTTGCTCATGACACGAAGTTGCCTTAAAGGAATGCCTTGCATACAAAGAGACGCGGTACCTGCAACCAAGAACCTCCACTGAGTTATACAGCCTGCTGAAGACAAGGTACCAAAACCTATGATTTCTATGATACATACCCAGGGAAGGGACTGTATGTTGAAGCATATTTCTTACTGAAGTGTAATTATTGCTTATCAAGGGTCCCTGGGGGGGGGGGGGGGGGGGGGGGGGGAGAGCACTCGGAGAGTAGGGAGGGCCAGTGCTCTAATCCCAATATTGTATTGGAATAATAAAAAGTGTCCTCCAGTGTTCCTGCAAGTGATTAAGCATGTAAATGTAGATGCTTATTTTCACTCGGAGAGTAGGGAGGGCCAGTGCTCTAATCCCAATATTGTATTGGAATAATAAAAAGTGTCCTCCAGTGTTCCTGCAAGTGATTAAGCATGTAAATGTAGATGCTTATTTTCACCAAATGTTTATTTTTTTTTTGAGCTTTTCTTGGCATATTAAATACTGTCTCCTGCAGTACACTTTTGTTGCCTCTGAGTGGTTATATCAAAGCTGGAAACAAAAGCCAAAATGATTTCTGCAAGGTCGCTCTGACACAGTATACATGAGAAAAAAACTGTAAAAAAAACACAAAAAAACAAACAAAAAAACAAAAAACAATACAGACAGCACAAAACAAAATAATGGGCACATACCAACCTGGGAACACCTATCTCTCCACTTTACCTCCAATATACTTCCCTGCTCAACTTTTTTCCCATTTTCTTCCCTTCCATTTATTTTAAATCCCTCTACCCAATCTTCCTTCCTGGCTTACTCTTTTCCCTAACTCACATCTTCCATATTACATTATATTCTATGATAAGCATAATCTAAGAAATCGCATCCTTAAAATATAACTTTCGATGCATTCAAAACAAAGTACAGTACCTCTTTTGGGGTCCTGTATCCATCACGAAGAAACCTACAACAGCCAAAACGCCCCTATGAAACAAGTCATAATAATGTTAATTTTCATATGGAGCACACGTAAAACCGTGTAATCTGAATGAAATTCAGTTTTCTTATAAGGGCACAAAGAGTAGGAGAGAAGAAACATAGAAAGGGGTGGAATGAGCAAGCTGTCACCTGCAGCTTTTCAATGATTTCTTGTTTGGTGAGCTGTACCAACTGAGCATCTTCCACTGCAAAGGCCGGGAATGAGATGATGGACAAAAGGCCGGCATCAATCTCCTTGGAGGTGGAGGCTCTAGGGAGCATGGAATGGAGGATCGACTGATCAATAAGAAAAATAAAAATATTATTGTATGTCAGCTCAGCAACACCCATTTACAGTGGTTATTAAGACACATAAAAGTCTGTCAACTATATATATCGTGTGAAGATGCCACACAAATAATACATGCAAACTTAAACCATTCCAGTAGGCAGATATGTATTAGTACATGGTACATTACAAGGCCACCCATTGTCCCTAATGACTGATAAGATTAAACCAGTGTACTTTAAAATGTATCCTCAAGGTGAAAAAAAATAGTCTACCGAGGTAACATTTTTAAAATTTGCAAGGAGGTGAACACAAAGTAATGTCAAAAACATCTGTTCTAAAACTGCACAACATTCCAATCTAGGCTACAGTATACAAGTACACTATGTGGGACAAGGATAGGAAATGTCTGTCCTGGAGACCAGAACACAGTCCTGAATTCCAGTATTTCCTTGCTGTGCACAGGTGAGGCAATCACTCCATTAGATATTCTGACTGACTAAGCTGTGCACAGCAAGAATATCCAGAAATCCAAGACTGTGTTTGTCACTCCAGGACTGACTAATGTGGGATATTTTGCAGATCTGAAACTAACTAGTTACCTCAGCAAGGTGTACAGAAAATTCCAGAGCTCAACATTTCAATTACAAAGGTACTGAAAAGGTGTCAATCTATATAGACATACAGAAAACACAAAAACAAATAAATGGGATTCCACTGAAAGGAAAACAATGAACCAAAATAAAGAGAGCCAGACAGACCTGTTCTTCAGAAATTAATGAATTACAAAGGCGAAAAAATAAATAAATATATATATATATATATATATATATATATATATAAATATAAAAGAGTGTTTAAGATAACTGCTCTTATAGATCTCATGCTATCTCTCCAATTAAATAATACATGAAAATAAGGAGGGAAATATAGACAATGCAATTAACTATACTGAGGGATACAGGTGGAGTGGAGCTGAAATATGGCGAGTAGGAAGTTAGTACAAAGAGGACAATGATTACATCATTAAGCTGAAACAGAATGTGGCTAACGGCCACATGCAAGTGGTACAGTTACGTGAAGGAAAATCAAATGTGGCTATTACATATCACGCATGAGACACCTTGTCATGATAGTTAAACAAAATAAAGCATGTAAAGATAAAAAGGAGTCTTTGCTGAAGGAGCAGTATTATACTCCTTTCATGTACCTGGCAGTGTTGGATTTCATCAGACAGAACATGGATCACAGATTGGGGGCCCCCCTTAGCACCAAATAAGTTCAAATCATCCAGAGCTTCTAGGGCAGCCTGTAAGAAAGTACACAGAGTAAGCATGGAATAGGGTATCAAGCAGACTATAGGGAGAGTGGGAATAGATAAAGTGGAGGTATAAAAGAAATTGGGTAGTGAAATAAGCAGAGGGACTAAGAGAGAGGAGGGATCACCTAGAGAGGCTTGTAGTGCTTCTAAATGGTAGTGTATTGATGGTTACAAAGAGGTGTATGAGGTAAAGGCAATGACATCAGTTTTGGAAAAAGTTTAAAAGCAGTTCAAGAAAACTGTAATATTTTGTTAATTAGAACACACAAACAACATTAACAAGTGTGTAAGTCATGATCTTTTTTTTTTTTTTTTTTTTTTTTTTTTTTAAGAGAAGACTGTACTTATAGAAAAATCCATCTGATCTTTGTCTCACTTCCTGAGAGCTAGGTTAAATAGTTTTTTTTAATCTATCAGTGGAGGAAGGACTGGGTAGAAAGGAAGAGGGAGAGATCAGGAGTATGTTAGATAATTGGATCTCCATGTATCTGCATGAAACGTAATCACTTCCACCACATGTTCTTAGAAGCAGACACTCTTGGATCAAAATATGCAAACACTGCTCTCACACATGCAATCTCCCCAAACTTATTATGGTTGCCTCCAGGAAAAAACAAAACACATTAGGACTATCTTTTCTACCTTATTGGTCCGAATATAAGCCACACCCGCATATAAGCCGCACCCGTAAAGTTCAAGGGGAAGAAATAGAAAAAAAAAAAGTACTCAAATATAATCCGCACCCGTAAAATTGGAGAGAAAAAGACTCTCAAAGTGATCAGCCATTGCAAGAAATAGGCTAATTAGCACTGTAGCTTTTTTTGCAGGTTACAGGCTTTACAGGATGTTAGAATCACTAAAACCGTAAAATCGCTATTCAGTACCGCAGTCTAAAGCACGAAAATCGTCACCCTTAACTCTCAATCACGCAAATCGTCAGTAATTTTGCATTCGCGAATAGAAGTCGCACACGTTACAAGCAAAGTTCGCAAATCGGCAATGATTTTTTGATGGTCGCGAATATAAGCCGCACCCGTAACTCGAAAGCTCAAAAATCAGAAAAAAGGTGCGGCTTATATTCGGACCAATACGGTAATTCAAAGGCAACTATATGTCTTTTTCTACTGTTAGATTATGTTCCTAATCAGAATTTTAAAACATATATATTTATTTTAAGCACTGGGGAAAGGAGATTGCATTGAAATGGTGAGAGTAGCAAAAAATATTGCATGGCCAGTATTAAAGTGGATAGGTAAAGAAGCAAAGAACTGGGTTAAAGATGGAAGAAAGCAAATGGGGCAGTGAGTGTAGGCGGAGATTAAATGACCACAAAGGTCCCAATGTTTTTTGCACCATTAGGTATAGGGTGAAAGAGCATGTGGAAAATGTGTTTTAATTTAAAAAAATAAATTATGTGTAATTGATGGAGATATAATTAATAGAAGTCAGGCTCTTTCAGTGTGTTAGCTCTGCCTGAATGAGTAAGCTAAGTTATTATAGCTACTTCATTATATTCCAGAAGCTAATGTAGAAACAGATCAGATAGCACAGTAAGTAATGCTGCTATTTGCAGAGCTTAAAATCCTTAGTTCACATTTCCACAGATACAGATATTTTTTATATCAGTTTATAATACAGGTACTATAAACCAGCATACACACACATATCTATACATACACACATACATACATATACAAAACAACTAAGTCAGAGGTGCTCATCAGAGAACGAACCAACCTTAATAGGTTAGTTCTATGGCCATGATAAACCAGTCTAAGAGCAACCTCTTTTAGCTCACTTGTGCCCTTCACAGGGAGAAATATCCTGTAGTATATCAGTCTGGTTCCACTCAAAAGAGTGACACAGCCCTGAAATACCAGGCAATTCCACCCTGAACAGGAGAAACAGCAAACCCCAAAGGCATTTATGGACCTCGTCAGTGAGGTGCAGCTGAACTCCCTAAGGCACAGTGAGCAAGGGGTCCACGTCTGGAGTCGCTTATTACCCTTAGGGAGACTAAATCCTAAAAGGTAATTTGTATATACAAAACTACTAAGTCAGAGGTGCTCATCAGAGAAGGAACCAACCTTAATAACCAACCTAAGGGTAATAGGGGACTCCAGACGTGGACATATAGACATATATATATGTAGGAGCGCCTGCGCAGGTCAATTAAGTCATCCGTTTGCGTCTAGACCGCGGCGTGACTAGCCGAGAGTCAGCGTTTCTAGTTTCAGGCCCATAGCTTAAAGTCCCTTCCCTGCTTACTATATTTACGCTATTTAGTCAGTTTAGTAGCTTAAGGGAGGCAAATGCAATATATTGAATCAAGATCCTGATTGCAACGCTCAAATTTGGGATATTTGGAATATCATTTAACTAGAGAAAAAGCAACATGGAGGCATTTATTTCCCAATAGTTATTACTCTAGTCCATAGTCTCATATCATAGCCATTCCCAAAAGAATATTGGTTTTTGTTTTATGATCAGCAATCAGCTGCTAAATAGATCTTTCTGCACCTTATAGGTCTCCATATAAATTATTTATTTACTTGGTTTTCACTCACATATAGTTATATATTATACTATATGTGTCATAGCACTTGGCACTTTATTATTATACAGCACTTTACTTTCTACACTAGTCACTTTATTTGTGACTATATCAGCACGTAGCACTTTATATGGTCTACCTTATAGTGGCATAATTCACAATTGTGAGATTTAATAACAGAAAACCTTATATATTTGTAATCTATCTGCTAACTACGTTTATATATTTTATGTGGATTTTAACTATCATTAAAAGTTAAGTTTTATTATTTAGTTTATTCTCTTCTTCTGAGATTAGGATTTTCAGGTGTGCCCTACAAAAGGATCTTTTCTTTCTCTTCGTACCATAAGCTTCTACATATTCTTAGGAGCACCCTGAATTTATTAATTTAGAATTGGTACTTCTGCATTATACCTGAGCCACCGCTCCCTAACTTTTTCTTATTAGTGTAAATTATTTCCACAGTTTTCTTGTCTTTATACATGTTTCAATGATGTCAGTCCTATTCCCATGTGGCACAAAGGTAATGTTTGCCTAAAATCCCCTCCTAACAATATCACCTTTCCACCAAATGGCAAATCATTATCCATCACTTATTTTAATAAGCAATACATTGCAAGGCATGACAACATCATTGTTGCCTCATCTATGATAAATTAATATATTTTATTTTATTTATTTTTTGCTTGTAAAGAATTCATTTGAATATCCGACACTGATGTCTCTAAAATGGGAACTGCCAGTTTAAATCCACTATGCAGAGTTGTGCCACCTTCTAACAAAAGTGCGGCAATTCTACTTGTTGCAAATGGTAGTGCTATTTCACCCTGTGCTCGAATGCATCTCAAATGATTATACAAATACGTTTTTCCTGATCCACCAGTTGTTGCATTTGTGATGGCGTTAAATGCGTGCAATTCTAATGCATTTAAAGTTGCCATTTTTTCTTGTGTTTTTTGGTTTTGAAGCTCAGTGTTATAGTCTTCAAAGTTTATTTAATCTATAAGTCCTGGGTCAGGCAGATTAAAACTTGCACAATTTAACCGATGATAAAGAAAGATTTATTGAATTCCCATTAATGCTTTTAATAGCACAATGGTCTCATTGTAACATTTCAAAAAGTCTTCACACATATTTAATTTAAATGTTTAAGAAGCTAATGAATTGGGTACATTGCAAAGAATGCAAATGGATGCAAATTGTTCTCTCATTTGCTTTGGCATTTCTTCTAGGCATCTCTCCCAATCCTGATCATCTGCCAGGACATTTTGATGTCTTGCATCTAACTGGAAAGGATCATAAACTATGTCATTGACTGTGCGTAAATGTTCATAAATTTGTGCACCGGGAACATGTAAAAGAAGTAATCAAACTGAAATGTTCAATGTCTCTTGGACTGACGGTATAAATTATTGGGATAATTCTATTAGTATCTTGTTTTCGTTGTTGCCATTGGCCAATTACGAATACATAGTGATATGGAATCTCATTGTATAAAAATTATCCTCACAATTTAATTGAAACCAAGCAGTAAGTGTTGTTGCTCTATGTTCATTTGGTGCTATAGCATTTTTTTCCCCTGCAGTAAAGCAAACAAATTGACTTTGTGGTAAATGTACAGCTAACCGATATACAGCATGTGAACGATCATGCATCTCAAATTTGAGAAGACTCCACATTGCTTCTGAAGCACTGACATAGCGAGCATCTAAATAGCATGAAAGTTCATTATGTAAAATTGGATTGTCTTATTCATTGTCTGCACCTTGCACAACAACAGTTGCTGCACCATATCCTTTGTATATATATATTTATACAATTATTTTATGGATTTGATAGACGTGCAAGCTTCCACATTTATGTGTTTACATATCTATTATCATTAGCATTTTGTCCTTCTCTTCTTTTATACAAAGGGTATCCATCACAATTAGCATAAGTTTGCATTTGAAATTATTTTGCAAACTCTTTTGTGCATTTTTTATTTTCCATACATGGTGAATTTGGATTTACATCTCCACATGGACCATGAACCATTCAGTGTGTAACAATGTCATAAAGTTTGGAATATTTTTCTGGATGTGGCAGTTTAGCACTAATCACTGAATCCACTCTCTCTGCAGTATTCAACGTATCTTTTTCTTGTAGGATTAAAAGTATATGTGCAGTATTCAACGTATCTTTTTCTTGTAGGATTAAAAGTATATGTGCATGTGGCAGGCCTCTTTTTTGAAATTCAATGGTATAAACAGAAGCCACACATTTCCCAAATAACTGTGCTTTAGTTATATCATATATTAATGTATTTAGTTTTATTTGGAACACTCTAGCCACTAAATCTGTTCAATCTGAAGTAGTTTGGCCAAGTTTCAAATGATCCTTGATCTCTGGCCATTGTGGATTACATGTGAATGTAATGCATAAACCTGGTTTACCAAATTTTGTGACAATAGCCATGGCATCATTGTATCTTTCTCGCATATTGCGAGGAGATCCTTGGAAAGAGGATGGCAAAATGATTGCTCTTCCAGCTAGAATGTCTCTGTTGGTAGCCAATTCAGCTGCATAATCCATCAATCCACAATATTGTTGTATGCAAAGCTTGTTTTGTTGAAATTTGATAAAATTTAGATTAGCTTCGACTTGTAGATATGAATCATTAATCCATTGTTGTGTTAGTTTCCCCCCACATAAAATAGGATTAAAATGATCCTGAATAGTAGTTTGTGCCACTTTATATTCCAGCATAGAAACATTGTTTCTAACAGAAACTTTACCATTGGGATAACTTTACAATTGGGATAACTTTACAATTGTAATTTTGGTTCCCATCCTGGCTCATCATTTGGAAAGAAAATGGGATATGTCATTGAATCCAAATTACAACTTAATATATTTATGTTTATAAAAGGTTGCTCTTCATTGCGTGGAAATATATTCTAATATCCCTCTGAAATGGTGGTTCACCATCATAATTTTTAAAGACCATAGCAACCTCATTTACAGTTGGTGCATTATAACATCTTTGATCAGTATTGCAATCTCTTTTCAGAACCATATTTACTCTTGGCATTTGCAATTGATGTATTTGAGCATGTTCCTATTCTTTTTCAACCTCTGCTAATTTTTTGTATGCTTGACTATATAGGTTTTTGGCCATAATTTTCTCCAGCTGTTCAAAGACTATGCGTAAATATTGTTTCTTTTCAGAAATAGTCATCCATTGTTCAACAGCTTCCATTGTATCTAGGACATATAACTGTGCAAATTTCCTTTGCTCTCCTGCTTGTGGGTGTAAATGTGAAGTCCGGTGGTAAATTTGTCCTTAAAAAACAGTACGGGCCATGTCCTGGCACATTTTCTGCTAATGTAGCACACATTGAAGCAAATTAAATTGCACTGTTATAAGACATGATTTTTTTTTTTTTAATTGCTATAATTTGGAAATGTTGGATCACTCATACTTGTTAAATATTCTGGAAATGTGTGTCTTTCTGGGAGTCTTACCTTTCCTTTCTGACAGCAACTAATAAACTGTTCATCAGTTGGTCCTTCCTTAATAAAATGATAGGCCCAGCAAAACTGACAAACCACACTGAGTAATCCACAATAATGATGGTGTACTGGTAGTGCTGTAAATAAGGAACTATCCTGAGCTTCCTCAACACAGATATCACTAATACTTTATATAAAAATATTGTATAAAAATATCAACATTGGTGTCATTAGTCAATATTTGGTCATTAGACAATGTGTCACAGACATGATGTTTTTTTACTTTTTTCTTTTCTTTGTAGCTCAGTCACACTCAGTTTGTCCTTTTTAAAGACATTTTCCTTTTATAGGCAAATCGGTCGGTCTTCTTCTCTTAATATTGGTGAAGTCTCAGGGGACTGTGCATCTCTCCATCTTTGCTTCCGTTCCCTTGCCATTCTTCTTTTGCATTCTTTCTTGTCTTCTGCGTTGTCCGCCATTGTAATCTGTAATTGTAAATAGTGTAATAGTTTGAATTGCAATTTTTTCATACATATGCAACAATGGCAATCAGAACATTAGTAAGATTTCTTTGTTACTTACCTGAAGTCATAAATGGAAGAAGTTATTTTCCACTTTCTGATGGTCTTGTAGTTGTGGCCTTTTCTTTCTTCAAATCTGTAAGATATAATGTGTTTGTTTATTGTACATATTGTTTTTAACTGTCATCAGTGCAAAACCTACAGAGCAATAATGCAACAGTTAAAGTTCCTGAAATTTATCTGTACATTTTGATTGAAATTAATCAAAATCGATCAATCGTCTTATTTTTAATTGTCTTACATGAAAACCTAAAAAGAGCTAAGCATATATATATATATATATTGAGAAATAAGGTCAGTGTCAAATAAGCGATTTTGTTTTTATAATTACCGTATATACTCGAGTATAAGCCGACCCGAGTATAAGCCGAGGCACCCATTTTACCACAAAATACTGGGTAAAATGAGTGACTCGAGAATAAGCCGAGGGTGGGAAATGTACTGCCCCCTGTGTCCCTCTTGTGACCTCTGTGTCCCCCTCTCTCTCCGTGTCTCTTCTCCCCTCTCCCTCAACCCCAACCTAAGCCCCCCCTCAACCCCAACCTAAGCCCCCCTCAACCCCAACCTAAACCCCCCCACAATCCCAACCTAAACCCCCCCACAATCCCAACCTAAGCCCCCCTCAACCCCAACCTAAGCCCCCCTCAACCTCCCCCTCAACCTCAACCCCCCCCTCAACCCCCCTCCTCCACCTCAACCCCCCCCTCAACCCACCTCAACCCCCCCCCCTCCTCCCCCCCTCAACCCCCCTCCCCCCGCTCTTCTCCCCGCTCCACCTCCACCCCCCTCAACCCCCCCTCCTCCCCCCCTCAACCCCCCCCTCCTTTGTGGTCTCCTTGCATCTGTTCTGTGATTTCGCCTGAACAGTAAGTGTGTTGTGTACTTGTGCAGTGAGCAGTGGGCAAATGAGTAGTAAAAACCTAATAAAAAGAGGGGAAGGTGTGAACACTTCTAGCATAAGGGCAGTTCTAGTATAAGTGTAGGAGTTTAAATATAAGGAGGGAATGCAAATGGGGAGAACATTGTAGTGCTTTATACATTTTTTTTACCCAATGTAATTATGAGTCAGTCCAGTGGCAACCTCACTCAGTGTACATCCTGTCATACGTATGCAATACTGGAAAAGATGATCCAGGGTCCATACCTTTATGACTGGTGTGAGCATGTTGCCTCTCTGGAAGCTCAAATTGGAGATCTGGAGAGGAGAATTGCAGCACTTAGTGATATGGCTCCACTGGAAAGGGGGTTGGTGCTCACTGAGCAGTTTAGCTGGGCCTGGCATGGAGGGTGGAGCTGGGGCTAGTGAGGATGTCCAGGGAGGTAGCTGGGTTACAGTTACAAGGGGAAGCAGGGGGAACAGGAGCAGGAGGGAGGCCAGTTCTGAGTTGGCAAACACCAACAGATTTCCCAGATTGAGTGAAACTGTTGGGAATGTCCATTCAGGAATGGCAATGCCAGATAGAGCTGTTCCCTGGAGGAGAGAGCTGTTCTACTGGAGGAGTGGGAGGGCAGAATAGGCAGAGCAAAAGGCAGGTTCTGGTGGTTGGGGACTCTATTAGGAAGGTAGACAGGGTGATTGGTCACCCAGATCCCAGCAATCGAACAGTTTGCTGTCTCCCGGGTGCTCTGGATCGGCATGTTGCGGATCGGGGGCTGGAAATGAACCGGCAGTCTTGGTACATATTGGTACCAATGACAAAGTTAGTGGAACTAGGTAATAAGCTGAAGGCAAGGACCTCCAAGGTATTATTTTCTGAGATACTACCAGTGCCACATGCTAGCCCAGGGAGGCAGAAGATGCTTAGGGAGGTTAATGTGTGGCTAAAAATGTGGTGTATTAAGGAGGGGTTTGGGTGTTTAGAGCACTGAGCTGACTTCTCCCTTGAGTACAATCTCTATAGCAGGGATGGATTGCAACTTAATGATGAGGGAACTTTTGTGCTATGGGATAGGATGGTAGAATGGCTGGAGGAGTGTTTAAACTAGTAGGTGGGGGTGGGGGGAGGGATGAGATAGAAGTAATGGGGTAGTAAGTGTAGAGTGGGTAAGGAATTTATTATGGCGGAGGAGATTATTATGGGGGAGGAACTTAGTCATAGGGGAGGAGATGGGGGAGGTGTAGTATAGTTAAAAAGGGAGGTAGTACTAAGTAATTCAAGTAGAGTGGCAGGCACTTCAGAACTACAGACTCATAACATAAGGTGTATGCTTGCTAATGCCAGAAGCTTGCCAGGAAAAATGGGAGAGCGTTACAATTATTAGCAGTTAAGGAAAAATGTGATTAAATAGGCATTACTGAAATGTGGTGGGATGAATCTCATAACTGGACTGTTAGTATGTATGGTTATAACCTATTTAGGAAAGGTAGAGGCAATGGTAAAAGAGGAGGAGGGATTTGTCTGTATGTTAAGTCTGAATTTAAGCCTATAGTCAAAGAAGATATTTATGATGGAACTAGCGGTAATGTTGAATACTTGTGGGTAGAGTTAAATAGCGGAGAAGAAAATTCTAAAAGATTTTAATTAGAACTCCCAAATAGAATTGAAAGTGAGGAAATGCAATTTTTGTTACAGATTGGAAATGCAGCTAAGCATGGTCAAATTCTGATAATGGGAGATTTTAATTACCCTGAAATAAACTGGATAAATGAGACCAGCAGTTCAGCTAAGGAGCAGGTTCCGGAGTACACTCCGAGATTATTATCTGGCCCAGGTTATTCAAGAAATGAGGCTATCTTGGAATTAGTAATCACAAATAATATTGTTAGTATAAAATGTGGAAATAGGGCAACAGTAGGGAAACAGTGATCACAACACAGTCTCATTTGAGATTGAATTTAAAAAATAAATAAATAACTGTAAAGGGTTAACGAAAACTCCTAATTTTAAAAGAGCAGGTTTTAAGGGTCTAAGGGCAGTGATACAACATATAAACTGGGACAGAGATCTGATAGGTAAAATACCTGAACATAAATGGACAACGTACAAATCCTTACCAAATAAACATACTTAATCACCATATACCACGTGGAAATAAAAGTATAAAGGAGAAAATCACAATCCATGTGGCTTAGCAATGAATTAAAGATGAAGATGAGGGGTAAAAAACAAGCATTTAAATTATACAAACAAGAGGGAACAAAGACTGCTTTATACAAGTACAACAAAATCAACAAGGCTTGCAAAAGGGCTATTAAACTGGGTACAATTGAAAATGAAAAGTTGGTTGCAAAGGAGAGTAAGACTAACCCTAAAATATTTTCTAAATATATTAAAAACGGGAAGGCGGCCAGTAAGGAAGCTATAGGAACATTACAATGTGACACAGGCCGTCTGATAATTAATGACCAGGAAAAGGCGGATGAGCTAAATAGGTTATTTTCTTCGGTATACACAAGGGAGGTACCAGTGGTTGGGACACTGCAACATAATGGGGCTATACTACCTGCCAAATAATTGGTTAACACAGGAAGTAATCCAAAAGAGGTTGGAAAAAATAAATGTTAATAAAGCCCCGGGCTATGATGGAATACATCCAAGGGTACTAAGGGAACTGGGTTCTGTAATAGCCAAACCATTATATTTAATTTTTCAAGATTCACTCAACACAGGGTCTCTACCAGATGACTGGAGAAAAGCTGATGTGATACCTATATTTAAAAAAGAGAGCAAGAGCAAATCCGGGGAATTATAGACCAGTGAGCCTCACTTCTGTAGTGGGAAAGCTTTTAGAAGGGTTAATAAGGGATAATATACAAGAATATGTATATTTCAACAGGATTATAAGTAGGAGTCAACATGGATTTATGAGGGATAGGTCATGTCAAACAAATCTAATTAGTTTCTATGAGGAGGTTAGTAGGAACCTGGATCAAGGCAACTCAGTGGATGTAGTCTTTTTGGATTTTGCAAAGGCTTTTGATACAGTGCCACATGGGAGACTATTGGGCAAACTAAGGGATACAGGAATTGCAGTAAATATCTGCTCATGGATTGAGAGCTGGCTAAAAGACAGGAAGCAAAGGGTTGTTGTAAATGGAACATACTCCGATTGGACTAATGTGGTAAGTGGGGTTCCTCAGGGTTCAGTATTAGGTCCTCTCCTTTTTAACATATTTATTAATGACAACTAGGATTGGAGTGTGGTGTCTCCATTTTCGCTGATGACACAAAGTTGTGCAAGGTAATTAAATCAGAAAATGATGTGCTTTCCCTCCAAGGGGATTTACATAAAATTGAGGAATGGGCATCTAAATGGCAGATGAGATTTAATACGAATAAATATAAGGTTATGCATCTGGGAAGGAAAAATAGCCATGCAATTTATCATCTTAATGGAGCAAATCTAGGTGTATCAGATATTGAAAGGGATTTGGGAGTGCTTGTGGACAACCACCTAGGTAACAGTGCTCAAAGCCAAGCAGCAGCTGCAAAGGCAAATAAAATATTAGCATGTATTAAAAAGGGTATAGAAGCCAGGGAAGCAAATATAATTCTGCCACTATACAAAAAGACTAACCAAATTAAACGTATTTTCTCTAGAAAAAAGGCGTCTAAGAGGAGATATGATTACCTTATATAAATACATCCAGGGTCAGTATAAAGATTTGTCGGGGGAGCTTTTTGTGCCAAGAGGTTTTCAACTGACAAGAGGACATCCCTTGAGGTTAGAAGTAAAAAGATTCCACCTCAAAGAAAGAAAAGGGTTCTTCACAGTAAGGGTGGTTAATCTGTGGAATTCTCTACCAGAGGAGGTGGTGACAGCAGATTCGATAGATAACTTTAAAAGGGGACTAGATTTATTTCTAATTAAAAAGGGTATTCAGGGTTATCATGGATAATTAGAGAGACGTAATGATCCAAAATTTTTTACATTTCCCTTTGAGACAATTGGCTAAGTCTCGCTTGTTTTTTTTTTTTTTTCTATTTGCCTTCCTCTGGACTAATTAATAATAATAAAAATAAAAACATGAAATAATTGATTAATAATTAATTAACAACGAATGAATAGTTAATCCGCATATTGCAGATCAGAGGAGATCTTAAAAGGTTGAACTTGATGGACTGAAAGTCTTTTTTTAACCTTAAATACTATGTAACTATGTAACATTAACCACATAAAAGCCATGACGGTCCTCAAGGACCATCATGACACTAACTACAAACACTACACTATAACCCCCAATAAACCATTGAATCTAAACTAACCCCCATCTACACTAATCTATTAACACTTACACTACCTACCTACACTACCTACCCCCTAATAAACCTCCCCACCACTCGAATTACAAAAAATAAAAAAACCTACAGTACAGAAAAAAAAAAAACTACAGTACAGAAAAAAAACAAGTACATTCCACCCCCCCTCCCACTACAGAAAATAAAACAAAATTACACACCTGAAAAGACAGATATACACAACACAATACATACATACAATACATTACATACAAAACATTACATTACATATAATACATTACATATAATACATTACATACATTACATATAATATATTACATATAATACAAATCAAATACCCCCTATCTATCTAACATACAATCTATTCAATATAAAATAAATCCTAACTATATCAAATACATCCCCCGATCTATCTAATATACAATAAATCCTAACTAAATACACAGACCCTAATTCTAAGCTAAAATAAAAAAATTACAGTCCTAACTACATACACAGACCCTAATTCTAAGCTAAAATAAAATAATTAAGACCACTTACCTTTAAGATGTTGCTACAGATCACTAACCTAGGGGTAAAACAAAACAAAATAAATTAGTACAAAACATTAACATGAAATAAATAAACATTATATACATTCTAAATATTCTACTCACCTTTCCAGCATGTCCCGTCATTGTTCAGCTCTTCCGGCGCGGCCCTGTTTAAAAAGACACAATACATTAATACAATCTACAAACAAGAAATAAAATAAACATATAAATATACATTTAACTTACCTCCCCGCGATGTCCCCGGCCTCCTCCCCTTCAGCCCCGGACCCATCAGCGATCTAAAAAAAAAATAAAAAAAAATTATATATATATATATATATATATAGGAGATCTGCACTCGCAGACCTCCCCGACGCAAATGAGCCTCCTATATTTTCAGGTGTGTAAGTTTTTTATTTTCTGCGTTGGAGGGGGGGGGGGGGAGTTGTAATGTATTGGTTTTTTTCTGTACTGTAGGTTTTTTTCTGTACTGTAGGATTTTTTATTTTTTGTAATTCGAGTGGTGGGGAGGTTTATTCGGGGGTAGGTAGTGTAGGTAGGTAGTGTAAGTGTTAATAGATTAGTGTAGAGGGGGGTTAGTTTAGATTCAATGGTTTATTGGAGGTTATAGTTTAGTGTTTGTAGTTAGTGTCATGATGGTCCTTGAGGACCGTCATGGCACTTATGTGGTTAATGTTGGGTTGTAACAGGCCCATAATGGTCATAATATACCCTTATGGGACTGATGGGGTTAAATAGAGGCTTATGGGGGTCTGTATTGACCTTCATGAGTGACAGGGTTAATTAAGTGCTTATGGGGGTCTGTATTGACCTTCATGAGTGACAGGGTTAATTAAGGCCTTATGGGGGTCTGTATTGACCTTCATGAGTGACGGGGTTAATTAAGGCCTTATGTGTGTCTGTATTGACCACCCTGAGTTATAGGGTTAATTAAGTCCTTATGTGGGTCTGTATTGACCACAATGAGTTATAGGGTTAATTATAGTTGCCTGGGGTTAATATTTTTATTGCAAGTTCTTTCAGGACCTTTACGGTCCTTTAAGGACCCGCGAGGCGGGAAATTTAAAATTGAAATGCAGCAGGGTCACGATCGGGGACCCCCGCAGCAAGGGGCTTATATGGGGACGCTTAGAGGGGGGTTAATTGTAGGTGCCGCGGCCGGGATCGGGTAATAGTGTGCCGCGGCCCTTTAAGAAACTGCGGCGGGGAATTTAAAACTTTTAAATGCAGCGGGGGGCCTGATCTATGCAGATCGGGGCCCCCCACTGCAATGGGTTAATGTGGGGACACTTGGGGGGTCCCGCATAGGGGGGGGGTAATTTTAGGTGCCGGGGGGGGGGGGGGGTAGTTTGAGTACCCCCCACGGCAGGGCTTATGTGGGGGACTGCCACGGAGGTCCCTTTTAGGACCCCCGCAGCAATTGATGAGGAGTGGGAGCCTGCGATATCATATAGCAGGCTGTCACTCCTCATGTATATTTCCGCAGTGTTGATACGTGCGGCCCTGCTGCGTAGCTCATACGTTGCTCGCAGCAGGGCTAATGTAATAGCATTGTAAGTTAGAGAAACTTTGCAGTACATAGGGCTTAAGTAGAAGCCTCTTATTTACGAGGCTGGAATTTAATAGGGCCCCAATTGTTTAAGAACAACCTCCTGAGCAACTTCGTGCTCAGTATCTGCATATAATGCAAATTTTTTTAGAGACAATTATTTACTATTTTTTATGAATTGCTTAATATATACTAAGGCGAGCAGTTGAGGACTTAGGCCGAACGCGCTCATTGCACTGCAAGCCAAAAAACGTTGCACTTTGCCTCTGACCGCAAGGAACACAGTTTGCTAATTTAACGTCCAAAATGAGTTCAAGCGTGCAAGTCGAAAAACCCGGGGAAGAGCCAGGAAGCCTGGGAGTGAGGTTGCAAGTGAATTAGAAAATCGGCTAAGCGAGGAAAAAAATGGCAGACTAAAAACGTAAAAACTCTGAAACAGGATGAAAACGAGGCTGAGCAAAGCCACACACAATGGCCAAGACAGTAACACACATGAACAATGCAAGGCACGCGGGACTTTGAAAATAAAACCAACTGCCATCAGGGCGCGCCACGCAAATAATCAGAAGACACACAGATGAGAAAGACACAGGGAAGGGACAAGGAGGAAATGGTGGAAAGAGACACATGGCATTCCCAAGCACAAAACTTGCAGCTTAACGAACCCTGAAATAAGCGGCCCATATAGTAGGCAGGAGGAAAAGCTCGCAATGAGCACCAAAAGGTAATCATTGCAAAGCAGGAAAGTTATAGTAAACGGGGGGAGAGGCTCGCGATGAACACCGAAGGTACTAAGAGGGGCTAAAGCCTCACATTGTTTGGCAAACAGCATTGCCAGCCTTACAATTTTATTCCCGTCATTTTTTTATGGTCATTTTTTGCACAACAGGCTTTTTCTTTACAAATAGAAATTCTTCACCACCTAAGATTGACATATTTTACACTTGTTTGTATAAAATTATTGGTGTGGCCTTTTCAGACTTTTTATTTTCGGTCTTCTTCAGTTTAATACACATTCAACATACCCCTGTGCAAAACAGTCAATGCACTGCTTCTTACTAATATTGCCACAGTTATATTGTTTGCCAATTCTGAGTTGTTTGAATTTCTATCAATTCTCTTAGTAACTCATGTTTCAGTTTTATTCAGAGTATTCTCTAAGATAACTTACTTCTTTTTTCCCTTTTTTTTTTCATTCATTTGTTAAAATGTAAGAGGACTTTCCTTCATAAATGTTGCCAAGCTTCTTAATAAAGCTACACTTGTCCATTTGATTTATTCACAGATATTGGTTAGTTTTAGGTTTGTAACTGAGATTACAAACTCCAGAGAAAAGATATGTAAATCAATATACACCATTTGCCTAAATTTAAAAACCTAGGTCTCACCAGATCTTACAAATTCTCTGTCAGAATAATGCAAGGGTTTTATTATTCCTGGAGACAAGAAAAGGGTTAATTACTTATTGCATTGAGGCAACCATTAAAATATATAGTTCTATATTTCAGGTTGGATTCACATGAATCTTTTTTAAATGTTTTATTAATGTTCATACATTTGAATTGGTGCTTGTTGTTATATTTCCTTTGTGGAATCAACCCTTTTATGCTATTATGCCTTGTTGTGAATACATTTTCTCTTCTACTTAGCCCTTCTGATTGATCCTATTATTATTTACATTTTTCAAAAAAAAATCAAAGAGCTTATTGCTAAGTTCTTTTTTATAGTGTTTTACAATTTATTTGATCTTGCTAGTTAATAGTAAGCAATGATTTAGGGACTAAACCCCATTTGCTTTATTCAGGTTTTGTGCTTCTTTAACCCAATTTATATTTGATGGCACTTTTTAACATTTTATGCCTACATTTATCACTTCTTATTTGATGGGGTTAACTTTAAAATATATAAATTACATTATGTGGAGTTATCTTTCACCACTACTTTAACGTATTATATTACTGGTTAATGGTATACAATGCTATAGGGATTTAATCTCATTAGCTTTATTCAGTCATTATACTTCTTTAAGCAAATGTGCATTTAATGGCACTTTTTAACATTTTTTTGTGCCCAACTTTATCATTTCTTATTTAATAGGGTTGATATTTAAAATATAATTACCCCATGGTGAATTACCTTTCACCACTACTTTAACCGTTAGCTTCAATTAAAATAATTGTTATATTATAAGTCTTTATATTACTTGATGGAATGTATATTTGGATTAAGTTACCTCATAGTGAATTGCTTTTTACAACTACCTTATCTTCAATCTTTAGTTTACATACAGCCTTAAAAGTCTTTGTAAATGTTAAACCATTTTGCTTTTTTTGCTGCTATTCCAACGACTTGCACAGGTTTCCACATGCATACACACACAGGACCTAAGCCAATTCAGGCTTATCTTGCACATTTCTTGTTCACACCCTTCAGTGAATGCTGTCACTGAATAATAAATATGTAAACCTTTTATAATTTTTAGCCTTTATGTGTTTTTTATAGTTATGTGTTGCATTGCAAAAAATAAATAAAAAAAGCTGGCAGAATTATGCACTTGTTCTCAGCCATGTGTGCCTCGAAGGTTCCATTCATGTTCCGGTGCCATATTGCTAAGTCCTTGGTTGTGCTTGTCCATAAGTTACTGGAGTTGGTTGTCAGTTCCTTCTCCAGTGGAAATAGATATGCAAGTTAAAAAATGGAAGGCAGGGGATTTAAACCTATGATTAACCAACGAAAAAATATTTAAAACAAAATGTTTACCACTACATCACCATACTCTGCTCTCAAATAATGTGTAAATCTGTAATACCATGAGCAACAGTTACAGGCTCCAGTATTATTATTTATGTAGATTCTTGTAGGAGGGCTTTAAGGGCTACAATAAAATGAATATCTAAGTGAATTCTTGATCAATTTTAAAAATGTAAGCAAAACTTTCACATGATTTTCCATGATCTAACTGATGATGTAAAGCACATATGGTGCCCTTTGTGGTCCTTTATGAAGGATACCTTAGCCATGCCCACAGAACTAGCATTCAGTTCAGAGATGCCCTGATTGGTTTTGTCACCACGTTCCCACATCCCGAAGTCCTGTGGGAACAAAAATAATCAATCAGGAGTACTGTTGCATCAATGTCAAATACAGCACCCTCCTCTAAACTGACCTAAGGGGAGGAACAATCTTCACAATCTCATAATTTCTTTCTATTTGCATCACTTTGACGGATGGAGGTGTTAAAGTCCCATATTTCATACTCGCCCCCCCCCCCTTCCCTCTTGCGTGCCAACATAGGTAAGGAACAAAAAACATGTCCCATAGCTACCTTATAGGATGTTTGTCGTAGGTTGAAGAACGTTCTTTATGTGCTATAGAGCTTCTTATACCACTCACCGCAGTTTTATAAGCTGCTTCAATGTAAAAGACCAAGTTCTGGATAAAAGTCACCTCATCCAATGTGTATACTATATGAAGCCCTGGGAATGAGAGAGCAGAACATTAAAATGATTGGTACGTTTTCTCTGATGGGGATCTTCATAGAACCAAATTGCATATCAAAAAGCAAAAACGTGTTGGCTGCTCAGACCTACTTATCAGATTTAAAATATCAGATATATACCTATTAGTCTACAATACCTAAGAGAGCCTTTTAGTTATCCCAAAAACATCTAACATTTTATTACACTTTACTTTACAGCTATAATGGATACCTCTTTCTGTGCAATGTGGTTCCTAACTCACCACATTTCCCACTAATTACCTGATGCGGTCATCTGTGCCAGAAACAGTAGGAATATGGAAGTGGCATCAAGCTGCAGGTGCCCCCACTGGTCATCTCCCACCACAGTGGCACAGGTGCCTGTGTTATACTTGGCATGGAGGCAATCCTTGGTACTCTGGCTGTATTTAAATTCTTCCACTTTTGAAACCTGTAAGACAAGGACATGAAGTTTTTAATGTTTCCTAATGCAGGGATAATCATCAAGGCACAACGTTATTTGTAAAAAAGGAAGTTAGTATCAGGAATCAATAACTTTTACAGATATACACACATCAAATACATTTGATCTAATGACTTTCAAGGGAACACATTAAGAAATGTTATATAGTAAAGGAGACCTAGAGAAACATTTCATGAATTTTAGAACTTGGAAGTTTCAGCAGGGACAAAACAGTAAATGTAATGAATTCGTATGGAAGGTGTGGTGAAAGGGGTTTTGATTTTGGTCGGGCCCACTAATTAATTTAAAGGCACAGTAATGATCCTCTTCTGGATCGCAACCTTGTTGTGGTGAAGGGGCTTGTGTAATTACATAAGCTGTGAGCTATAAAGATGGTTAGGTCATGGCAGAGAGGTCAGATAAATTGCTGTCCACTGGAGAAGGAACCTGCAACCCACTGCAGTAACTTTGCTGAGATAACTTTATGGACAGGCACAAACAGATACATAATGATATGGCACCGGAAGATGAGCCCGTCAGGTTAGAAGGTGCTTACCACATTACTGAAGAAGAGAGGGCAAGAACGATCTGATTAAGTGGTTGGGCCAAAGCCAAAAGGACACCCAGCTGTGGACGTGTCTGGAGGGGAAAGGAAAGTCATCTTCTGCAAAGAACAATTCAGGATAGGAACCTGGAATGTTAGAACTATGAACCAGGGCAAACTGGACATGGTCAAGAATGAGATGAATAGGTTAAACATTGATATCCTGGAAACTGGTGAACTTAAATGGACTGGAATGGGACATTACACATCAAACAACCACCAAATCTTCTACTGTGATCAAGAATCCTGCAGTAGAAATGGAGCAGCCCTCATAGTCAATCAAAGGGTAGACAAAGCAGCTCTAGGTTACAATCCAATACATGAAAGAATGATTTCAATTTTAATTTAAGGCAAGCTATTTAACATCACAGTGATCAAAGTCTAGGCTCCAACCATGGATGCTAAAGAGGCTGAAGTTGTACAGTCCTATGAGGATATTCAAAATGTCATAGGTGTAACACCAAGAATAGATGTTACTATCATCAGAGGAGATTGGAATGCTAAAGTAGGGAACCAAAATACACCTGGAATAACTGGCAAGTTTGGTCTTGGAGTACAAAATGAACCAGGTCAGAAATTAGAAGAATTCTGTCAAGGTAATTCTCTGGCCATTGCAAATACCCTTTTTTAACATCCTCCGAGATGACTCTACACATGGACATTCCCAGATGGACAACATATAAATCAGATTGACAATATACGTTGCAGCCAAATATTAAGGAGCTCTATACAATCAGCAAAAACACTACCTGGAGCTGACTGCAGCTCAGACCATTAGCTTCTTATTGCAAAGTTCAGAATTAAACTGAAGAAAAGAGGGATGGATAATAGAGAAAGCAAGAGAGTTCCAGAAAATCAATTTACTTCTGCTTCATAGTCTGTTCTAAAGCCTTTGACTATGTGCATCAACTTTGTACTTTGAGATTCCAAGACTTCCCTAAATCTCAGTATACCAAGTGCCCTCACCATTAACTTAGTCTGCACAGCCAGCTGCATTGTAGGATCAGTTACTTTGCATTTCACCATGGGTGTGCCAGATCCAAAACAAGTTCCTTGTTACACTATTTCCTGCTGGTACTTTCACTGACATGGGATTCTGCAAGCAGGACTTTGGGTAAACAGAGCAGATATTGACTGAATGGACTGTCTTTCCCGTTTTTTGGATATAATGGACTGTTTTGGCCCTCATCACATATTGGAGACATTGCTATCTGTATTCAGCATCTGTTATGAACAGAAGGGCCTACTGGACTGTTTTGGGCTCATCACTTATTATGTGTGGTTAGAAAGTACTAACAACTTGCTTAACAGTCATACCTGGGGTATACAAATGGTTAAATAATTCTAAAGAATTTACATGCCTCTGCGATCGGCCACGTGTGAAGGCTCTGGCTTTGGTTATGAAGGGGGAGCTAGTTTTATGGCTCTGTAAGAGGAGAAAAAATGTGTAATGACAACAAGAAGGCCATGTGGGTGAGGGGAGGTAGCAAGCTATTTGCCTAGGAGGATGGGCTAGAACTGGGTGAAAGTCTTTGGTGTTTTATGTCATCTGAAATGGGTTTTGAAAAATAAAGAAGTGCCAGTCTGATTTTGGACACACTAAAGAAAGGTGGTGTCAGAATCTGCTTGTACTAGTCAAATTTTGTGCGATTCTGAGATCCTAAGAAAAGGGGTCTGATGGTGCCTGCCTCTTCAGAAATAATGCTGTCATCTCAAGTGTCTGCTGGTGTCGAGATCTGAACAAACAGTTGCGACCCGTAGGGAGAGAGAATTGGGGTGAGTGCAGCCCCCCAAATCGGGCGGGCTTGACAGCATCTATATGAATTCCACTTTTTAATCTCTGTCTGTTTCTATTATTATTGTGCTCACCCTTTTATAAAATGTTTTGCAGCCCTGATTTCTATAGCATTTTGCTTGAACTCCCCTGCTTTTAGTTCTAATGGACTGCTATTTTAAACCTGATCGAAGGTCAGGAGATAGAGTTATCTGCATCAAGCCCTTTTTTAAATGTATTATTGCTAGTCTTTCAATCTGCTCTCTACACTGTTATTATCATTGCACTGAAGTTTTGAGGGCCTATTTCCTGGTACGGATCATTGCTGCTTCATCCTGGTATAAATTTTCCAATATGAGCACTATTGACATTCAAGGCTTCTATGCGTTAAGGGTGCAAACGTGACGACGAATCGCAGTTTGACAACTATTATATGTGATATGTACTGTATTATTGAGCACTGCATTTAAAAATAGACATCACTATTTTGATGCTAATTATATTTGCAGCACTGTATGGCTTCTTTGGCACTTTTAGTTCATGAACTCTCCAAGTAAATTTCTCATTGGGAGAGTAATGAGTTGAAAAGACTTTATTTTGATAATAGGTTGAAAGTTATGTTTTCCAACCCTGTGCATATGTAGACAGCGACATTGAGAGACCCTCTATCTTCTTAATTATTAACTTTCAGCAATGCTTCCCTAGTGCTTATGTAACCACCTCCATGCTCTTATTAACCCCGAGTATTCTGTAGTGTGAGTTGTCTTGGGGCCCATGATGCCCAGAATGCTTTGGGGGACCCGAACAAGCTTATATTTTAGTTTATATAGAGGTGATGCTACTAGGTATTATAAACTTAATATTTGAACTTTATTCGATTGACTGTCATTGTAAAAAATACTGTATTTTTCTGTGTATAAGACACCACCATGTATAAGACGACCCCTATTTTTGGAGACCAAAATTAAGAAATAAATATGCAATCATGGCCACTTTTGTACTGGGCAGTTGGTGGACCTTGCCCGTTAGTCCAGAGACAGGCACCGCCAGCAGCAAAGCTGCAAGATGGAACTGTGGCAGTTGTAAGGCAGGAGCAAACATCACACATATTGGAAACACATTGGTTGCGTCCATAGAAATGTGTATTCTATAACTTCTTATTGTGCTACATACAGTATCTCACAAAAGTAAGTACACCCCTCACATTTTTGTAAATATTTAATTATATCTTTTCATGTGACAACGCTTTAGACATTAATGGCTGTGTGAAATTAATTTTGAGGGGACAGCAAATTTACAGTGTTATACAGGCTGTAGACTTACTACTTTACATTGTAGTAGAGTAATTTCTTCAGTGTTGTCACATGAAAAGATATAATAAAATATTTACAAAAATGTAAGGGGTATACTCACTTTTGTGAGATACTGTATATATTTAAGTGCAGTTTCTGTCATGCTTTTTTTCTTTCGATACTAGTTTTCCACTTATTTCCATTGCAGCTCAATAGCCCTGTGAGCACATCACTTATTACCGTGTAAAACCGGAAAAATGCAGTGCACAGCGCGACTGAACAGCTTGTGTGTGGCATATGTGTGTGGTACTTGTGTCTATATACATGTGTGTTCTATAACACTTTTAATAGGACATGTGATATACAAGTAAAGTATAATGAAATATGAGGTACATTCTGTGTGTATTAGATGCCACACACAAGCTGTTCAGGTGACTCGCACTGTGCATTGTATTTTTCCGGTTTAACACAATAGTGGTCACAGGGATATTGAGGTGGAATGGAAATCAGTGAAAATCATGACCGAAAGTGCACATATATATATGAAGCACAATAAGGAGTTCTAGCATACACATTTCTATGGACACAAGCACTGTAATAATAACCAACACGTTTCCAATACGTATGATCTTTTCTCCTGTCTTACAACTGCCACAGTGCCATCTAGCGGCCACTTGCAGTATTACTGTTGGCACGGCTGTGCTGTATTCCTTGTATAAGAAGACCCCTATTTTAAACTTCAACATGTTAGCAAAAAATATTGTCTTATACACTGAAAAATACGGTAATTAGCTTTGATAGCCACTCTGATTTCTTCTCTATACAGATAAAGTGCTCACACAAATAGGGTTAATCTGTCCTTTTAACATTTTGTCATCATAATGTTCTTTTCCAAGCAGTTTAGTTAGAAACCAATCTAGGGCTGCCTATAATCTTTATGTGAAACCCCCCTCCCATATTATTTTTATTTTATGTTACCTGACCTCCTCTACAATGCTCCTCACCACCACATTCCATTTTTTTGTTTCCTTCTCCTGTTTTTTCTGAAAGCCCAGGAGCTGGACTACACAAAATCTAATGGACATTTTAATAAATACTGTTTGTGCTAATTACTACATTTCTTTACTGCACCTTTTGTGTAAGATTTTGATTTAATTTCTCATACTGGTTCAACTGCTGTATAATCCTGTGGGTTTTTTCAATAAAATTGAAAGTAGAAAAAAAAAAAAAAGACGAAGATCATGTCAACCAGCAATCTCAGTTCCTGGCAAATAGATGTGGAAGAAGTGGAGAACATATTACATTATCAACAAAGGTCTGCATAGTAAAAAGTATGGTATTCGCATTAATAACATTCGGATGTGAAAGCTGGACTATAAAATAGGCTGAGCACTGTAGAATTGATGTGTTTGAAATGTGGTGTTGGAGAAGACTGTTTACAAGTGGATTTACCTTACAAGAAAAGGCTGATAAATTGCAGAGTGCACTAATTGTGCCCAGGTGAGAGGGGTGTGGCTTGACTGTTAAACTAGTATAAAAGGTTTGTGAGCTGTCTTCGGGCTGTTTACAAGTGGATTTACCTTACAAGTAAAGGCTAATAAATTGCAGAGTGCACTAATTGTGTCCAGGTGAGAAGGAAGGAGTTAATATAAACAGGAGAAGGGGCGAACTTGTGAGCTTGCGAACATTTCTAGTATCAAGTGCAAATCTAGTAAAAGCATAGGAGTATAAATAAAAGGAGTGACTTCAAAAGAAAAGGGAAGGCAGATTTATAGTGCAAAGGAGGAAAACTTTATACAAATATATTATTTTAGTCAGTCCAGTGGCAACCTTATTCAGTGTACATCCTGTCATATGTATGCAATACTGGAACAGATGATCCAGGGTCCATACCTCTGTGAGAGGTGTGAGCATGTTGCCTCTCTGGAAGCTCAAATTGGAGATCTGGAGAGGAGAATTGCAGCACTTAGTGATATTGCTCCACTGGAAAGGGGGTTGGTGCTCACTGAGCACAGTTTAGCTGGGCCTAGCATGTGGGGTGGAGATGCAGCTAGTGAGGATGTCCAGGGAGGTAGCTGGGTTACAGTTAGAAGGGGAAATCAGGGGGAACAGGAGGAGGCAGGCCAGTTCTGAGTTGGCAAACACCAACAGATTTGCCAGATTGAGTGAAACTGTTGGGGATGTCCATACAGGAATGGCAATGCCAGATAGAGCTATTCCCTCTAACAGCTGGGAGAAAACGCTCTACTGGAGGAGTGGGAGGGCAGAACAGGCAGAGCAAAAGACAGGTTTTGGTTGTAGGGGTCTCTATTATTAGGAAGGTAGACAGGGTGATTTGTCACCCAGATCCCAGCAATCGAACAGTTTGCTGTCTCCCGGGTATGCTCGGTATCGGCATGTTGTGGATCGGGTAGACAAATTATTGGGAGGGGCTGGAAATGAACCGGCGGTCTTGGTACATATTGGTACCAATGACAAAGTTAGTGGAAGATGGAGTGTTCTAAAGAATGATTTTAGAGAACTAGGTAATAAGCTGAAGGCAAGGAACTCCAAGGTAGTATTTTCTAAGATACTACCAGTGCCACGTGCTAGCCCAGGGAGGCAGAAGGAGCTTAGGGAGGTTAATGCGTGCCTAAAGATGTGGTGCACTAAGGAGGTGGTTTGGGTTTTTAGAGCACTGGGCTGACTTCTCAATTCGGTACAATCTCTATAGTAGGGATGGATTGCACTAGGGGATAAGATGGTAGAAAGGCTGGAGGAGTTTTTAAAGGTGGGGGGAGGGACTAGATATAAGTAATGAGGTAGAAAGTGTAGAGGGTATAAGGGATGAATTAACAACCTAATAGGGGAGGAGATGGGGGGACGGTTAGTATAGTCAATAGGGAGGTAGTACCAAGTAATTCTAGTAGAGTGGCAGGCACTTCAGAACTACAGACTCATAACATAAGGTGTATGCTTGCTAATGCCAGAAGCTTGCCAGGAAAAATGGGAGAGTTAGAATTATTAGCAATTAATGAAAAATGGGATTTAATAGGCATTACTGAAACGTCGGGGGATGAATCTCATGACTGGACTGTTAATCTGGATGGTTATAACCTATTTAGGAAAGATAGAGGTAATGGTAAAAGAGGAGGGGGGATTTGTCTGTATGATATGCCTGAAATTAAGCCTTTAGTCAGAGAAGATATTTATGGTGGACCTTCAATGTTTGTGGGTAGAGTTAAATAGCAGAAGAGCAAATTCCAAAAGAATATTAGTAGGAGTATGCTATAACCCCCCAAATATAGCTGAACGTGAGGAAATACAATTATTGTTACAGATTGGAAATGCAGCTAAGCATGGGGAAGTTCTAAAAATGGGAGATTTTAATGACCCTGAAATGAACTGCTGGTCTCATTTATACAGTTTATCTAAAGGGAGCATCTTGAGTACACTCAGGGATCATTATCTGGCCCAGGTTATACAAGAGCCTACTAGAAATGAAGCTATCTTAGATTTACTCATCACAAATAATATTGATATAGTATCAAATGTTGGAATAGGGCAATCTTTGGGAAACAGTGATCACAACACAGTCTCATTTGAGATTAAAGTAAAAAAACTAAATTTTAAAGGGGCCAACAAAAACTCTTAATTTTAAAAGGGCAAATTTTAACGGGCTAATGCAGCAATACAAAGTATAGACTGGAACAGAGAACTGATAGGTAAAAACACTGAACATAAATGGAAAACATTTAAATCCTTATTAAATATACATACAAAATCGGCATATACTGTGTGGGAATAGAAGTAAAAGGAGTAAATCCCATCCAATGTGGCTTAACAATGATTTAAAGATCAAGATACAGAGTAAAAAACAGGCATTTAAATTATACAAACAAGTGGGGACAGAGACTGCTTTACGGGAGTACAAGGAAATCAACAAGGCTTGCAAAAGCACGATTAGACTGGCTAAAATAGAAAATGAAAAATTAATTGCAAAAGAGAGTAAGACTAACCCTAAAACATTTTTTAAGTATATTAATGGGAAGAAGGCGAGGAAGGAAGCTATAGGAACATTACAATGTGACACAGGCCGTCTGAAAATTAGTGACCAGGAAAAGGCAGATGAGCTAAATAGGTTATTTTCTTCAATATAAACAAGGGAGGTACCAGTGGTTGGGACACTGCAACACAATGGGGCTACACTACCTTTCCCAAATAATCGGTTAACACAGGAATTAATCCAAAAGAGGTTGGAAAAAAATAAATGTTAATAAAGCCCTGGGTCCTGATGGAATACATCCACGGGTACTAAGGGAACTGGGTTCTGTAATAGCCAAACCATTATATTTAATTTTTCAAGATTCAATCAACACAGGGTCTCTACCAGATAAATGGAGAAAAGCTGATGTGATATCTATATTTAAAAAGGGAGCAAGAGCAAATCGGGGGAATTATAGACCAGTGAGCCTCACTTCTGTAGTGGGGAAGCTTTTAGAAGGGATAACATACAAGAATACTGTATGTCTATTTGAACAGGATTATAAGTAGGAGTCAATATGGATTTATGAGGGATAGGCCATGTCAAACAAATCTAATTAGTTTCTATGAGGAGGTTAGTAGGAACCTGGATCAAGGCAACTCAGTGGATGTAGTCTTTTTGGATTTTGCAAAGGCTTTTGATACAGTGTCACGTGGGAGACTATTGTGCAAACTAAGAAACAGGAATTGCAGTAAATATCTGCTCATGGATTGAGAGCTGGCTAAAAGACAGGAAGCAAAGGGTTGTTGTAAATGGAACATACTCCAATTGGACTAATGTGGTAAGTGGGGTTCCTCAGGGTTCAGTATTAGGTCCTCTCCTTTTTAACATATTTATTAATGACAACTAGGATTGGAGTGTGGTGTCTCCATTTTCGCTCATGGCACGAAGTTGTGCAAGGTAATTAAATCAGATAGTGATGTGCTTTCCCTCCAAAGGGATTTACATAAAATTGAGGAATGAGCATCTAAATGGCAGATGAGATTTAATACAAATAAATGTAAGGTTATGCATCTGGGAAGGAAAAATAGCCATGCAATTTATAATCTTAATGGAGCAAATCTAGGTGTATCAGATATTAAAAGGGATTTGGGAGCGCTTGTGGACAACCACCTAGGTAACCGTGCTCAAAGCCAAGCAGCAGCTGCAAAGGCAAATAAAATATTAGCATGTATTAAGAAAGATATAGAAGCCAGGGAAGCAAATATAATTCTGCCACTATAAAAATCTCTAGTACACCCTCATTTGGAATATGGAGTACAATTTTGGGCACCACTTCATAAAAAGGACATTTTAGAGCTGGAAAAAGGTACAGAGAAGGGCAACAAAACTAAAAAAGGGGAATGGAGGGGCTAAGTTATTAAGAAAGACTAACCAAATTAAATTTGTTTTCTCTAGAAAAAAGGCGTCTAAGAGGAGATATGTTTACCTTATATAAATACATCCAGGGTCAGTATAAAGATTTGTCAAGGGAGCTTTTTGTGCCAAGAGGTTTTCAACTGACAAGAGGACATCCCTTGAGGTTAGAAGTAAAAAGATTCCACCTCAAAGAAAGAAAAGGGTTCTTCACAGTAAGGGTGGTTAATCTGTGGAATTCTCTACCAGAGGAGGTGGCGAGAGCGGATTTGATAAATAACTTTAAAAGGGGACTAGATTTATTTGTAATTAAAAAGGGAATTCAGGGTTATCATGGATAACAGCTAATTAATTAATAGTTAATCCGCATATTGCAGATCAGAGGAGATCTTAAAAGGTTTAACTTGATGGACTGAAAGTCTTTTTTCAACCTTAAATACTATGGGCCTCATTCTATTCTACCGCAAAGCTGCGATTCCTTGCGGGGGTTCCGTTATCTTGAAATTCAATTATACGGCCCGCAAGGATCTCCCCTTACGGCCGGCCGTAAATCTTGCAACCGGCCGTAAGCTCAGAAATCTTTAAACGCAAAAATAAAATTCAAGACGGCACTGTAAAGCTCTGTAAATGCTAGGGATCATATTGGGGGACATGAGAATTAATAGCAACCCCCTCTCAAGCTTGCACATCAGTCCAAATCTGAATTTACATTAACTGTTTATTTTCCATCCGCAGCGTGGGCGGGTCTGAGGTGCTCCAAGCCCTCTGGACTTTTTACATGGATATGTGACATAAATTAAAAAATAAATTATTTACGGATTTGAGTGTAGGGGAATGTTGTGCTATTTTTGCTAACACCTACAATCACTTTGAGGAGACTATAGAGTGCAGGATAGCTTTATTTCGGCTTTATAATGTGCTTAATTGGTGCTAGCGGGACCTTTTTGCTGCAAGTAAGCTGCGGCTCGGTTTAGCCTTGCAGAGAGGGTTCCCGGAGCAATTGAATAGCAACCAGGATTTTTTTGCGGCCGAAACTCTTGCAGCCGTTTTAGATCAAAGGCTTTCCTCCGGCGCGTGCGGCCGCAAGGGATAGCAAGGCGCCGGCCGCAAGCCTGCCGGAATTCCCGGCCGGAGAGGAATAGAATAGCCGAATAGCTTGCGGCCGGTCCTTGCGGCCCCGCATCTCCTACGGTGGATAATAGAATGAGGCCCTATGTAACTATGTAACAATCCCTTGGACTGCAAGAAGATGCAATAAATCCGTACTACAGGAAATCAAGACAAACTGTTCACTAGAAGGTATGGTCATGTCATGGTCAATTATTTTGGCCTTACCATGAGAAGCCAGGATTCCTTAGAGAAGACCCTGCTGTAATTATTAAACAAATAGAATATATCCTTACCCACAACTATTTCACTTTTAACAAAGATACCATGGGGATGAAAAAGGCAATACTATACTCAAATCTATTTATGGCCAATCTAGAAGAATCTTCTTATCTGTATCTATTTACAAACCATACAGATACTACCGCTACATAGATGCTCTGTTCATCATTTGTATATAATTACATAGTAATTGAGGTAAAAAAAAAAAAAGACTTTCAGTCCATCAAGTTCAACCTTTTAAGATCTCCTCTGATCTGCAACATGCGGATTATCTGTTAATTGACCCAGAGGAAGTCAAACAGAAAAAAAACACAAGTAAAACTTTGCCAATTGTCTCCAAGGAAAAAAGAAAATCCATCCTAAACCCAGATACTGGCGATCGGATTCCTCCCTGGATCAATACTCCCTCTCTAATTATCCAGCATAACACTGAATGCCCGAATCGAATCAGCTGTCACCGCCTCCTTTAGTAGAGAATTCCACAGATTAACCACCCTTACTGTGAAGAACCCTTTTCCTTCTTTAAGGTGGAATCTTTTTACTTCTAAACTCAAGGGATGTCCTCCTTTCAGTTGAAAACCTCTTGGCACAAAAAGCTCCCTCGACAAATCTTTATACTGACCCTGGATGTATTTATATAAGGTAAACATATTGCCTCTTAAACTTATCTTCTCTAGAAAAAAGGTGTCTAATTTGGTTAGTCTTTCTTAGCCCCTCCATTCCGCTTATTAGTTTTGTTGCCCTCCTCTGTACCTTTTCCAGCTCTAAAATGTCCTTTTAATGAAGTGGTGCCCAAAATTGTACTCCATATTCCAAATGAGGGCGTACTAGAGATTTGTATAGGGGCAGAATTATATTTGCTTCCTTGGCTTCTATAGCCTTCTTAATACATGCTAATATTTTATTTGCCTTTGCAGCTGCTGCTTAGCGGCCAACATTTTTTCACGCAAGGAAATCGGAAAACTGTCCGAAAGCGACAAACAGCATTGCCAGCCTTCATTTTATTGCCGTTATTTTTGACGGGCAAGTTGCTAGTATATATATATATATATAATTGAAGAGTGAAACAGCCGTGAATGTCCAGTTATCTAGTAATTTAGTAATAATTGAGATTATATATATATATATATATATATATATATATATATATATTGGATATAAAAAGTCTACACACCCCTGTTAAAATGTCAGGTTTCTGTGCTGTACAAAAATGAGACAAAGATAAATCATTTCAGAACTTTTTCCACCTTTTTAATGTGACCTATCAACTGTACAACTCAATTGAAAAACAAACTAAAATCTTTTAGGTAGAGGGAAGAAAAAAAATATAAAAATAAAATAATATGGTTGCATAAGTATGCACACCCTTAAACTAATACTTTGTTGAAGCACCTTTTGATTTTTTTACAGCACTCGGTCTTTTTGGGTAGGAGTCTATCAGCATGGCACATTTTGACTTGGCAAGATTTGCCCACTCTTCTTTGCAAAAACACTCCAAATCTGTCAGATTGCGAGGGTATCTCCTGTGCACAGCCCTCTTCAGATCACCCCACAGATTTTCAATCGTATTCAGGTCTGGGCTCTGGCTGGGCCATTCCAAAACATTAATCTTCTTCTGGTGAAGCCATTCCTTTGTTGATTTGGATGTATGCTTTGGGTCGTTGTCATGCTGAAAGATGAAGTTCCTCTTCATGTTCAGCTTTCTAGCAGAAGTCTGAAGGTTTTGTGCCAATATTGACTGGTATTTGGAACTGTTCATAATTCCCTCTATCTTAACTAAGGCCCCAGTTCCAGCTGAAGAAAAACAGCCCCAAAGCATGATGCTGCCACCACCATGCTTCACTGTGGGTATGGTGTTCTTTTGGTGATGTGCAGTGTTTTCTCCGCCAAACAACATATCTTTTGGAATTATGGCCAAAAAGTTCAACCTTGGTTTCATCTGACCATAACACCTTTTCCCACATGCTTTTGGGAGACTTCAGATGTGTTTTTGCAAAATGTAGCCTGGCTTGGATTTTTTTCTTCATAAGAAAAGGCTTTCGTCTTGGCACTCTACCCCATAGCCCAGACATATGAAGAATACGGGAGATTGTTGTCACATGTTCCACACAGCCAGTACTTGCCAGATATTCCTGTAGCTCCTTTAATGTTGCTGTAGGCCTCTTGGTAGCCTCCCAGTTCAGTTTTCTTCTCGTCTTTTCATCAGGGAGCTCCAGTTCTTGGTAATGTCACTGTTGTGCCATATTTTCTCACTTGATGATGACTTACTTCACTGTGTTCCATGGTATATCTAATGCCTTGGAAATTCTTTTGTACCCTTCTCCTGACTGATATCTTAATGAGATCCCTCTGATGCTTTGGAAGCTCTCTGTGGACCATGGCTTTTGCTGTGGGATGCGACTAAGAAAATTTCAGGAAAGACCAACTAGAGCAGCTGAACTTTATTTGGGGTTAATCAGAGGCACTTTAAATGATGGCAGGTGTATGCTGACTCCTATTTAACACGATTTGGAATGGGATTGCTTAATTCTGAGCACAGCTACATCCCCAGTTATAAAAGGGTGTGCAGACATAAGCAACCACATTATTTTTCTTTTTTCTTTTTCTTCCATCCACCTAAAAGATTTCAGTTTGTTTTTCAATTGAGTTGTACAGTTTATAGGTCATATTAAAAAAGGAGGAAAAAGTTCTGAAATGATTTATCTTTGTCTCATTTTTTTACAGCACAGAAACCAGACATTTTAATAGGGGTGTGTAGACTTTTTATATCCAGTGTATATTTTCCCACAACAAGATTGAAAAAAAAAAAAAAAAAAAATCAAAGAAACGGTTAGCTTTAAGAATACATTTAAAAAGCTGAATGATCAACTTAAAAAATATAAAAAAGAACTCATCAACAGAGAATAGGGGCTGAAGCCAGACGTCCATTATAGCAATACACAACCACTCAATATAGAACCTCAGCAAGAACATGTTACCAACAGTCTCAAATTGATAATTTTTCAGACATGACGCCAGGCCAAAAGAAACCCTGGCAAGCCACAAGAGGGAGACCAAAAGGCAGCAAGAATTGAACGCAATGAGTAGACAGATAGGACAAAGAGTGGGCAATCTAAGTATCACACAAAACCACAGTAACTTCATAGGAAACAAACCTGGACCGCAACTAATGAAAAATACATTGTACACTATATGTGAAAAAGATGTAGAAGGCATACTAAACCAACTAGCATTGACTCATAGTACATCAATCGCAGCTGTCAAGCAAAATGGAGTAAAAGAAGATGATAAAGAAAAAGACAATCTCATATTGAACTATTCAAAATTTGCTCTCAAGGAATCACACATAAGTCTCTTATCGAACGGCCTAATTTATGTACCTACCAGTTATCCAAGCACATTTAACAACATCAAAGACCTGAACATGTTTCTAAGAAAATTAGCCTTAAAAAATTTATGAGAAGGATAAACAACAATTGGAAGGCCTAGGTCTCCAAATAGAAAACAGAAGAGCTAACAGATGGAATACAATACTTGAGAACAGATTGTAAGAACAAGAGCAGATATACCCTGGAATTTAAGAACCATGGGAATTTAGAACGGTTTCTCCACTTAGTTAAAAGAGAAATGGAAATCATAAATGACAGCAGCAAACATGTAAGAAAAAAATTTAAGAAAAAAAAACATGTGTAAACGTATCCTAAAAGGACAAATTTGCATATGAAAACTTACCAAAGAATCCCACAAATCTCTATAGAAATGAACTACTTACACTTTTGAAAGCGGCACAATACAGATTATTTTGTTCTCAAAGATCCTAAGCTGTCAACATTTTATTCTCTTCCCAAGGTCCATAAATGTATCAAACAGATTCCAGGTCGACCCATCATCTCAGGAATTGAGAACCTTACAGAGTGTATAAGTATCCTAGTTGATAAGAACCTCAAGCCTATTGTCTTAAGACGTCAGATGTGTCTTCTAAGAATGAAGGTAAGGTAGAGACAACTAGATCAGATAACTGTGCCGCCCACATCAATGGTAACTAGCACTGACGTGGAGCAACTTTACAGCAGTATTCCTCATAATAAAGGTATTAACTGTTAAACATTTCCTCAACAGAAGTAGTGAAAGCGAAGAATGGAATGACTTCTTAATAGAACTTTTACAATTAATCCTAACTAAAAATACTTTCACATTTGATGGAATCTGGTTCAAACAAATAAGGGGCACCGCTATGGGCACAGTGTGTGCACCTAGCTACGCAAACTTATTTTTGGGATATTGAGAAAAGTCGGAGATATTCTCAGAGAAATTTGAGGATGTCATACATAAGGCGAGTTTGTGGGCCATTTATATAGATGATATCCTCATTATATGGACAGGAAATAAGAATGTATTTAATCTCATCACAAATTCCTTAAATACAAACGATTGGAACCTCAAATTCACATATGAAATCCAACATGAAAGCATAGACTTTCTGGACTTGAAAATTATGAAAAGTCTTAATGAAGCAATCTCCACAGTGGTTCACCGTAAAGAAACAGCGACCCACAATCTACTCCAATGGACAAGTCAACATCCTTATCCATTGAAAAAAGGTATCCCCTATGACCATTACCTCAGACTGAGGCGTAACTGCAGCAGTCTGAAGGATTTTAAGATACAGGCTAATAACTTGAGAAAAAGATTCAAAACAAGGGGCTATCCTAACAGACTACTTAAGGATTAATACATGAAAGTCATAGGAGAAAATAGTGATGAATTACTATATAAAAAGAATGAGGCCAAAGATGAACAGAATCAAATAAGATGTACTTTTACATTTGGGACACAAAGTAAGGAAATGAGAACAATTCTGGACAAACACTGGAGCGTATTAACTGATGATCCAGTACTCCGTGAAGTATTTCCGAAGAAAGCCTCATTGACGTATAGGAGAGGAACAAACCTAGGAGACATGCTTACACACAGTCTCTTCAAAAAACACAATAGTGAAGACACCTGGCTCTCCAAACATATTACAAAGGGATTGTATAAATGCTAGAAGTGCAAAGCATGTAAATATATCCATCTGGAAAAATCTTTCATCCATCCGAAAACAAGACTTACGTATTGAATAGGTTCTACAACTGCCTCTCGATATCAAATCCGGAGAATTATAGACCAGTGAGCCTCACTTCTGTAGTGGGAAAGCTTTTAGAAGGTTTAATAAGGGATAATATACAAGAATATGTCTATTCAAACAGGATTATAAGTAGGAGCCAAGATGGATTTATGAAGGATAGGTCATGTAAAAAAATAAACTAATTAGTTTCTATGAGGAGGTTAGTAAGAACTTGGATCAAGGTAACTCAGTGGATTTAGCCTATTTGGATTTTGCAAAGGCTTTTGATACAGTGCCACATGGGAAACTATTGAGCAAACTAAGGGATACAGGAATTGCCATAAATATTTGCTTATGGAGTGAGAGCTGGCTAAAAGACAAGAAGCAAAGGGTTGTGGTAAAAGGAACCTAATCTGATTGGACTAATGTGGCAAGTGGGGTTCCACAGGGTTCAGTATGTGGTCCCCTCCTTTTTAACATATTTATTAATGATTTGGAAGCGGAATCGGAGTGTTGTGTCTCCATTTTTGCTGATGACACAAAGTCGTGCAAGGTAATTAAATAAGAAAAATGATGTACCTTCCATTTAAATGGATTTGCAAAAAATAGAGGAATGGGCATCTAAGTGGCAGATGAGATTTAATATGAATAAATGTAAACTTATGCATCTGGGAAGGAAAAATAGCCATGCAATTTATAATCTTAATGGAGCAAATCTAGAGGTATTAGATATTGAAAGGTATTTGGGAGTACTTGTGGACAACCGCCTAGGTAACAGTGCTCAATGCCAAGCAGCATCTGCAAAGGCAAGTAAAATATTAGCATGTATTAATAAGGGTATAAAAGCAAGGGAAGCAAATATAATTCTCCCACTATACAAATCCCTAGTACGCCCTCATTTGGAATATGGAGTACAATTTTGGGCACCACTACATAACAAGGACATTTTAGTGCTGGAAAAAGTATAGAGAAGGGCAACAAAGCTAATAGAGGTGCTATGTTATGAAGAAAGACAAACCCAATAAAAGTTCTTTTCGTGAGAAAAAAACATCTAAGAGAGGATATTATTACCTTATATACATATATCCAAAGTCAATACAAGGCTTTGTCAAGGGAACTTTTTGTGCCAAGAGGTTTTCAACTGATAAGGGGATATCCTTGGAAATTAGAAGTAAAGAGATTTCCCCTTAAAGAAAAGGGTTCTTCACAGTAAGGGTGGTTAATCTGAGAAATTCTCTACCAAAGGAGGTGGTGACAGCAGATTCAATAGATAACTTTAAAAAGGGATTGGGTAGATTTAAAAAAAAAAAAAAAAAGGGCATTAAGGGCTATCCTGGATAAATAGAGAGGGAATATTGATCCAAGGACGAATCCGATCGCCAGTATTTGGGGTCAGGAAGACATTTTATATTTTTTTCCTTGTTGAGACAATTGGCAAAGTTTCACCGGGGATTTTTTTCTGTTTGCCTTCCTCTGGATCAATTAACAATAAATCCGTGTATTGCAGATCAGAGGAGATCTAAACAGGTTGAACTTGATGGCTTAAAGTCTTTTTTCAACCTAAATTACTATGTAACTATGTACTATATAACTATAACATACAGTATATATCATTAAACCTATGGTGGGCTGAAGATTGATAGAAGCCCTCCACAGTAGAGTACAGCTGTACAGAAAATGAAAAGTACATTCTTGATTCGGTTTGATGTCTAAAAGATTAGATTAAGGAACATTGAAGTGAGCTGGGTTATTAATACATCTGATAAAAGGAGAATTTATAGAGTCTGAAAAAAATTGTTTGCATAAAAATATACCAAAATAAACAGTTAAACCGTTACCCTAAAGTTTGCTGAATTTCTTGCATTTGCAAACAGTTTTCTATGAATGATGACACCCCCCTGAAATTCCAAGGAAAAATAAGCATAACTGATACATTTTATCTTTTTGGCCTGGGGATTGTGCAGGCATGCACAGTAAGCACCTGAAGTCTGCCCTACTGTGGAAATCACATATGCTTGGAGATAAAAATCGGAAAGAGACTGTTACCGCTCTTTGTGGATTGCCTGAAAAACCAACCAGCTTGCACATGTGCATATCGTACCCTATATGTGCAGCGCCCGTTGCTAGGGGGTTTACATCACCGTCAGCACTTTTTTTTTTTTTTTGTGCAAAAATGGTTTGCATATTTCATATCCTCCTACAGGATGCATTCATAACCCACCTCGCTTTAATATGCCTTTAATACACTTTTTTCCTGCTCAAGTTTCTCAGAATTATCACTTTTTAGTCACTTTTTCGATAAGAAACAGGAAATAATAATAGAATTAAAGAATGTCAGCAATGTTAACCCTTACATTAGTAATGGATTGCTCGCCTCTCTGCAGGTGAATAGGTTAGTAATAAGCAATGGGACATAAAAAGGACATTAAATGTACAAATGAAGTATTATGGATTAAGAACTGTATTTAAACATCATAATTTGTTTTGGTCTCTTGGCTCCATACATGTTGGAGGATTCAGTGCATCAGCACTGTATTTGTTGGGGGTTCTCTCCATTTCACGACAGCTAATGTTTGAGGTCTGTGTCTTTCACATAATACATACATACCTGTCTCATCATACACTGAAGCAGGCCTCTCATCAACTTAACTACATTCTGAAAAAAAGAAAAAATAGCCGAGCTTTACAAAAAGCAAGAAGAATTTCAACAACATTCTGTATACCATATTATATACTAACAGGTATCAACAGGTATTGATTTTAAAAAGCACAAAAAAAAGTCTTTTTTTTTTCTTTACTTTTAAAAAACATTTTGCATATTATATCATTTTTTATTAAAAAAAACATACAGAAAAAAATCTGACCACAGTGGTATTTTAAAGGACTAAAAAAGTTAGCATAGGGGTTCTGACGATCCATTTCAAACACACATGGGCTTCTTCATGGGCCGAGACTGTTGCTATCTCGCAGGCTTTTAAAGCCCTTTGCCCTCAGGTTTCAGATACTACGTCATTACGTAAATACGTAACCATGCAATTGCGCTGTAATGCACACTACATATTTGTTTGTTTTTCAAATTAGTCTTTATTAGTGAAACAGAAATGCCATTATGTGATTTCAGATGCTACGTCATTAAATAAATACGTGATTACGCTTTAATGTACACTATATATATTTGTGTTCAACTTAGTCTTCATTCGTGAAACAACAGAGCGCTAATCCACGACTAACAGTCATAAATGATACAGTCTATAGCTATACATTATGCCTACCTTTATATGTAGGGAAAATTAATGTTCAGGACTTATAGTACAACCAGTAGATCTTTGAACCAAGGCCACTCAACATACCAGGTTCTTAAATTACATAGTAACATAGGGCCTCATTCTATTAGCGGCCGCAGCCGTTGCGGGGCCGCAAGGACCGGCCGCAAGCTATTCGGCTATTCTATTCCCTTACGGCCGGAGGCTCCGGCAGGCTTGCGGCCGGTGCCTTGCCATCTCTTGCGGCCGCTCGCGCCAGAGGAAAGCCTTTGATCTAAAACGGCTGCAAGAGTTTCGGCCGTAAGAAATTCCTATTTGCAATTCAATTGCTCCAGGAAACCTCTCTGCAAGGCTAAAAACGAGCCGCTGCTTACTTGCAGGAAAGAGGTCCCGCTAGCACCAATTAAGCACATAAAATAGCTCAAATAAAGCCATCCTGCACTTTGAGAAGACTATAAAGGGATTTTAGGTGTTAGAAAAAATAGCACATAATTATCCTATACTCAAATCCGTAAAATATTTTATTTTTAATATCCGTAAAATATCCATGTAAAAAGTCCAGAGTGCTTGGAGCACCTCAGACCCGCCCACGCCGCAGCCGGCAAATAAACAGTTAATTTGAACTCGGGTTTGGGCTGATGTGCAAGCTTGAGAGTGGGTTACTTTTAATCCTCATGTCCCCCAATATGATCCCTAGCATTTACAGAGCTGTACAGTGCAGGTTTGAATTTATTTTTGCGTTTTTAGATTTCTGCGCTTACGGCCGGTTCCAAGATATGCGGCCGGCCGTAAGATGAGATCCTTGCGGGGCCGTATAATAGAATCGCGAGTTAACAGAACCCCCGCAAGGAATCGCAGCCTTACGGCCGATTTACGGCCGCTAATAGAATGAGGCCCATAGTATTTAAGGTTGAAAAAAAGACTTTCAGTCCATCAAGTTCAACCTTTTAAGATCTCCTCTGATCTGCAATATGCGGATTAACTATTCATTAGTTGTTAATTAATTATTTCATGTTTTTTTTTTTTTTTTTTTTATTATTAATTAGTCTAGAGGAAGGCAAATAGAAAAAAAAAAAAAAAAACACAAGCGAGACTTAGCCAATTGTCTCAAAGGGAAATGTAAAAAATTTGGATCAATACTGTCTCTCTAATTATCCATGATAACCCTGAATTCCCTTTTTAATTAGAAATAAATCTAGTCCCCTTTTAAAGTTATCTATCGAACCCTCTGTCACCACCTCCTCTGGTAGAGAATTCCACAGATTAACCACACTTACTGTGAAGAACCCTTTTCTTTCTTTGAGGTGGAATATTTTTACTTCTAACCTCAAGGGATGTCCTCTTGTCAGTTGAAAACCTCTTGGCACAAAAAGCTCCCTTGATAAATCTTTATACAGACCCTGGATGTATTTATATAAGGTAATCATATCTCCTCTTAGACGCCTTTTTTCTAGAGAAAATAAGTTTAATTTGGTTAGTCTTTCTTCATAACTTAGCCCCTCCATTCCCCTTATTAGTTTTGTTGCCCTTCTCTGTACCTTTTCCAGCTCTAAAATGTCCTTTTTATGAAGTGGTGCCCAAAATTGTACTCCATATTCCAAATGAGGGCGTACTAGAGATTTGTATAGAGGCAGAATTATATTTGCTTCCCTGGCTTCTATACCCTTCTTAATACATGCTAATATTTTATTTGCCTTTGCAGCTGCTGCTTGGCTTTGAGCACTGTTACCTAGGTGGTTGTCCACTAGTACTCCCAAATCCCTTTCAATATCTAATACACCTAGATTTGCTCCATTAAGATTATAAATTGCATGGCTATTTTTCCTTCCCAGATGCATAACCTTACATTTATTCGTACTAAATCTCATCTGCCATTTAGATGCCCATTCCTCAATTTTATGTAAATCCCCTTGGAGGGAAAGCACATCACTATCTGATTTAATTACCTTGCACAACTTTGTGTCCTCAGCGAAAACGGAGACCCCACACTCCAATCCTACCTCTAAGTCATTAATAAATATGTTAAGACCTAATACTGAACCCTGAGGAACCCCACTTACCACATTAGTCCAATCTGAGTATGTTCCATTTACAACAACCCTTTTGCTTCCTGTCTTTTATCCAGCTCTCGATCCATGAGCAGATATTTACTGCAATTCCTGTATCCCTTAGTTTGCTCAAAAGTCTCCCATGTGGCACTGTATCAAAAGCCTTTGCAAAATCCAAAAAGACTACATCCACTGAGTTGCCTTGATCCAGGTTCCTACTAACCACCTCATAGAAACTAATAAGATTTGTTTGACATGACCTATCCCTCATAAATCTATGTTGACTCCTACTTACAATCCTGTTCAAATGGACATATTCTTGTATAATATCCCTTATTAACCCTTCTAAAAGCTTCCCCACTAAAGAAGTGAGGCTCACTGGTCTATAATTCCCCAGATTTGCTCTTGCTCCCTTTTTAAATATAGGTATCACATTTGCTTTTCTCCAGTCATCTGGTAGAGACCCTGTGTTGAGGGAATCTTGAAAAATAAAAAAATATGGCTATTACAGAACCCAGCTCCCTCAGTACCCTTGGATGTATTCCATCAGGACCCGGGGCTTTATTAACATTTATTTTTTCCAACCTCTTTTGGATTACTTCCTGTGTTAACCAATTATTTGGCAAAGGTAGTGTAGCCCCATTATGTCGCAGTGTCCCAACCACTGGTACCTCCCTTGTGTATACCGAAGAAAAGAATCTATTTAGCTCATCTGCCTTTTCCTGGTCACTAATTTTCAGACGGCCTGTGTCACATTGTAATGTTCCTATAGCTTCCTTCCTCGCCTTCTTCTCATTAATATACTTAAAAAATATTTTAGGGTTAGTCTTACTCTCTTTTGCAATACATTTTTCATTTTCTATTTTAGCCAGTCTAATCGCGCTTTTGCAAGCCTTGTTGATTTCCTTGTATTCCCGTAAAGCAGTCTCTGTCCCCACTTGTTTGTATAATTTAAATGCCTGTTTTTTACTCCGTATCTTGATCTTTAAAATCATTGTTATGCCACATTGGATGGGATTTACTCATTTTACATTTATTCCCACATGGTATATGCCTCAGACCGTTAAAATCTGCCTTTTTAAAATTAAGAGTTTTTGTTGGCCCCCTTAAAATGTTGTTTTTTTACTTTAATCTCAAATGAGACTGTGTTGTGATCACTGTTTCCCAAAGGTTGCCCTATTCCAACCTTTCTAGTAGGCTTGTATAATCTGGGCCAGATAATGATCCCTGAGTGTACTCAAGAACCAACCTGCTCCACTTAGCTGAAGTGCTGGTCTCATTTATCCAGTTTATTTCAAGGTAATTAAAATCTCCCATTAACAGAACTTGCCAATGCTTAGCTGCATTTCCAATCTGTAACAATAATTGTATTTCCTCACTTTCAGCTATATTTGGGGGTTTATAGCATACGCCTACTAATATTCTTTTGGAAATTGCTGCTCCGCTATTTAACTCTACCCACAAACATTCAACTTTATTACTAGGTCCACCATAAATATCTTCTCTGACTATAGGCTTAAGTTCAGGCATATCATACAGACAAATTCCCCCTCCTCTTTTACCATTGCCTCTATCTTTCGTAAATAGGTTATAACCATCCAGTCATGAGATTCATCCCCCGACGTTTCAGTAATGCCTATTAAATCCCATTTTTCATTAATTGCTAATAATTCTAACTCTCCCATTTTTCCTCGCAAGCTACTGGCATTAGCAAGCATACACCTTGTTATATGAGTCTGTAGTTCTGAAGTGCCTGCCACTGTACTTTACTTCGTACTACCTCCCTATTAACTATACTACCCCTCCCCCCATCTACTCCCCTAGGAGCTGTTAATTCATCCCTTATACCCCATTACTTAGATCTAGTCCCTCCCCCCACCTACTAGTTTAAAAACTCCTCCAGCCTTTCTACCATCCTATCCCCTAGCACAAAAGCTCCCTCATCATTAAGGTGAAATCCATACCTGCTGTAGAGATTGTACCTAAGTGAGAAGTCAGTCCAGTGCTCTAAAAACCCAAACCCCTCCTTAGTGCACCACATCTTTAGCCACACATTAACCTCCCTAAGCTACTTCTGCCTCCCTGGGCTAGCACGTGGCACTTGTAGTATCTCAGAAAATACTACCTTGGAGGTCCCTGCCTTCAACTTATTACCTAGTTCTCTAAACTCATTATTTAGGACACTCCATCTTCCACTGACTTTGTCATTGGTACCAATATGTACTAAGACCGCCAGTTCATTTCCAGCCCCTCACAATAACTTGTCTACCCGATCCACAACATGCCGAACCAGAGCACCCGGGAGACAGCAAACTGTTCGATTGCTGGGATCTGGGTGACTAATCACCCTGTCTACCTTCCTAATAATAGAGTCCCCTACCACCAATACCTGTCTGTTGCTCTGCCTATTCTGCCCTCCCTCTCCTCCAGTAGAACTGTTCTCCCGGCTGTTAGAGGGAACAGCTCTATCTGGCATTGCCATTCCTGAATGGACATCCCCAACAGTTTCACTCAATCTGGCAAATCTGTTGGTGTTTGCCAACTCAGTATTTGCCTGCCTTATTGTGTTCCTCCTGATTCCCCTTCTAACTGTAACCAAGCTACCTCCCTGGACATCCTCACTAGCCCCAGCTCCACCCTCCATGCTAAGCCCAGCTAAACTGTGCTCAGTGAGCACCAACCCCCTTTCCAGTGGAGCAATATCACTAATTGCTGCAATTATCCTCTCCAGATTTCCAATTTGAGCTTCCAGAGAGGCAACATACTCACACCTGTCACAGATGTATGGACCCTGGATCATTTGTTCCAGTAGTGCACACATATGACAGGATGTACACTGAGTGAGGTTGCCACTGGACTGACTCATAATTATTATTATTTTCTACAAAATTTCAATGGGAAAAATAAATAAATATATTTGTAAAAAGTTTTCCTCCTTTGCATTTATTTATATTATATATATATATATATATATATACACATCTATACACACACACACACACAGTTGTGAGCATGCAGGTTGTTGCAAACGCTGCAACCCTACGACCCCCGACGATTTTGGCCCGCAGATGCGAATCCTCACGATGCGAGGGGGCGCATTTGCGGAGGTGGAGGCTCTACGGCGCCTCAGAACCGCTTACAAAAAACGCAATGATGAACTTACATTAAAAAAAAAAATACAAGTCGCGTGACTTAGGAAAAAAAAAATGCGTCCTTACAACAACAACAATAATAATAATAAAACCCGTAAAAATATTACGGCCTCGCAAAAATACAAACTTAACGGACTAACAGTGCACAGCGGAAAATACTCAAAACACAAAAAATACACCAAAAATAAATATAAAAACATTGCTTAAAGCAAGGGGGAACACCCAGGACGTCTGCAAGGCAGGTTACACCTCCATTTCAATCACATTTACACACTTGAAAAGTCCCGAAGCAGACGAAAAAAACGAAAACAAGGCTAAGGACGGAAAATTACTACACTTACTCGCAAAACGGAACTAACACTCAAGAACACTTCATGCAGCACATAACACACAGTATGTGGCATGTAACACAGTGAAATTCGCCACCATTTCACATGAAACACATAACTATTAGCCGCAAAATGGCGGCTGGAACGCAAATCGAAGGATGAAACGCAAATAGCGCATGCGTATTGTGTTCGACCGGTTTCAACCACATCAAAGTTTATAAATACTCCACACTTTCCAGAAAATTATACATTTCTCCTCAGGTGATGAACAGTGTGACTGCACAGTTCACTGCTGGCGTTACTTCAGAAGATAATTCCTTGACAATTTACAACTTTACAATCTGCAAATTACAACAAAGAGGTAAGCTATAATACATTTAATTAATTAAGAAATACCCCCCCCTCCCCCCCCGAAAAAGAAGGGGATTTCAAATATTGACAACAACTGTATTCATGTATAGTAACATTTCAAATACAGAGATATGTGTATGGGCCCTATAAGAAGCTGAATTTAACTACAAAAAATAAAAATAAAACATTAAAGTCAGATCCATTTAAAGAAATAAAATACTTTGCCCAAAAATATTGTGACACATACATATTGAGCCTGCAGATCTTTTCCTTTTATGCACATTTCCAACAGACTCTGCATCAACAGCGTCACTGAAGAATTAGCAGCGTGGAGTGTGAAAGCTGAACAATTTTTAACACAAAGAAAGAAGAAGAGGTAAGATACAAAAATACATTACATTCAGAAAAAGACCATGCTCTTACAAAAAACAAAAACAAAAAAATTAACAATTTATCTTTCTCTTTATAAACGGACACTGCCTGAAGACTGGCGCATCAACATTGGCAGTAGGGGACCCTCTGTCATTGATACACCAAAAAGACTTCAATCAAGGTATAGTATAACAAGTAAAACCCCCAAAAAATAATAGCCTGTTGGCTGGGCCTCAATGTCAAAATGAAACTAAAAACAAATAAGAAGCCCCTAATACAAATTAGAGGGAACAGAAAACAACAGACTTCAAGAAATATTGCTAACACATATAAAATTTACCAAATCCAGTTTACTATGCAAAAACCTCTGACCCTAAACCATAACCCAAATCTAAGTGGCGGGCACAAAACTGGATACTATAACAAATATTGGTAACATATAAAAAATCCAACTATGAATCCTGTTTAGTCTGCAAGAACCTCTAACCCTAACCCATAAGCCAAAACTTGCATCCCAAAAGTGATGGACACAAAACAGGATAGTATAACAAATATTGATAACACATACACAATTAAAAAAAGTACTAATCGCTTGTCAAACGGGGCCTGCACCAGAGGGACGCTCCCAGCTAGCCTCAACCGGATATTCCTTCCTCTGGATCCCTACCTCGACTTACCTCACCGACCACCCGCCGAAAAAGACCGGAGGCCTCGGGGGGCCAGTCGAAGCGTGTGAGAGAGGCTAAGCAGCACCGGCGGAGCGGCGAATAGGCCGCCGCAGGACAGGCCCAGACGGGATCGCGGCGGAAGAGGCCTACCACGGGCTATAAGAGGGGGAGAGGAACACTGGTAACCCCACAGAGACCCACTCAGGGAAGCAGGCAACGGGGAGCACCCTAAAGGGGAAAAGTGGAAAGAGGTCCCTCCCATGAGTCCCCGGCCAATCCGGCACAACCCCCCTGGAAGAAGAGACCGGGGTACAGACCGGTCAAAAGCAGGAGCACTGCAGGTACAGGGGAGGGGTGAATGACTCCCTAGGGGGAGAAGACTGACCAGAGATAGGGAAGGGGATACCCCAGGGGGTTACAACAACACCATTGCCCCAGCGCAGGCAGCCCGGGACCCCACTCCCATATGAACTCCCATAAGAACCCCCAGTACCTCGGTCTTATATAAATCAAAATAAAGGGACTCCGAATACCAGAGTTCAAATCAAGCTTCATTGGATCTGGGCGATAAAGAGAGCAGATCTTTGGGCTTCATATTTGGATTTTAAAGTGCAACAAACTTGACTTTTATATTACGGATATATCTTGGGTGCTTAGAATTGAGCCCAGAAACTCACTACAAAACATAATTTTATTTTCAAACGGCCGCACCATGAGGATGTACATTTCCACTCAAAACATTGCATAAGCAGTCTTAATGGACAGTACTCTACTCCCACCCGGTGGCACCCCTAGATCATTGCAAACATAATTAAATCCAATAATAAGTCAAACCTGCCACTATCAAGATCATCAAGTCGCTAAAGCTTTACCACAATTTTTTTTAGTACACTTTTCCTAGTATCCTTCCAACCTGATTATCCTTGTCTTGGAGATAGACTGTAGCACTTATGGCAGATACAACCGCATACTCTAAAACTACACCGGAGAGAGGACATATTAGACATATCTGTGAAGATCTAACTCCATAATCTGCCCGATAAGCGTTGGGCTTGGACTCTAGAGGATATTAGAACAAAATTATTGGCGGATGCTCTTCCCGTTAAAGTAAGGATGTGGGGAATGTAACGCCAACACCCCTATAGATGGGCCAACACCCCTCTTAAGCCTCAAAGCGCACTCAGAAGATCCCTCCTGCAGCATATCTACTCAGTGTGTCGGGACCCAACCCTCCTCCTCACAGATCAGATCAAACAGGGAGCTCAAGTCTAGAGTTGGCTCAGATATACCCCAACTTAAGGCGGGTGGAGCAAAGACCATGATGGTTCGAACCAAAAAGGGCGAGGGGTCACAACGGATAACAGAGCACTTTCCCTCCACCACGGCTAGACGGTCCCCCCACCCGGAGTCAATCTCGGGGACATCGGATGTGTCGGATGCTGAGAGCTCCCAGAAAGGTAGTATGATGGACGCAAATATATCCAAGGACTCCAAAGCTTGGTTCGAGAATATGCTAAAATCACAACTTTCACTAGCAGTTAAAGATTTGAAACACGAAATCCAAGAGCTGGGCCAACGGACAAGCGTGCTAGAATCCTCAATTGATCATATCATAGAGGCCCAAGGACAAGACCGAGTGGACATTGACACAAACACAATGAAAATAACTTCACTCGAACTCAAGCTGGAGGACCTTGAGAATAGATCGCGGAGGTACAATGTCAGATTCAGAGGCGTCCCTAATTCAATCACAGACCTGGCGCCTTATCTCTTGGATCTAGTGAAGTCCATCCTCCCAGACTCCCAGGAGGGAGAAATTGGTATTAAGAGAGCACACAGAGCGCTAGGGGCATCCCCGAACCCCAACACACCTAGGGACATCATAGCCCGTTTCCTGAGGCAACACACAAGGGACCAGATTCTATACCACGCAAGAGGTCTAGATGAAATTAAAGGTCCGGACGGCGCCATCATCCAAGTCTATGCAGATCTCTCTCCAACTACTCTAGCGAGACGCAGGGAAATGAGACCGGCATTGGATGTACTTATCCAGCATAAAATCCCTTACAGATGGGGTTTCCCCTTCAATGTCCAGTTTACTGTAAATGGAAACAGATTTGTGGCTCAAGATGTGGAGGAATGCCAGACAATTCTCTCTTCCCTTAACTTAATGAAAGATGGTGAAAGTCTCCACCCACATGTCCAAGAACCAGGGGACAAGCAAGATAGACCCGTTATGGACCGTAGTCCCAGCACCAAAGAGACAAAAAGCTGCTAGAAACTCGCAGTCACAGACGGCGGGTGAAGGGGGCCCAAGGCAACATTTGTAGACGACAGACCAACATCCCCTGACTCAGGCCCGGGAGGGCCCAGAGTCATCACAACCAGGAAGACGCCCCCCTGAGAGAGGTTGAGGAGATCTCCAAATTAGGCTTTGCTTCACACAGAAACTCAGTGGACACTATAAGCTTTTTGGGGTGTATTATAGCAGTGGGGTCTGCCTGGGTTATCTATGTATACTGAGGGGAATCTTGTATCTCTCACTAAGCAAGGGGTGTTAGGCCCTAGGCGTAAGGCAGGGATTAAACCTACTTATCGAATAAGGTTAAAGTTCGGTAGTTAAATACCAGTACACCTCCACGCTAGGGCAGTATGCAGGAGGACTGGATCCTCGTGCCCTCCAGGCGCGCTAGAGCGCAAGGAAATAGTGGCAGGGTAGGCAAGAAAGTTAAAATTGTTTTGTTATTGTTGACACACGTGTTTCTGCACTTCTCTCTGAAATTCATTTTATATATGTGACATGTCTATCTCTCATCCCCTTAGCCCGTTCAGGGTCTCTCCACGATGCAGGTGCACTTAGTCTCCTGGTCACCCTGGGGTGCCTTTCATCTCCGGTCCTCCGGCCTTCGGGTAAGAACTCCATCCACGGCAGGAAAACTGTAAGTGACAAGCTATTCATAGCACCCACGAATAGACAGGGATTAAATGGCTAGGCCCAAATTTGTGATCTTGTCCCACAATGTGAAGGGATTCAACTCCCCCTACAAGCGGGGCAAAGCCTTTCTTACATACAAGGAACACCGCCACTCAGTGATCTTCCTACAGGAGAAACACTTTATGTGTAGCAAGCCCCCTAAATACCTCCACAAGCAATACCCAAACTTCTACACAGTGGGTATGATGGCAAAGAGGGAGGGGGTAGCAATTCTCTTGCATCGAGACTCTCCGTTTGTACTCCAGGGTAAAAAAAAATAAATAAAAAAAAATAAAAAAAAAAATCGGATCCAGAAGGTCACTACTTGATCTTGTCTCTGGTCGCGGTTTATGCCCCAACTACGAATCCCCATAACACTGTCCTGAAATTACTTAAGTTATTGGAGGCGGGAGACTATGGCAAAATAATTTTTTGGGGGGGACCTAAATTTAGTGTTAGACCCCAAACTGGATAGGTCCAGGGGGAGAGCGGGGCCCCAATTTTCCAACAAACTGAAACAAGTTAGGACCCACATCGCCAACCTGAATTTGGTAGACTCTTGGAGGGACCTCCACCCTAAAGACAGGGAGTACTCTTCCGATTCAGTCCCTCATGACTCGTACTCGAGAATTGACTATATCATCATAGACGCTACACTTCTGGATCAGGCAAAGGAAGCAGAGATTAATCCGTGTACCTGGTCAGATCACGCAATTATTAAAATAACCCTAGACCTAGGCACAGCAAATACCCCCCCCCCCCCCCCCCCCCCCCCTCGACCTGGCGCATCAACGAGATGCTACTAGCTTTCCCTCAATCTAAAGACAGGATACAGCAAGAACTAGACCTGTATTTTAGGGAGAACACTAGGGAGGATATAGGAATAGGTTGGGTGTGGGTGGCCCACAAAGCATATATCAGAGGGGTTTGCAGGGAAATTAACCGCTGAGCACAAAAAACACTGTAGGGCCCAAGAGAATGCACTGAATAAAGAGCTGATAAGACTATAAAGGGCTAAACAACAAAATAACCCGGCGGTGGATAGGTCCCATATTGAGAAAAGCAAAGCAAACCAGACACATTTCTTGCCAAAAAATTTAAATCGAAGCAAAATCAATCCAGAATATGCCAAATAAAATCTCCCCAAGGGAATGTGACCTCTAACCCCTCCAAGATCCAGGACATCTTTCATGCTTACTATAGCAAATTATATAAGTCCTCAAACTCCCTGGACTCGCGGGAAACACAATCCTTCTTAACTTCTCTGGACCTGCCTAAACTTACGGAGGAGAATCTTGCCTCTTTAAATAAATCAGTTTCCCAGGAAGAAGTGAGTAAGGTTATATTAGAATCTAAAATTAGGCAAAGCTCCAGGCCCAGATGGCTTTACGAATTCGTACTACAAAAAATTTGTAGGCACACTGACACCGCACTTGACCACGTTGTTTAATGCAATCCTGGAAGGCCTGCCAATCCCCCCAGAACTCAATAGAGCTGATCTGGTCTTGTTCCCCAAGGAGGGGAGGGACCCACTAGATGCCAAGAACTATCAACCGATTTCACTTCTTAATAACGATATCAAATTTCTGGCCAAGATCATGGCAGATAGGATAGCAGGGTTTCTCCCCTCCTTGATCCATAAAGACCAAGTGGGATTTGTACCAGGGCGACAATATCCCGAAAATCTTGAATTTGGTCCATCGTCCTAAGATAAACAATACTCCGGCTTGCCTGCTCTCTCTGGATGTGGAGAAGGCCTTTGACTCCCTGGAATGGCCCTTCCTGACAGCTACGCAAATTTAAAACTTAAGGGTGGGGGGAGGCCAGTTCTCCACATCCAGAGAGGGACAAGACAGGGATGCCCACTGTCGCCGCTCCTTTTTGCTTTGGCAATAGAGCCCTTGGTCCAATCGATTAGAACCTCCCCGGAGATAAAAGGGTATCCAAGTTGGGTTACAACATTTTAAGGTATCGCTCTTTGCAGACGACTTATTATGTTCCATTTCGGAACCATAGACGTCAGTACCAGCTCTGATGCAAAAACTTGAACGATTTGGAACACTCTCGGGACTGAAAATTAACGTGGAAAAAACTGAAGCATTGGCTTTAGATATTCCACTTCCAGAGAAAGAATCCCTCACAAGGAGTTTTAAGTTTCAATGGGCTGGGAGGGGGATTAAATATCTAGGAATAAGGTTGACAGCTAAAATACAAGATCTATATAAGGCTAATTACCGGCCACTGTTCCGCACACTTCAGGAAGAGATGAACAAATGGGCAAAGTACAAAATCTCCAGGCTCGGTCGGATTAGCTCAGTTAAAATGAACATTAAAAGGTTGAACTTGATGGACTAAAAGTCTTATATCTAAAATTGGACTAAAAGTCTTTTTTCAACCTTAAATACTATGGAACTATATTACCTAGACTGCTATATATATATTCAGATCCCTACCGATTCAGATACATATGAAAGACCTCTCCAATTTTCAAAGAAGGGTTTTCATTTTATCTGGGGCAAGGGTCCTTCCAGAATAGCAAAAACCAACATGTACAAGCATAAATCCAGGGGGGGGGGGGGGGGGGCTTGTGTGTCCTAATTTAAAACTTTACTATAGAGCAGCACAATTAGCTTTTATTCCCCAGGCTCATTTGTCCAAGGCCCATCCGGCATGGATGTTTATTGAAAACCGGGACATGAAAACCCATACATGGGACACGGCGGTCTGGCTTCACCCAACCCCCATAGAGATTTAAAAAATCTACCACCGCAATGATAAGGAACTCGACGGCGAACCTAGTATGGGCCTACAGTCACACAGGCCAACTACCCAGTCTCTCCTACCGAACACCTATTTTCACGCACCCGCTAGCTCCGGCAGGTATCTCACGGGCTTCCCAGCAGTGGTGGAAGAACAGCAATCTGGACAGATTGGGTAACTGGATGAGAGACGGCCGGGTGTTAACCTTCGAGAATCTTAGGGACGAATATGACATCCCTCTATATGAACTTTATAACTTTAGCAGGTTGAGGCATTTTGTGGGAAGATTATTCAGGAACTCAGGGGCCCCCTCTCATAACAGATTTTCCAGAATGTGTGAAAAGGCCCCCCTCAAGAGGCGTGATAGGGGAACTCTACGATGTCTTTAATTCAATAAAAAAAGATAGCCAAAGATAAGTATATGAGGGAATGGGAAAAGGATCTGGCCATAAGCTGGGAGATGGAGACGTGGGAAACTTCATGGGCTAACATCATGAGGGGAGGGGGGGGTCGCTAAACAATAGCATGTTAGAGACATCAATTAAAGTCCTACAACGCGTGTACACTACCCCCAATCGACTAGCCAAATGGAGTGGAACGGAAAGTTCGAGGTGCTTTAGAGGCTGCTCAGAGTTGGGCTCTTTTTATCATATTTGGTGGAGGTGCCCAAGGGCTCAGAAGTTATGGACAGCAGTGGGTGATCTGGTGGATAATATCTTTGGGCACCACATTAAGGTAACACCTGAAACCTGTCTACTGGGGTTGCCAGTGGCGTCACTCTCTATTCCTCATAACAGACTATTTCAATTCATTTGTTTAGCGACAAAATCACATATAGCCAGGAGCTGGAAGAAAAGCACACTAGAGATAGGGGTGGTTAATGCGAAGGTTCATTACATAGAGGTTAATGAAAGGATTTCCAATTCTCTAGCGGATTCAATTCCCAAGTTTTTGGAAATTTGGGGTCTTTGGATAGAATACACAGATATCAAAATTCCTCTTCTTCAATAAGTGGGGATAGAGAGGGGAGGGCACCCACACACTACAGACAGGGAACAAAGAGGGCTGGAGACTGGAGAGAAAAAAAAAAAAAAAAAATCGGGAGAGGAACTGCACCGAAGTGGAGAAGACAGGTATGATAAGACTGAGTTAAAGCATGATTGAGACAGAGGGGTGCCACCCAAAGCTGAAGGCTTGATTCTTAGTGTATCAGGTAGAATGTTTAAGTTTGTTTGGTTAAGTTAATTTTGGTACAAGATATTAGGTGACTCTTCCTTTATGCTAAAAAAAAAAAAAGATAATAAAAAGAAGTAAAAAAAAAAATAAAAAATAAAAAAGCTATATATTACTTCAGACATACAAGAGCTAGTAGGCAGAAGAAGTTAAGTCTTCTCTTTTCCCTAGGTAGATCCCAAAGTCATAACATTGAGATTCAGGTACTGTACGAAAGATTTTCCGGATGAGATCGAAACGGAAGGAAAGGGGAGAGAATTAAAAATCAAAAGAATAGTATATTCTACTGATCGACTTAGGGATACATGCCAATATAGCTAAGAAAGGCCTGGATTAATTTCATTTGTCTACCAATAATAGCACGGAGGAAAATATAGAAAAAGGGAGGAGGCAGGATGCAATTTTATAGAATCAAGATTGATGTTGGTGCTATGTATTATTTTGCACATTACTGTATACCTGCAATAAAAACTATTTAAAAAAAAAAAATACTAATCCTCTTTTGCCACAAACTACAACACTAAACCAAGAACTGAATTACACCACTGGTGTACACAAAACAGAATGCTACTAAATAATTTCCAGCGCTCTACGGTTTCACACACACACTGTCAAATCTCCACTATTTTAGACACAACAAAGAAAGCCAAAATGCCAATACATTGGTTTTACAAAAAGAAGATGCTGTTCAAAAAAATATTTCAATAAATAACATTTGCTGTTTACAAGTGGATTTACCTTACAAGTAAAGGCTGATAAACTGCAGAGTGCACTAATTGTGCCCAGGTGAGAGGGGTGTGGCTTGACTGTTAAACTTGTATAAAAGATTTGTGAGCTGGTTTGGGGCCTGTTTACAAGTGGATTTACCTTACAAATAAAGGCTGATAAATTGCAGAGTGCACTAATTGTGCCCAGGCGAGAAGGCAGAAGTTAATATAAATCGGAGAAGGGGAACTTGTGAGCTTGCGAACATTTTCAGTATCAAGTGCAATTCTAGTAAAAGCCTAGGGTCCTCATTCGGTTTGAAGTTTGTCAGTTGAATGGGGCTCTATATGGGCACATAAAAAAATTTTGACAGAAGTTTTTGGTTAGTGAAGACCTTGGTTTTGGATAGAAGTTCAGTAACTAAAAAGTTCTGTGGAAGTTTTTTGTATGTGCTTGTATAGAGCCCTATTTGATTGGGCAACTCTGAATTGAATGAGGCTCTAGGAGTTTAAATAAAAGTAGGGCCTTCAAAGAAAAGGGAGGGCAGATTTAGAGTGCAAAGGAGGAAAACTTTATATAAATATATTATTTTATATTCTTTATTTTTCCCTCTGAAATTTCGTAGACAATAACAATAATTATGAGTCAGTCCAGTGGCAACCTTATTCAGTGTACATCCTGTCATATGTATGCAATACTGGAACAGATGATCCAGGGTCCATACCTCTGAGAGGTGTGAGCATGTTGCCTCTCTGGAAGCTCAAATTGGAAATCTGGAGAGGAGAATTGCAGCACTTAGTGATATTGCTCCACTGGAAAGGGGGTTGGTGCTCACGGAGCACAGTTTAGCTAAACCTAGCATGGAGGGTGGAGCTGGGGCTAGTGAGGATGTCCAGGAAAGGTAGCTGGGTTACAGTTACAAAGGGAAGCAGGGGGAACAGGAAGCAGGCCAGTTCTGAGTTGGCAAACACCAACAGATTTCCCAGATTGAGTGAAAATGTTGGGGATGTCCATTCAGGAATGGCAATGCCAGATAGAGCTGTTCCCTCTAACAGGTGGGAGAACAGCTCTACTGGAGGAGAGGGAGGGCAGAATAGGCAGAGCAACAGACAGGTTTTGGTTGTAGGGGTCTCTATTAGGAAGGTAGACAGGGTGATTTGTCACCCAGATCCCAGCAATCGAACAGTTTGCTGTCTCCCGGGCGCTCGGGTTCGTCATGTTGTTGATCGGGTAGACAAATTATTGGGAGGGGCTGGAAATGAACCGGCGGTCTTGGTACATATTGGTACCAATGACAAAGTTAGTGGAAGATGGAGTGTTCTAAAGAATGATTTTAGAGAACTAGGTAATAAGCTGAAGGCAAGGAACTCCAAGGTAGTATTTTCTGAGATACTACCAGTGCCACGTGCTAGCCCAGGGAGGCAGAAGGAGATTAGGGAGGTTAATGCGTGGCTAAAGATGTGGTGCACTAAGGGGGGTGTGGCTTTTTAGAGCACTGGGCTGACTTCTCACTTCGGTACAATCTCTACAGTAGGGATGGATTGCACCTTAATGATGAGGGAGCTTTTGTACTAGGGGATAGGATAGTAGAAAGGCTGGAGGAGTTTTTAAACTAGTAGGTGGGGGGGAGGGATTAGATATAAGTAATGGGGTAGAAAGTGTAGAGGGTATAAGGGATGAATTAACAACTCATAGGGGAGGAGATGGGGGGAGGGATAGTATAGTCAATAGGGAGGTAGTACTAAGTAATTCAAGTACAGTGGCAGGCACTTCAGAACTACAGACTCATAACATAAGGTGTATGCTTACTAATGCCAGAAGCTTGCCAGGAAAAATGGGAGAGTTAGTTATTAGCAATTAATGAAAAATGGGATTTAATAGGCATTACCGAAACGTGGTGGGATGAATCTCATGACAGGACTGTTAATCTGGATGGTTTTAACCTATTTAGGAAAGATAGAGGCAATGGTAAACGAGGAGGAGGGATTTGTCTGTATGTTAAGCCTGAATTTAAGCCTATAGTCAGAGAAGATATTTATGGTGGACCTAGTGATAAAGTTGAATGTTTGTGGGTAGAGTTAAATAGCGGAGCAGCAAATTCCAAATGAATATTAGTAGGAGTATGCTATAAACCCACAAGTATAGCTGGAAGTGAGGAAATACAATTATTGTTACAGATTGGAAATGCAGCTAAGCACGGGCAAGTTCTAATAATGGGAGATTTTAATTACCCTGAAATAAACTGGATAAATGAGACCAGCAGTTCAGCTAAGGGGAGCAGGTTCTTGAGTACACTCAGGGATCATTATCTGGCCCAGGTTATACAGGAGCCTACTACAAATGAAGCTATCTTAGATTTACTCATCACAAATAATATTGATATAGTATCAAATGTTGAAATAGGGCAACCTTTGGGAAACAGTGATCACAACACAGTCTCATTTGAGATTGAATTAAAAAAAACAAAATTTTAAGGGGCCAACAAAAACTCTTAATTTTAAAAGGGCAGATTTTACCGGTCTAAGGGCAGCAATACAAAGTATAGAATGGGACAGAGAACTGATAGGTAAACACACTGAACATAAAAATGGACAACATTTAAATCCTTACTAAACATACATACACATCGGCATATACCGTGTGGGAATAAAAGTAAAAGGAGTAAATCAAAACCCATGTGGCTTAACAATGATTTAAAGATCAAGATACGGAGTAAAAAACAGGCATTTAAATTATACAAACAAGAGGGGACAGAGACTGCTTTATGGGAATACAAGGAAATCAACAAGACTTGCAAAAGCGCAATTGGTCTGGCTAAAATAGAAAATTAAAAATTAGTTGCAAAGGAGAGTAAGACTAACCCTAAAATATTTTTTAAGTATATTAATGAGAAGAAGGCGAGGAAGGAAGCTATAGGAACATTAGAATGTGAAACAGGCTGTCTGAAAATGAATGACCAGGAAAAGGCAGATGAGCTAAATAGGTTCTTTTCTTCGGTATACACAAGGGAGGTACCAGTGGTTGGGACACTGCAACATAATGGGGCTGCACTACCTTTGCCAAATAATTGGTTAACACAGGAAGTAATCCAAAAGAGGTTGGAAAAAAATAAATGTTAATAAAGCCCCGGGTCCAGATGGAATACATCCAAGGGTACTAAGGGAACGGGGTTCTGTATTAGCCAAACCATTATATTTAATTTTTCAAGATTCAATCAACACAGGGTCTCTACCAGATGACTGGAGAAAAGCTGATGTGATATTTATATTTAAAAAGGGAGCAAGAGGAAATCCGGGGAATTATAGACCAGTGAGCCTCACTTCTGTAGTGGGGAAGCTTTTAGAAGGGTTAATAAGGGATAACATACAAGAATATGTCTATTTGAACAGGATTATAAGTAGGAGTCAACATGGGTTTATGAGGGATAGGTCATGTCAAACAAATCTAATTAGTTTCTATGAGGAGGTTAGTAGGAACCTGGATCAAGGCAACTCAGTGGATGTAGTCTTTTTGGATTTTGCAAAGGGTTTTGATACAGTGCCACATGGGAGACTATTGGGCAAACTAAGGGATACAGGAATTGCAGTAAATATCTGCTCATGGATTGAGAGCTGGCTAAAAGACAGGAAGCAAAGGGTTGTTGTAAATGGAACATACTCCAATTGGACTAATGTGGTAAGTGGGGTTCCTCTGGGTTCAGTATTAGGTCCTCTCCTTTTTAACATATTTATTAATGACGTCGAGGTAGGATTGGAGTGTGGGGTCTCCATTTTCGCTGATGACACAAAGTTGTGCAAGGTAATTGAAATCAGAAAATGATGTGCTTTCCCTCCAAGGGGATTTACATAAAATTGAGGAATGGGCATCTAAATGGCAGATGAGATTTAATACGAATAAATGTAAGGTTATGCATCTGGGAAGGAAAAATAGCCATGCAATTTATAATCTTAATGGAGCAAATCTAGGTGTATCGGATATTGAAAGGGAGTTGGGAGAGCTTGTGGACAACCACCTAGGTAACAGTGCTCAAAGCCAAGCAGCAGCTGCAAAGGCAAATAAAATATTAGCATGTATTAAGAAGGGTATAGAAGCCAGGGAAGCAAATATAATTCTGCCACTATACAAATCTCTAGTACGCCCTCATTTGGAATATGGAGTACAATTTTGGGCACCACTTCATAAAAAAGGACATTTTAGAGCTGGAAAAGGTACAGAGAAGGGCAACAAAACTAATAGGGGGAATGGAGGGGCTAAGTTATGAAGAAAGACTAACCAAATTAAACTTATTTTCTCTAGAAAAAAGGCGGCTAAGAGGAGATATGATTACCTTATATAAATACATCCAGGGTCTGTATAAAGATTTATCAAGGGAGCTTTTTGTGCCAAGAGGTTTTCAACTGACAAGAGGACATCCCTTGAGGTTAGAAGTAAAAAGATTCCACCTTAAAGAAAGAAAAGGGTTCTTCACAGTAAGGGTGGTTAATCTGTGGAATTCTCTACCAGAGGAGGTGGTGACAGCGGATTCGATAGATAACTTTAAAAGGGGACTAGATTTATTTCTAATTAAAAAGGGTATTCAGGGTTATCATGGATAATTAGAGAGACAGTAATGATCCAAATTTTTTACATTTCCCCTTGAGACAATTGGCTAAGTCTCGCTTGTTTTTTTTTTTGTTTGTTTTTTTTTCCTATTTGCCTTCCTCTGGACTAATTAATAATAATTAAAAAAAAACATTAAATAATTGATTAATAATTAATTAACAACTAATGAATAGTTAATCCGCATATTGCAGATCAGAGGAGATCTTAAAAGGTTGAACTTGATGGACTGAAAGTCTTTTTTCAACCTTAAATACTATGGGCCTCATTCTATTAACGGCCGTAGGAGATGCGGGGCCGCAAGCTATTCAGCTATTCTATTCCCCTCAGGCCGGGGATTCCGGCAGGCTTGCGGCCGGCGCCTTGCTATCCCTTGCGCCGGAGGAAAGCCTTTCATCTAAAAACGGCCGCAAGAGTTTCGGCCGCAAGAAAGCCCCGGTTGCTATTCTATTGCTCCGGGAACCCTCTCTGCAAGGCTAAAAGCGAGCCGCAGCTTACTTGCAGGAAAAAGGTCCCGCTAGCACCAATTAAGCACATTATAAAGCCAAAATAAAGCCATCCTGCACTTTGAGGAGACTATAAAGTGATTATAGGTGTTAGCAAAAATAGCACAACATTCCCCTATACTCAAATCCGTAAAAAAAAAAATGTTTTTATATATGTCAAATATCCATGTAAAAAGTCCAGAGAGCTTAGAGCACCTCAGACCCGGCTACACTGCGGCCGGAAAATAAAACGGTTAATGTAAACTCGGATTTGGGCTGATGTGCAAGCTTGAGAGTGGGTTACTATTAATCCTCATGTCCCTCAATATGATCCCTAGCATTTACAGAGCTTTACAGTGCTGTCTTGAATTTATTTTTGACTTTTTAGATTTCTGAGCTTACGGCCGGTTGCAAGATATACGGCCGGCCGTAAGAGGAGATCCTTGCGGGCCGTTTAATAGAATTGCGAGGTAACGGAACCCCCGCAAGGAATCGCAGCCTTGCGGCCGTTTTACGGCCGATAATAGAATGAGGCCCTATGTAACTATGTAATTTCTCTTTTACAACAGACACTACCTGAAGACTGTCGCAGGAAGATTTGCAGCACCGGATCCAATGCCATTGATACACAACTAAGACTTCTAACAAGGTATAGTAGAACAAGTCCAAAAATAGAAACAATAACATAAGTTAAATCTATCATCGCAAACGTGGCAGACAGAAAACAGGATAGTAGAACAAACAGTGGTAACACATAACAAATTCAAAAATAAATCCTCTTCTCTGGGTTCTAACCTACAACATTAAACCCACAACCTAAACAGACACAGAAAATAGGATACTACAACAAATATTAGTAACACCTAGAAAATTACTGAATAAAGCCTTTTTTCTGGCCCACACCCTATAAGCCTAAAAACAACAACAACAACAACCTAATCCTCCAATGACAGTAATCGTCTACAGAAACACCAAAGTCTAACAAATATTTTTAATACTTACATAAATTTACTCAAATATTCGGTTTGGTGTGCTATGACTAAGCCAAACCTATAAACCTAAAATCTCAAAACTAGCGTCCAAAAAAATAATAGGACAACAAATAGTAGTAACACATACAAATTTTAGACTATAAAGCCACTTTGATCTACAATAACCTATAAGCCTAAACACACAACCTCAGTCTATAATGACAACAGTGTTGCACACAAAATAGGATAGTACAAAAAAACAAAAATAAGCACTTACAAAACAAATTAAAATCAGGAACAAAAATAAAAAATACGTTCTTTTTATTTACAGATTAATATGGCAGATACTGACAAGAAACAGGAAAATATAAGATGGCAAACTAGAGAACGACAAAAAATATGGGCAAAGCAGCAGACAACGGAGCAGAAGGAAATTCGATGAGAAAAGGAACGCAAAAGACTTGCAAGCAAAAGACTATCAGCTGAAAAACTAAAATCTACTTAAGAAGGCAACTAAAAAACAAAAACCTTTAGAACCTGTTGCTGAACAATCAGATAACATTTCCAACGATGACTTACAAACCCATACGGATATATGTTCTTCAAATTGTCCTTTACTTAAGTCTTTAGCAGTAGAAGTTCATAATCGTGGTGAGATGAATATTCTCTGTCAGTTTTGTGGGGCTTATTTCAAAACAGGTAAGACCCAGAGATGGCGAGTTCATTAGTTGCTGTTAAAAAGGCAAGGTCAAACTTCCAGAAAGACAACAATTCCCACCATATTTACAAAGCATTATGACTGAGCCGGCTTTTCCCCCCCAACTACAAAAATGTCAAAACAAACATAAGATCATACAATAGTGCCATATCCTTTGCATCTATGGGTGTACTAATGTGCCAGGACATGGCCCTTACTGCGTTAAAGTCCAAGGACAAATTTATCATCGTACTGCACATTTAAATCCAGAGGAAGGAGAGCAAAGAAAATTTGCTCAACTTTATGTCCTAGAGACAATGGAAGCTGTTGACCAACAAATGCAGCTTCAAGAAAATAAAAAAAAATGCTTACTCATTGTTTTTATTCAGCTAGATAAAATTATGGCCAATAACCCCATACACTCAAGCTTCTAAAAAAAATGGCAGAAGTAGAAAAAGAACAACAACTTCATGCAGAAATGCATCAATTGCCAATCCCAAAGGTCAATATGGTGCTTAAAAGAGATCGATATACTGATGTACTGAATACATCCAAGGGTACTAAGGGAACTGGGTTCTGTAATAGCCAAACCATTATATTTAATTTTTCAAGATTCACTCAACACAGGGTCTCTACCAGATGACTGGAGAAAAGCTGATGTGATACCTATATTTAAAAAGGGAGCAAGAGCAAATCCGGGGAATTATAGACCAGTGAGCCTCACTTCTGTAGTGGGGAAGCTTTTAGAAGGGTTAATAAGCGATAATATACAAGAATATGTATATTTGAACAGGATTATAAGTAGGAGTCAACATGGATTTATGAGGGATAGGTCATGTCAAACAAATCTAATTAGTTTCTATGAGGAGGTTAGTAGGAACCTGGATCAAGGCAACTCAGTGGATGTAGTCTTTTTGGATTTTGCAAAGGCTTTTGATACAGTGCCACATGGGAGACTATTGGGCAAACTAAGGGATACAGGAATTGCAGTAAATATCTGCTCATGGATTGAGAGCTGGCTAAAAGACAGGAAGCAAAGGGTTGTTGTAAATGGAACATACTCCGATTGGACCAATGTGGTAAGTGGGGTTCCTCAGGGTTCAGTATTAGGTCCTCTCCTTTTTAACATATTTATTAATGACTTAGAGGTAGGATTGGAGTGTGGTGTCTCCATTTTCGCTGATGACAAAGTTGTGCAAGGTAATTAAATCAGAAAATTATGTGCTTTCCCTCCAAGGGGATTTACATAAAATTAAGGAATGGGCATCTAAATGGCAGATGAGATTTAATACGAATAAATGTAAGGTTATGCATCTGGGAAGGAAAAATAGCCATGCAATTTATAATCTTAATGGAGCAAATCTAGGTGTATCAGATATTGAAAGGGATTTGGGAGTGCTTGTGGACAACCACCTAGGTAACAGTGCTCAATGCCAAGCAGCAGCTGCAAAGGCAAATAAAATATTAGCATGTATTAAGAAAGGTATAGAAGCCAGGGAAGCAAATATAATTCTGCCACTATACAAATCTCTAGTACGCCCTCATTTGGAATATGGAGTACAATTTTGGGCACCACTTCATAAAAAGGACATTTTAGAGCTGGAAAAGGTACAGAGAAGGGCAACAAAACTAATAAGGGGAATGGAGGGGCTAAGTTATGAAGAAAGACTAACCAAATTAAACGTATTTTCTCTAGAAAAAAAGGCGTCTAAGAGGAGATATGATTACCTTATATAAATACATCCAGGGTCAGTCTAAAGATTTGTCGGGGGAGCTTTTTGTGCCAAGAGGTTTTCAACTGACAAGAGGACATCCCTTGAGGTTAGAAGTAAAAAGATTCCACCTCAAAGAAAGAAAAGGGTTCTTCACAGTAAGGGTGGTTAATCTGTGGAATTCTCTACCAGAGGAGGTGGTGACAGCGGATTCGATAGATAACTTTAAAAGGGGACTAGATTTATTTCTAATTAAAAAGGGTATTCAGGGTTATCATGGATAATTAGAGAGACAGAAATGATCCAATTTTTTTACATTTCCCCTTTAGACAATTGGCTAAGTCTCGCTTGATTATTTTTTTTTTTTTTCTATTTGCCTTCCTCTGGACTAATTAATAATAATAAAAAAAAAAAATAATAATAATTGATTAATAATTAACAACTAATGAATTAATAGTTAATCCGCATATTGCAGATCAAAGGAGATCTTAAAAGGTTGAACTTGATGGACTGAAAGTCTTTTTTCAACCTTAAATACTATGTAACTATGTAACTGTGTAATAAACGCTGTTACAACTTGCCAACATCAAATGAGGTTGCAATGGTCTTTGAAAATGATGAAGGAGAGCCACCATTTTAGAGAGACATTAGAATATAGCCCAGAAATGAGGAGCAACCTTTCATTAATATAAGTATCTGAAGTACAAATTTAGATCCAATGACATATCCAATATTTTTTCCACATGGGGAAGCAGGTTGGCCACCGAAATTAACCCTTCAGAGTTACCCAAATTCTAAAGTATGAGTGTGAAATAATATTTCCATGCTTGAATTTAAAGTGGCTCAAATTGCCATTCGAAATGGATTCAATACGATTTTATGTGGTGGAAAACAAACACAATAATGGATCATCGATTCCTATTTGCAAGTTGAGGCAAATAATTTAAACTTCATAAAATATCAACAAGATAAACTACATGTAGAACAGTATTGTGGATTGATGGATTATGTCGCTGAGGTTGCTACAACCATAGACATGACAGCTGACAAAGCCATCATTTTACCATCATCTTTCCAGGGATCTCCTCGCAATATGCAAGAAAGATACAATGATGCATGGCTATTGTAACATTTGGCAAACCATATTTTTTTATTAATTACATTTTACATATAATCCACAATGGCCAGAGATTACACACAATTTGCTAATTGGCCAAACTGCTTCCGATAGACCAGATTCAGTGGCCAGAGTCTTTAAAATCAAATTAAATGAATTAATACGTGACTTCACTATAAATCAGTTATTTGGCAAATGTCTGGCTTATGTTTATACTATTGAATTTCAAAAAAGAAGACTTCCACATCCTTCAAGAAAAAGATAAGTTAGATACCGGTGACAAAGTGGATTCAGTCATTATTGCTGAACTACCAGATCTACATGGTAGACTATATGAGATTGAATCATACGATGAGTTACACGGACCATGTGGAGATATTAATCCACAGTCACCATGTATGGAAAATAAGAAATTTACTCAAGAATTTCCAAAAGCTTATAGAGACAAAACTTATGCTAATTGTGATGGATAGCCATTATATAGAAGAAGAAAAGGACAAACTGCCAATATTCGCGGCAAAAAGGTCAACAATAAATATGTGGTACCATACAATCCACATTTACTCATGAAGTACAATGCACACATTAATGTTGAAGCCTGCACTTCTATAAAATCCATTAAATATGTCTACAAATATATTTACAAAGGCTATGATGCAGCTACTGTAGCGCTGAAAATACAGAAAGCACTGTTAGTACATGATGAACTTGCATCTCATGTAGGTGCTTGCTATGTCAGTGCGCCAGAAGCTATGTGCCGTCTTCTAAAATTTGAAATGCACGATCGATCACATGAAGTATATAGATTAGCTGCACATTTGCCACAAAGACATTTAGTGTATTTCCATGCTGGAAATGAAACCAATGCTTTGGCACAAAGTGAGCATCGCCACACTACACTAATTGCATGGTTTCAATTAAATTCTACAGATTTAGAAGCAAGGGAATTGTTATATATTGACAATCCATATCATTATGTTTTCGTTAATGGATTATGGCGAAAAAGAAAAAGCTGTGGAAATAAAATAATCCCAAGAATTTACACTGTAAGTCCAAGAGACCTTGAACGACTACTACTTCTAAATGTTCCTGGTGCACAAAGTTTTGAACACTTAAGAACTGTTAATGACATAGTATATGAATCATTTCATTTAGCTGCGCGACATAGAAACTTCCTAGCTGATGATACAGAATGGGAAAGATATCTAGAAGAAGCAGCATTATGTCAAATGACACGGCAGATGAGGGAACAATTTGCATTTTCTCAAATGCTCCAAATGCATTAGCTTTGTGGGACAAATTTAAAACAAATATGGCTGAAGACTTTTTGCAACGATACAATGAGCCTATTGCACAATTAAAAGCATTCATTGAAATCCAAAAGATCTTTTAAACTCATGGATTAAGTTGTGCAAGTTTTAAACTGCCAGATCCAGGTCTTATAGACGACATCAAATAAAATAATACCAGGAATTTACACTGTCAGTACAAGAGACCTTGAATGTTTCTGCTTATGACTACTACTTTTAAATGTTCCTGGTGCACAAAGTTTTGAACACCTAAGAACTGTTAATGACATAGGGCCTCATTCTATTATCGGCTGTAAACCGGCCGTAAGGCTGCGATAACTTGCGGGGGTCCCGTTACCTCGCAATTCAATTAAACGGCCCCGCAAGGATCTCCTCTTACGGCCGGACGTAAATCTTGCAACCGGCCGTAAGCTCTGAAATCTAAAAAGTCAAAAATAAATTCAAGACAGCTCTGTAAATGCTAGGGATCATATTGGGGACCATGAGGATTAAAAGTAACCCACTCTCAAGCTTGCACATCAGCCCAAACCCGAGTTTAAATTAACTGTTTATTTTCCGGCTGCGACGTGGGCGTGTCGGAGGTGCTCCAAGCACTCTGGACTTTTTACATGGATATTTGACGTATATTAAAAAATATATATTTTACGGATTTGAGTATAGGGTAATTATGTGCTATTTTTGCTTACACCGAATATCACTTTATAGACTCCGCAAAGTGCAGGATGGCTTTATTTGAGCTATTTTAGGTGCTTAATTGGTGCTAGCGGGACCTGTTTGCTGCAAGTAAGCTGCGGCTCGTTTTTAGCCTTGCAGACAGGGTTCCCGGACCAATTGAATTGCAAATAGGATTTTCTTACGGCAGATTTCCTTGCGGCCGTTTTAGATCAAAGGATTTCCTCCGGCGCGAGCGGCCGCAAGAGATAGCAAGGCGCCGGCCGCAAGCCTGCCGGAATCCCCGGCCGGAGGGGAATAGAATAGCAGAATAGCTTGCAGCCGGTCCCTGCGGCCCCGCAACGGCTGCGGCCGATAATAGAATGAGGCCCATAGTATATGAATGGGAAAGATGTCTAGAAGAAGCAGCACTGTGTAAAATGCCATGGCAGATGAGGGAACAATTTGCATTTATTTTTATCTTCTCAAATGCTCCAAATGCATTAGCTTTGTGGGACAAATTTAAAAGTAATATGGCTGAAGACTTTATGAAACGATACAATGAGCCAATTGCACAATTAAAAGCGTTAATGGAAATCCAAAAGGTATTTTTAACTCGTGGATTAAGTTGTGCAAGTTTGAATCTGCCAGATCCAGGTCTTATAGACGACATCAACTTTGAAGACTATGACATTCAACTACAAACAGAAAGAACAGAAGAAAGACTTGCAACTTTAAATACATTACAATTGCAAGCATTTAATGCAATCAAAAATGCCCTAGATGATGACATGGTCAAAGAGCGTTATTTCTGGATGGACCTGGCGCATCAGGAAAAACGTATCTATATAATTTATTGATGAGTTTTGTACAAGCACAAGGTCAAATAGCACTCACATTAGCAACCACTGGAATTGCCGCACTTTTGTTAGAAGGTGAAAGGACTGTGCATAGTGGATTTAAACTGCCAGTGCCCATTTTGGAAATATCAGTGTCTGATATTCAAATGACATTACAAGCCAAAAAAAATTAAAAAAAGTAAATTAATTATAATAGATGAGGCTACAATGATGTCATGCTATGCCCTACAATGTATTGACCGTTTGCTTCGTGAAGTCATGGATAATACTTTTCAATTTGGTGGAAAGGTAATGTTGTTAGGTGGCGATTTTAGACAAACATTACCTGTCGTACATGGAAATCGAACCGACATTATGGAAACATGTATAAAGTCAAGTACACTATGGAAACTATTTACCCATCTTTAACTACAACAAAATATGGAGATCAAAAGGAGAAAATTATTTCAATGATTGGCTTATTACAATTGGAGAAGGAAAAAAAGAACGAATCCCAAATTTACCTGAGAACAAGGTGCACATCCCCAGCTCATATGATTTGCAAACAAGATCTTATAATCGGCTATATTCGAAAGTACAATAAATAACGAGGACTAGGCAGAACTTGCTAACAAAGTAATACTAACATGCAAAAATAAGAATGCATTGCTCCTCAATAATCATATATTTAAAAAAAATCAATGCACCACAAAAAAAAATTATCACAGTACTGATTCTGTACTTGGTGATGACAAAGAAAGTCAGGCAAACTTTTCTACTGAATACATAAACTCATTAACTCCTTCTGGAATGCCAACACATATTTTGCAACTAAAGAAAAAGTACAATTGTCATGTTACTGCAAAATATGAACCCAAAAAAAGCCTATGCAATGGTACAAGATTAATTGTTCAACAATTAAAAGGACCATTTCATAGATGCTGAAATTTTAACTGGGACCCATAAAGGAGAGAGAGTTTTCATACCAAGAATAGATTTGGCACCAAGTGAAAGTAGCCTCCCTGTTGTACTTCAAATGAGACAATTTCCCATCATCATGGCAATTGCCATGACCATTAATAAATCACAAGGACAAACCTTCAAATCTGTGGGTATCTTTTTAGAAGAATCAGTATTTGCACATGGCCAGCTGTCTGATGCCTTCTCAAGGTGCAAGAGTCCACAGACTATTAAAGTTTACATTGAAAACAATGATGGACAAATTTTTACCAAAAACATTGCCTACTATGAAGTACTGTAACTTTCATTCCAAGAAACACAACCCATGCCACACAAACTACAACCAAAAGTAACAAATGACCTGTAGCACAATTTAACAACAAAAACAAAGCAAAAATATTGAGAACGGTGGTTTAATTTGAATAATTACTGTTTATGTCACTCACAAACTTTTTACAGCACCACTATTTCCATATTAAATTCTATACAATGGCAAAACACATAGAGAACAGTGGTTACACATCGCAGACGAACTTTAATGTCTCGAGTTCTCTTTTAAGAGAACCACTATTTCACATAGGAAACTATGTGCCATTTTTAACAATTACAACACCAACAAACAAATGTCAACCATTAAAAAGCACCATTGAGAAAATAACTAATTACTATTTCATGGAAGTACTGTTTCTGCATGATAAGCCCCACAAAACACTTGCCTTGCATTTAAAAAAAATTCCAGTTCAAATGTTAAGTATTTTAAACTTGTAACATTATAAACAGTAACAAAAAACAAGCTAAAGTTGGTTAATTGCAGATATTTCAAAGTTTATGTTAACAACAGAAGGACATTGTTATACAATGTAAATGTAGCATTTCATGTAAAATATTAATCCATGGAGTAATCCGACTGCCAGTTAATGGGGTCAGGAAGGAATTCATTTTTTCCCGCTTTGAAGCAATTGGCTAGGTTTCAAGGAGGGTTTTTACGGTTTGCCTTCCTCTGGATTCAATATATATTTCGTTTAACAGTTCTTACTCTACAAGTTGCATGTTAAAAAACATTATGTCAAGTTTACAATACTCATTAATACAATGTTCAACTGTTCTTACATTCAAATGTTACCACTTTTACAAAAAAAAAACCTTTAACAGTTCATCAACAAAAAGAAATACAATGTTCAAAAAATAAACATCTTTAGTATAATAATTGTACTTCTTTCGACATAAGAAAAAGGTTACAAGTGTCAAATATACATATATTCCGACAAAACAAACTTTCAAATCTGTGGGTATCTTTTTAGAAGAACTAGTATTTGCACATGGCCAGCTGTATGTTGCATTCTCAAGATGCAAGAATCCAGAGGCTATTAAAGTTTACATTGAAAACAACGAAAGTCAAAGTGATTTATTAGATTATGGACGCATTTTTACCAAAAACATTGTCTACTATGAAGTACTGTACCTTTAATTCCAACACACACAACACATGGCACAGAAACAGCAACCAAAAATACCAAATTACCTCTGACAATTTAACAACAATAACCAAAAAATAAATGTATCATTTATGACTATGTTAGTTGCGGATTAGCGCTCAGTTGTATTTTACACAATCTTTGTTATTAGCGTTGGTAGGTAAATACATAATGAGGTTTGCGTTTCACCAATGAAGACGAAGTTGAACGCAAATATATAGTGTGCATTACAGCGCAATTGCATAATCACTTATTTACGTAATGACGTAGCAACTAAAATCACATAATGGCGTTTGCGTTTCCCCAATGAAGACTAATTTGAAACTCAAATACATAGTGTGCATTACAGCGCAATTGCTTAGTTACATAATGACATAGTATCTGAAACATGAGGGCAAAGGGCTTTAAAAACCCGCAAGATAGCAACGATGTCAGCCTACAAAGAAGCCCATGTGTAGACGAGACGGACCGTCGGGATTGTACTCTTTTTGTGTGCAAGGGATGGCCCCTTTGGAGGAGAGAGTGTAATCAGGCTATGACCTTATCTGATTAACAAAAATGTATTGAGGGTACAATATACACTACCCTCCTCTTATGATCAGGGAACAATTAACATATGCGCATTGTTTGTGTTTTTAGTGAGGTTTTTTTGTATATATTTACTAGTGCTATGTAGACAAGTAATCCTAGGATTTGCAATTTATTTGCATAAGAGGATTACTGGACACTAGATACTGTAGATATCTCATATTAATTTTATTGTGTGGACGACATATAGATTATCTGTGGATATTTTTACACATTCATTTTGTTACATACGCTTACGGTATTTACTTTGCATATTCTGCCTATATATCTGACTAATGAGTATAACTATATGTCTATGTTATTATATGCTATTGTAGTGTCAGCACTTCTATAGTTTTTATTCTCACAATCGGAGTGGTTTCCTTTGTTTTTTTTAGAATATCCCTATCTAAAAGTTGCATATCCTTTTTAAATCATAATAACAGAAATCACCCAAATGATCCTGATCAAAAGTTTACATACTCTTAGTTCTTAATACTGTGTATTGCCCTGTTTAGAATCAATGAAGGACAGCGTGCAGACTTTTGTAATAGTGGCCCCTAATACTTACAGGTGGTATAGCTGCCCAGTCATCTTGGCAAAATGCCTCCAGGTCATGCAAAGTCTTTAGTCGTCTTGCATAAACCGCACGTTTGAGATCTCCCCAGAGTGGCTCGATGAAATTAGGGTCAGGATACTGTGGCGGCCACTCCACAACCTTTACCCTTTTCTGCTGTAACCACTGGAGGGTCAACTTGGCTTTGTGCTTAGGGTCATTGTTATGCTGGAAAGAGCGTCCCATGCACAGCCTTCGTGCAGAAGAGTGCCAATTGTCTTGCAGTATTTTCTGATAACATGCTGCATTCATCTTGCCATCAACTTTCACAAGATTACCCGAGCCTTTAGAGCTCACACACCCCAAAAACATCAGTGTGCTACCACCATGCTTCACAGTGGGGATGATATTCTTTTCACTATAAGCCTTGTTGACCCCTTTCAAAAGATAGCACTTATGGTTGTGATTCTAAAGCTCTATATTCTTGTCACTCCAAATTACAGTGTTCCAGAAGCTGTGAGGCGTGTCAAGGTGTTGTCGGCATATTGTAACCAGGCTTTTTTGTGGCATTGGCGCAGTAAAGGCTTCTTCCTGGCATCTCAACCATGCAGCCAATTTTTGTTCAAGTATCGTCATATTGTGCTCCTTGAAACAACCGCACCATCTTTTTCCAGAGCAGCCTGTATTTCTCCTGAGGTTACGTGTGGGTTTTTCTTTGTATTCTGAACAATTCTTCTGGCAGCTGTGGCCGAAATCTTTCTTGGTCTACCTGACCTTGGCTTGATATCAAGAGATCCCTGAATTTTCTAATTGCAATTTAAAAAGCCACAGGTGTGGTAAACTAACCTTTAATTGACATTTTAACCTGTGTGTGTCATCTTGTGTGTTTGTAACAAGGCCAATCATTCAAGGGCATGTAAACTTTTGATCAGGGCCATTTGGATGATTTCTGTTATTATGATTTAAAAATTAGTCAAACAACTATGTGATAATAAATGGCTTCATATGATCACTATATTTCAATAAAATATATATTTATTTTGATCAGTCATACTTTCAAAAATGAATGCCAAAATTTCCCAATTTCTGCCAGGGTATGCGAACGTTTGAGCACAACTGTAGGTTGAGAAGATCAAAAAGATTGGTGGTTTTCTTGAGGCTGGTGAGCGTTGAGATTTGCATTTTGATAAACAGAAAGTTATCAAAGTAGTGGATGACGTTTGGACATCGTAGTTTGTTCAACAAGATTCAACAGATGCTGGTGAAGAGAACATACCTAATAGGTATCTTTTTTTAAATTTTCGATGTTAGGAGTGTGTCACTACCTTGGGCTCTCTCTTAGCTGTGAGGCAATGCTGATACTCCAATGTGAAACACTTCTTGGGATCTGGTGAGGAGGAACGTGACAAAACGTTGTGATGGGTGATATGCCAAGTACACAGAGAGTCTTAAAGATGAATGGCTAACCGTCATTGGGGTACATTATTTTAATGGGGCAAATGGTGTTAAAATGGGCCTTATGGCATACTACGCGGAGTAGGCTGCATCAGGGAAATTTCAAGCCCTAGAATTGAAATTGTTACAAATAGCCATCACCTCAAGGTAACGCAGCTGTCTGCCAAGGCGGTCCTTGCTAGGTCGAGAGGGTAAAGCATCAAGGACCAGTTTGCTCAGTCCCAGCGAATTACTTCTGACATACATACCTCAAATCGATTCATGGAGAACAGGGTCATCCAGATTGAAAATAAACCTTCCACTTCATCCTCAATCCTCTCCACCTAATCCTCTATTTTCAATCCGGATGACCCTATTCACCATGAATTGATTGAGGAAGCTGGAGCTGAGCAAACTGGTTGACTTCTCTATGTCCCAAAGCCTCATGGTATGCAGAAGCTGGTAAAACTCAGTGTTCCTGGTGGATGCAGGGTACAGTATGCCACAATCATGGAGTTCCTGGATCATTCTGGGTCCAGAGCCAAAAAGGTGGCTGGCTTTCTGCAACAAATGGAGCCTCACCAGGTGAGGCAGCAGCCTGTGAGGGCTAGCTTTCAGTGTCTGATAGATTGGGATTGGCCATAACAAACTTTGAATTGAAACTTTGCATTAGTTCGGGTTTGTGTTTGTGGCTGTAGCAACTAAGAGCCATGTGCTCCAATAGTGTATGTGTGTGAAATGATGATATCACACGTAAGTGACCACATGCTTCTCAGTAAATGAGAGTGAAGATTTGATTGTATGGCGCAAGGCTGATGAACGGGGCCCTATAGACTGATGCGAACGAACTAGCTCACAGTGAGTAACGAGGGTTGAATTAGACTGCGTGTTAGAAACAGAGTCTCACTGGGATGCAACATCGGCGTAACTTCGTCGAGGGGGGGATGGTTCTTAGTCCATGAAAGTAGTGCAAATGGTGGTAAATAGCGAATATTGCACAGAGCTAGCTTAACCGTAAGTTAGAGCGACTATGGATGATATGGGCTGATGCTTGGCTGTGCGACTATAAAAATTAAATAATTAAAAAGGAAGGAGGAGTGGATAGCAGAAGTCAGGCAAGTGGAGGTCAGGAGGCATGCGAAAGGAGTAAACGTACTTCGTGCGGCAAAAGTGATGGAGGATAATATAACTAATATTCTCAATAAGAGAAGACAGAAGAGTACAGGAATTGCAACCCAATGGTATAGAGTAAATAAACCTATATACTAATAACGAATGAGGGATGCCAAAACTTATTACCCCTCAGAAGTTAACAAGACTCTATTTTACAAATATTGAACGCAAATAATATATAAAACTATTAAATGAGGTCTTATTAAAAAATAAAAACTTTACTTAGGGAAGTGAAATAAAAATTGCCTGAACATATCAACTTTGAGAGGAGAATTGATGTGCCATATAAAGTAGTCCCAATGTGGAAAATGGCAATATGATGACAATAAATTAACGTGACATTAGCTTGGAATATCGATAGGTTCAAAAGTATAATAACACAACTTACCTAAAATGAAGGACATAAATGCACAAATGAAATAAGCACAAGATATTCACATTCTTTCATCCCCTTCTTGTTACAAACTCCTGTTTAACTTAAGTAATAAATGTGGTGGCCATTAATACCAGATGACCAGGGGGGCAGAATAAAATAGTCCATGATGTAACTAGTCACACATTACATCCATGTTATACGGTAACTATATGTACACATTAATTCTATAAAACATGACACATAAATCAAAGACAGATTGTTATAATCATCTGAACACATCCCATGTCAATTTTGATAGATATCTCATTGATAACAAAAAAGGCTAAGAGTCCCAGATAACAGTGGTACATGTGGGGTGCTGGTGAGCCCCAAATCAGCCATAACAACATACATATATCTTAAATAATTAGTTAATATAATTATTCAAATAATCATTTTAAAATCAACACAGTTATCTCATAATAACAAGAAAATAGTTTGAGGATTTGAACCTAGGACCTTCAGTATCAGACTACAGCCCTACCTACTGTGCTATCTGTTTTGTTGATACATGGGGCTTCTAGAATATAATCAAGTAGTTAAAAATCCCTTAGCCACTATATGATTAAAAGTATGAACATCCGATTCTAATTAAAGGAAAATTGAAGGTTTCTGGATTTCACTAGGAATAGAATTTACCTAAGTATCTCTTTACTGTTATAAAGTTTATCTTATTAAGAAGTGCTTAAAAGCTCTATTTTTTCTGCCTAAAATCTCACCAATAGTTCCTAACAGGGTTTCCCATCTGAAGTTCATTAAGACAGTGTACTTCTAGGTACAGGTCTGTCCTGTCTAATAGCAACCATTGAGTGGCAACATTCTGTAACATACTCCGTGAGAGGTCTCTGACCAGCTAATTTAAAAAACTGCAATTCTTACTTTGAATAATCAGGATCTGCAGGAGCTACATAAGGCCAACCCAGATAGGTAAAAAAAAAAAAAAAAGTATGATTTTAGGGAGAAAAAAAATTAAGCACTTGTAAAAATCCAGAAACCTTACAGGCAGAGGCAATACCCTGGAATAGCATGACTTCTACTGATCATGAAGCCACATGCTTTTTCACCCTCTAATAATGCAGAGCCCATATGGAGACTTTTTTGGTCCAGTAATGATAACTCAAGAATGCTAAAGCAAGCACTGGTTTAATAAGAATTGTACTACTTAATTGTTAGAAAAGGTTACCAATTTAAGTATTTCAACCTAGCCTCCATTCTTAGTGGTGGTTATAGTAAATTAGGGGTAATGAATGACAACTAAAGGACTATTCAGTTATATATTTATATATCAAACTATAATCAAATGGCTTTTATATCAAACTGTTTTAAAATGGCTAACTAATAGGTTGGCTGAAGTTGTTAGAGGGCTAAGTACTTGACAGAGCACTACACAGCCGTTATATCTATGTGTAACCAAAACATGTCAGTACATCCAGTCTGTGACACAAGAGACAGCTAGTGACCTTTAACACAGGTCACGCTCGAAACCTTAAACCTTGTTCCCTACAGCACAGTCCTTTAAAAAAAAGCAGAGTCATAGAAAGAGTTACTGGCTGACAGAAAAAACTATAAGTATGTATGGGGACAGATGGTGTGTATAAGAGTATTGTATAGATGCGCATGGGGGCCACTGGGATTTCCATAGTTACATAGTAATTATGGTTGAAAAGAGACTTTCAGTCCATCAAGTGTAACCTTTTAGAAAGTAGAGAAATGGGCAACTAAATGGCCGATGGGAGTGCTTGTGGACAACCACCTAGGTAACAGTGCTCAAAGCCAAGCAGTAGCTGCAAAGGCAAATAAAATATTAGCATGTATTAAGAAGGGTATAGAAGCATATATAATTCTGCCACTATACAAATCCCTAGTACGCCCTCATTTGGAATATGGAGTACAATTTTGGGCACCACTTCATGAAAAGGACATTTTAGAGCTGAAACAAGTACAGAGAAGGGCAAGTAAAGTAATAAGGGGAATGGAAGGGCTAAGTTATGAAGAAAGACAAACCAAAAGTAAAGTTATTTTCTCTAGAAAAAAGTTGTCTAAGAAGTGATCTAATGAGGTTATATAAATACATCCAGGGTCAATGTATGGCTTTGTCAAGTGAACTTTGTGCCAAGGGGTTTTCAACTGACAACAGGACATCCTTTGATGGTAGAAGTAAAAAGATTCCACCTTAAAGAAAGAAAAGGGTTCTTCACAGTAAGGGTGGTTAATCTGTGGAATTCTCAGAGGAGGTGGTGACAGCAGATTTGATAGATAACTTTAAAAAGGGACTGGATATATTCTGAAGTAAAAAGGGCATTCAGGGTTATCCTGGTTAATTAGAGAGGGAGGGAGATTATTGATCCAGGGAGAAATTCGATCACAAGTATCTAAGGTCAGGAAGGATTTTTTTCCCTTTTGAGACATCTGACAAACAGTCATCTGGGGTTTGTTTCCGTTTGCCTTTCTCTGGATCAATTAACAATGTGCATATTGCAGATAAAAGAAGATCTAGAAAAGTTGAACTTGATTGATTAAAAGTATTTTTTCGACCACAATTACAAAATAACTATGAAATGTTATAGCTAGTGTGTGTAGATCCTAATAATATGTATAGCGGAATATAGTGTGGGTGTGTAACAGTGGATCCGATTGTATATCGGAGCAGGTACTGTGTGTAAGAGGAGATCCTTTTAAAAGACTTTGGGTACAGGTGACATATACACACACACACACAACATGTACGTCTCTCTATGGTCCCCACCTGTTCCAACTCATAAGCCTTCGCTTTGTCTTCATCCCGATCAGCGGTTTTTCGGTATGCCAGTCCGAGACCCCACACAGCCAAGATAGTGTAGACATTGTCACGGACCCAGGCATCCTTCTGCTCACAGCTTGCCGGTAACAAACCAGTCACTTCATTCTGAAAGAATCATCAATGTGGTCAGGCCTAGATAGAAACAATGTGACTCCAAAGACAGCAATACATTTAAACCTTTAACTGCCAGCGTTCCCAGACACGCTGGTCTAGTCCAGACACATTTAATATTTTAATAATTGAAAATTTAAATTCCATAGGTTAGCATTTTTTATTCAGCATAAACACAGTTTTCCACTGATATTTCTGGCAAGTCAACGAAAAAAAAAAAATATATATATATATATATAGTTAGGAGCCACGGCTCCAAGGACATTTACTGTTTCTTTCTAAATATTCATATCTTTACAAATGTATATGTTCTATCTCAGGCCTTGACAAATCCTAGGAGCCAGGGAGCAACTGCTCCTAAATGTTTTCTGCGGGCTCCTATATTGTTATTTCACATATATATTTCTATATATATTCCATTTCTTGGCTCCTTTCTAACCTGTCTGGATTACAAGTTTCATATAACGCTGTCAACCAATGTTTTAATAAAAATAAGAATATAAATGAATATTAATTAACTGATCATTTAACCTATTACTGTCCCCTAAGCCTACTGTGTGTATCCCATGTGTACATTTTTGTATGACCAATTTATACTCCAATGTTCCTAAAACTTTCATCAAATTATCAAGACAAGACAAGCTTGCTACATTCAGGACTCGGTGTCTTCTGATGGGCTATGTGTGCACCCTCCCTTTCCCCCTCTCTGCCCAGCGTCTCTAGCCCCCCTTTCCCCGCATCTTTCTCCCCCCCATTTCCCCGCGTCTCCCCCCCCCTTTCCCTGCGTCTCTAGCCCCCCCCGTCTCTCGGTCCCGTCTCTCCCCCCCCCCCTTTCCCGCGTCTCTCTCTCCCGTCTCTCCCCCCCCCCCCCTTCCCAGCGTCTCTCTCTCCCGTCTCTGGGCGAGCGCCCCCCCCTCTCTCTCTCACTGTGAGCGCGCGCTCCCCCCCCTCTCTTACTGTGAGCGCGCGCTCCCTCCCCCCCCCCCTCTCTCTCTCTCTCACTTTAAGCGTGCGCGCTTCTTCCAAAAAAAACTTCAGACAGCATGGGGCAGCCATTACGTCTGTGAGTGAAGTGTAACTTGATTTTAACTCGATTTAGATGATTTTCGCCACATGAAAAGTCGCCTAAGCGAGGAAAAAAATGGTCACTGAAAAAAAATGAAAACGAGGCTGCACTACCCCGGACTGCGCAAAACCCTGCAAGCGTCACACTACAGCCTACAAGATACACTATTACAAAAGCTGGAAAATGCTCATGATACGCCAGCCGTTAAAATACAAGATGCGGGACTTAGAAAAAAAAAAAAAAAAGATACAAGACGCAAAAATTTACAAGATTAGCTGCCGACAAAAAAACACACTAAATTTAACTCGATTTAGAGGATTTTCGCCACAAAAAAAATAAATAAATCATTAAATAATCATTAATTAGTACTTAACTACATATACATAGAAATATATATCTCTCTCAGAGGACCAAAAGTACACAACAGGTACGCAATGAGCACTGAAGGTCCTCACAGTACAAAACTGTTTCAATTATGTGTCAAACAGCATTCCCGTGGCTTAAAATTGTATTGCCCAGTCATTTTTTACAGGCAAGTCGCTAGTTAATATTTGTTAACTTTTATATGACTGATATATAAACATACATAAATAAATAAGTACATTTTTTTTAATTAAAAACAAAGTGGAAGGCAGGCGATTTGAACCCATGCCTTAGCAATGAAACAAATCGCTTACCACTGTGCCACCATACTGCATTTATAAATATGGTGTAAATTCCAAATACAATGTGTTTGTTACAGACCCCAACCTCATTATTTATGCAGGTTCTTGTGGGAAGGCTTCAAGGGCTAAACTAAAATGACAATTTCTAAGTCAATTCTTGATCAGTTTTAAAAAGGTTAACACATTTTCAACATGATTTTCCACCCTCTAACTGATGGTGCAGAGCAGATATGGTGATTTTTATGGTCCATTAACTGCTCTTCGGGCTTGCCTTCCAACAGGCAATGAGATCTACAGACTGAAAATATGTTCTCTTAATTTCTTGTCAGTTTCAATGAAGTTTAAATATGGTTTTTTTGCAATGTTTAAAATGGACTATTTTAAATGCTTGAAAGAAACAGTTGTGTCACATGTCCCTTTTTTAGAATTGTGGGAAACAATTAAACCATATATTAAGCACCAAACACTTCTGACTACCTCTGCTGTGCAGTAAGAGAAGGAATCACTGTTGAGCATATTATTATCATCATCATTGTTTATTTGTAAAGCGCCAACATATGGCACAGCAATATAGATGGGATAAGTTCAAGGCAAAAAAAAACTGCAATACTAACACATTGCAAAGAATGGAGGGCCTTGTCTTTGAGCTGAGAATCCAGTGTCCATAATGCTTTCCCCAAAGCACCATGCAAAACTAAAAATTTGCAAACTTACAAACTAAACCAGAGTCTGTTGGCATATGATCAACAGTATGACAGTCACACAATAAGGCAGTCTAGGGGTTAATTGGTTAGTCTAATGTAGTGGCACATTGACCTAAAAGTGACAGTGTAACAATCTTAGTGTGGTTTGATCAATAAATAAATGTACCCAGAAGTACTCACTGCTCCTGTCAATCCCAGCAGTGCTACACCATCCCCCTGTGCAGCTATTTTGAGCAAATGTCATTTTCTCCACCTGCTAATATTACACCTAGAGATCAGGGGCCAAGGTTTGCAGCTTCTATTGCTAAACTGAATTTGTTAGCAGAACAACCCTTCATTCTATTTTTGTTTGTTTTTTAGACTATGAAATATCCGGTTAGGGAGTATTTAAATAGTCACTCAAGTTCCCTATTTGCATTTTGTCATTTTGAGGAATTTGATTTAATAATGGCAAAATATTTTAGGAGGAAAGTAAAATATAAAAACAAATATAAATATAAAAACAACCTTTAATGTATTTTAGTGTATGCAGCACTGCCTGTAAAGGCTTCCTTTGCAGTTTGTCTTCTGAAGTGAGAGGGAGCCTTGAAAAATGAAACTAAAATGTATTACCAGTGTCATATTGCCCACAATATTGGCAGACTGGACAAGGTGATTTCTGTGTGAGGCATTATGTAGCTAAAATGATGTTAAAATTTCTGTTTCCAGTGTTTTTAGGTACACAACAAAGAAAGTCCTTAACAATTATTAATACACTGCATTTTACAAAAGGGTATCTCTCCAGCATATATCACTTCAAAGTGACAATGGATTTAAATAGGCATTGGTCTTTTATAAAAACTCCTGTTCAATTATTTAGAGATATTATTTTTAAGCTTATTTTAAAACATAAAATGAATATGTAAGGTTCTTGCATTTTGCTTTTTAAGCTATATTTTTTACTGCCTAAAATCAAACAAATAGTCCATGTTTGGGTCTGCCTTGAGTATATAAAAGTAAAATCGATAAACATGTATATTATATATATAGAAAAATCCAGGAACCTCCCATATCCCGTTATAAACGTCTCCATCCTCAACTAAGTCATCAAAGATTGGGAACAATAGACAGGAAAAGAAGGATTCAAGGAGCTGTTCTTGCTATTGTTGGCTAATTTAACAAAATAAGCACCTTTTTAGTGAGATTTTGAATGTTTTGAGACAGGAAGATAGTCCTGTAGAGTGAGGAAATGAGTTCCATAGAGAAGGGGAAGAACAAGAAAAGTCCTGAAAGCAGGAGTGAGAGGAGTAAGATTTTATAAGAGGGGAAGAAAGAATATTGCTATTAACAGATCGAAGAGGGCGGGTGGAGGAGTTTTTTGATACTCGAGCAGATCCACTGGTGCTGATAGGTATATTTGAGTGTCATCTGCATATAGATAATATTGAAACCTGTAACATTTAATTAGGGTGCCAAGGGAGGATGTATAGATGGAGCAGAGGAGGGGGCCTCAGACAGAACCTTGTTGTCGCGAACAGTCAGCGGGTCCGGCGACGAAGTGGGAAACAGAGAGAAAGAGGAATAGTTAGATGCAGAAGTTGAGTCAGAAGAGGATTTCTTAATTTATGTAATTAGGGCAAATATGATAGAAGCTGGCCAGTTTTTAGGAAAAGGTTGAATAAATGTGTGAAAGCTGATATGTGTGGTAGAGAAGAGTGGGATAAGCTGTGATGGAATAGGACTGTGGACAAGTTGTAAGGCAAGTTGATAGTGGACTAGAAACTTCATCCTCAGTCAAAGGAGTCCACATTGGATGCAGAATTGGGCGAAAGGTAAAGGCTGGCTGCTGTCGGCACATTGAAAGGAGAGTTTGTTTTGGATGTTTTCAATTTAATTTTTAAGTTGACTGGCAAAGTCCTGCTGTGAGACAGAAAGGGTAGGGGTGGACATAAAAGAGTGTTGAATGTGGCGACCAAACATTTGGGGTTGGAGGACAAATTCAGTATTAATGAAGAGAAATATTGTTGTTTGTCAAGATTGAAGGTAGAGAAGTAGGAGGGCAAAATAAACTTTTAATGGAGGATGTCTGCTCAAGTGAATGATTTCCTCCAGTCTTTCAGCAGTGCGGGAGCACCACTGCATTTAAGAGTGTTTAAATGTGCCATGGTTGTGGATGAGAGCTAGGGAGTCTGATTGTGGTTATGGGGGCAATAGTGCAAGTAACAGTTATGTTGTACTATGAAGTGACAGTGTCGGGAATGGTGAGGAGACTTAGAAAAGGTTGTGGCATATTGGAAAGTGGTTTGCAGGTTTCTGTGGGATCTGGTGGCTGGGGATGAAAAATGATACGGAGTGGAAGGTGTGGTGAGGATGCAGGTTAGGAGGTAGTGGCCAGATAGAGGGAGTCGACAGATCACAATGTTGGAAGTTGTGCAGAGATTGAAAAATGAAGGTCAAGGAAGTGTCTATCGCAGTGAGTTGGGGATTCTGGTCATTGTGAGAGCCACAGTGAAGTGAAAGTAATTTTGCGGCTGCAGGGGAGATGGGAATGGCAATGTTGAAATCACCAAGAAGGAGTTAAGATACGTTGAAGGAGAGAAAATGATCCAGAAATTTAGAGGCGAAAGATCACCATAGCTCGTAGAGAGATGGGCGAGAATAGTCAGATAGTATGAACTTCAAAAGAATTGGGGGTCGGAGCTTGTGTCTGACTGGGACAGATGTGGTCTGCTCGAGCTCCGTGCCAATTCACAGATTTTGGCCCGAAATTCCGCCTCAAAAAGGGGCAGAAACTCCTTCAAACCACTGTGGGAAGACGAGGAGGCGACCCCTGACCCACTAAAATCCCTCCGGTCGATGCTCCTCTCAAAAACCGGAGTGTGGGAACGAGGGCCCGCAGCTAGACCGGGCGGTGCCCCACAGAAGACAGAGATCCCTATCCTAGCTAAAAATCGGAGGGGAGCTGAGCGAGCAGCGGCTGGGTCGGTGGCGGCTGGTTCGGCCGGAGAGCTCCAAGATCGCCAAAGACCTGTACCTGCAAAAAGGAAGCGGCACCCAGCACAGGGGAGAGGAGACTGGGCCTGCAGCATCAACCTACCTGCACTCCTGGAAGTGACCCTGTGAAGGAGATAGTGCCCTGGAAGGAGGCCTCGGAGGTGGCTGACCTTCGCGGAGAGCCCGGAGATGCTGGGAGATACAAAGGAAGCCACGGACCGGTAAGAGACGGAAAAGCCAGCGAAAACGTGGCCGCCATTTTGGGGCAGATTTGATCTCTTGAACAACAGAATATACTGCCTTCCATTAAAATTAAAACTATTGACCTTAACATGGTCACTTCTGCAAACTATATGTTCTATACATAGCAAATCCTTTTGCATTAACCTATCTTGCACTGGGGGGAAAAAGAAAAAGTTGTGTAGCACCCCATCAGACTTACCAGAGGCTGGATAACATGAAGTAAAAGCCTCCATGGGGGTCTAGACTAACGACCTTTCCACGGCTGGATTATCCAGAAATCATTGAGGATTTCTCACTTTGGACAAATTAATGAGAGGGAGACCATTAACCTACCTCTACCCCAGCACACTCGTTCTGGACGTGCCTTGGGCATACGAAACAACCAAGCAACACATTTGGAAGCCATATTAAGCCTCTATATGAGGAAATCAAAACGAGGAATCCCTGAAAAGGGTATAAAAGCTCACTTCAAACCATTAACACCATTGCACACCTCGTCAGTGGTCTCGGCCTCTGAGCATTCCGATCTTTCAGAACAGGAAGATAATCCAGAGGTCCCAAAACTGGATATGGATCTTTACGCAAAGTCCCTAGCCATGATTGAAAAATATGCTAATTAAATATATAGAACCCCTTAGGAAAGGCTTACAAGAACTGGGACAGCGGACTCAACTGCTCAAAAAAACAACTGACCAGATTATAGAGGCCCAAGACCGGGATAGATCAATGGTAACCCAGGATTCATCGCATATCTCAGAATTAAAAATGGATAAAGTTGAAGACTTAGAGAATCGCTACCGGAGACATAACATCAGAGTGCGTGGTATACCAAGAGAGATCCAAGACCTAATGGCCTAGTTAAAGGACACCAGTGCCAGCAAGGAACCTGAGGCGCCTAGACACGTTATTGTACGATTTCTGTGGCAACAAGCCAGAGACCTCCTGCTCAATGCTACTAAGAAAGCCAGATCGATCAAAGGCCCTGATGACTCCATTCTCCAAGAGTACACTGATCTGTCACCTAACACCATGGCTCGACATAGATCTATGAAACCAGCCTTGTCAGTTCTAATACAGCACCAGATACTATAATCGCTGGAACTTCCCCTTTGCACTCACGTTCACCTACCAGGGTTCCACAGATACCACTCAATCTCTTGAGGACTGTCTTGCCACCTTACTGAATCGCTGGAAAAGAATCGGAAGCGATTACCCCCTCCCAATCCTAGCAGTCAGTGGACAACAGTCCCTCCTCAAAAACTGAGTGAAGGCACACGCATACCCTTGAAATGCTGAAGCCTTTAATGCTGGACAGGGCAAAAAAGCGAGATGGGATGCTATTAACATAATAGATCCTCCCTTATCTGTCCAGGCAAAGTTTAGCAGTGTCTAATGTGGGACTCTTTCACCTGACAATGTTTTACTTGAAAATGCAATGCAACTTATAAAGAAAGAGGTTGTTTGGAATACAATATCTTTATGTTTAGACGGTACTACATACCTACTAACTGTCTTTCCCTCTCTACTTCTTACATTGATCTTAAGGGATTAGTTTTAATAGATCATTAGATAGCAAAATTGGTTAGTTAAGACCCCCCACTGAGTTAGTACGACTCGTAGTTAGCACTGAGCGTGTTCTCAATGATAACATTTATTTATTTTACTTTTTCCTCTCTTTATAACTCATTGACTCGATAGGTTAGTGAGGAAGAATACTACTATTATCTCTAAAACAATGTTGTTTTTTGTTATCTGCGGTCTTTAGTTACGATTATACCTTGCTGTTGCTTTGTTTTTTCTCTCTTCCCTAAAAAAAAAAAAGTTTGGCTTCAAAGGGCACTTTTTATTGATCTTCTTAGATGCTACTATGAAGCTCTGACTGTCAATATCAAACTGACTGGAGAGAGTCTTGGTTTCCATTCAGAGGGGTACTAGGCAAGGCTGCCCGATATCGCCCCTTCTATTTGCACTAGCGATAGAGCCACTGGCACATGCTATTAGGTCAAACCCAGAAATTCAGGGCCTCAGAGTAGGTTTGCACCATTCAAATGCTCGCTTTTCGCCGACGAGCTACTATGTACTCTAGCCAATCCCTGTGGTTATATCTCTGGACTCATGACCACAATTGAACACTTAAGTAAAATCTCTGGCCTTAGACTAAATGTAGAAAAACAGTCCATATAGTAGCTGCTAAAATGAACTTATTGCCAAAGTTAATGTATTTATTCTGATCCTTGCCTATACCACTTAACTTAAAAGAACTAACAATTATTATCAAATGGTCCACATATTAAAATGATAAGAAGAGATCTAAAAAAAAGGTTGAACTTGATGGACTAACAGTCTTTAATCAACCTCAAATACTATGTAACTAGATAGCTTTCAAAATAATATCTCCAGATTTATATGGAATAATAAGCGTCCCCGTATAGCTAAAAGAATAATGTTTAGGCACAAAGTCATAGGAGGACTTTCTACCCCAAACTTGAGACTCTACTTTAAAAGTGGCCCAAGTGGCAGTTTTACCCTTAGTTCATTCTCCCAAACATCAGCCTGCTTGGGCCTTATTAGAGGACCAACAATTGAAGCCACACTCTTGGGATAAACTTCCTTGCATAACTAAAGGCTTAATAAACACTTCAACTTATTCTAACCCAATGATCTAGCTAACATTAATTCCTGGAACTGGGCCAACTCCAGATGTCAATTTACCCAATGGTTAGCTCCCCTACTATTGGTATTGTCTTTTTCACACATACTAGGAGACTCAAGTGTAGTCTCAAGACATTGGTCGATCTCTAGGAACCTATATAGAATTGGATATTGGTACCTTAATGGAACTCTTTTGACATATGATCCAATTCACGTTATACACAATATTCCAAGCACAGAATTTTATAAACTATCTAAAAAATCAGGGACTGGGTCACTAACATGTCTAGAGATATGGGGGCCCCAAAGACATCCTGATTCTCCCTCATATGTCAATGAGCCCCATTATCAAATGGGATCATAGGAACACCCTAGTATACTTTCAATAGGTCTAAGAGGATTAAAAAAATCCAAATTCATGATACAATAGGAGGAAGACGTGGGATGTGAGTGGGAAATAACTAGATGGTCAGAAGCCTGCTCAAACTTAAGTAGGGGGATCATTGAATTATAGCATGCTGGAGACTTTGATCAAAGTCTTACATAGAAACTACTGCATGCCAGGTAAACTACATAAAAGTAATCCCCTAGAGAGTAACCTGTGCTTTAGGGGTTGCCAAATCATAGGTGACCATATACATACATGGTGGCTTTGCGCAACAGCTCACAATATTTGGAGACAACTAATTCAACTCGCTTCTTTACTTTTTAACTCCCCAATTCCATTGGAAATGGAATCATGCATATTGGGGATACATGTTGATAGATTAACCTCTTCCCAAAATAAGTTACTCCAATTTATGGCATTGGCAACAAAAATTCATATAGCTAGTAACTGGAAGCTACCGACCTTAAACTTTTCAGAAGTTGTACGAAAAATTAACTATGTACTAATAAACGAGTGCTCAACTCATAGTACATCAGCTACTTCCCCCCAGTTTTAAAAAATATGGGAACCCTGGATAATGAATCCAATTAGTATATCCCTCTTATAACTCTTACTTGCTTATAACCACTCATAATCTTGCATGTAAGGCAGGGGAGACCTGAGTCTGGACGTCCTCCGGAGGCACCAAAAGGGAATTCAAGGTAAAGAGATAGCAGATTTTTTTCTTTTTTTCCTTGTTTTGTTATTTATTTTATATTTTTCCTTCCTCATTTCTCCATCACCCTTGTTGTTTCTTTTCCCCTATTGGGAGGAGGTATTTCACTTATATGTTACAATGAGTTAGATATTTTGTACTCATAACTCTCTCAGTATAATACTCTGACTTGATGCTTTTTCTTACAGTTACATTTATTGTTATAATAAAAAATGTGAAAAAAAACAAGAAAATATATAACAGAAAATATACATGTACTTAATGTTTTATTTACAAAGTACAATATGACTTAAAAAGTACTGTTAAAACATACACTGTACCATTCACAGAAGCTTATGTAACTCAAGTAGGAAATGTAATATCATATGTCTTTAATAAATATAAATTAAAAATGAGAAAATTAATTAATAACTAATCCGCATATTGCAGATCAGAGGAGATCTTAACAGGTTGAACTTGATGGACTGAAAGTCTTTTTTTCAACCTTAATTACTATGTAACTATGTAAGAATTGGGAGGATAGAATAGGGAATATGAAGTGAAATGAAGAGGAAAGTAATACACCCACACCTCCACCTTGCTTGTATGTTTATGTGGGTGAATTGCTGCAAATGACAGTGTAGGTGTTCTATGCCAGTGAACCTCACCTTGTATTTCTGTGTGTGTTTTGGCTAACACATTTCCTATACACACAGACAAGCCCTCTCCATTCAACATGCTACAATGCAGCCAACACAATGCCAATAGCACCTAGCCCTGGTTACACAAGGACAGTGCATGTTGCTGTCATTGCACACATAATCCCAACAAAGTGCAGAATTTGTAAATGTAATAGAGAGCAATACTGAGCATTACTTTTCTTTTAATCACGTTCCATGTGCCAGAAGGCTGAGCTTAGTGATACATTAGACTAATATCTGCCCTCAAACTGTATAGCAAGCAGTGATCCTGAGGATGTACACTGACCTGGTGGCAGAGAATGGTTTGCTGGACGAGCTTGGCGTATCTGTCCAGACGGACACCAGAGTTACTCCGGCTCCTCATATCAAACAGCGGGCTGACCCTAGCTCCTAGAAATGAAGCAGTAATGTCATATAAATGACTAAACTCCCCAAACCATAAGATCTTACAATGATGTATCCCTATATGCTCCCCAGACCACAGTAATATACCTCTATATCATCATGATTACTTAAACCTTACAATCCCCAAAGTTATCTACCCCTGTCCCTTCTCTGTATTATTTACTCATTACTTACCCATATGTCTGCCATCTCCCCCGTATAATTTACCCTATGTGTCCCCCCCCCCATTCCCCAGTGTTATGTAGCCTAGGTTTCCACCCACCCCAGTGTTATTTACCCTATGTGCCCCTCTCCTCTGTGATTTTTACCCTATGTGTCCTTCATCTCCCCAGTATTATTTACCCTGTGTCCCCCCAGTGTTATTCACCTTATGCATCCCCCATTTTCCTCAGTGTTATGTACCCTATGCTTCCCCCATTTTCCCTAGTGTTATGTACCCTATGCTTCCCCCATTTTCCCTAGTGTTATGTACCCTATGCTTCCCCCATTTTCCCTAGTGTTATGTACCCTATGCTTCCCCCATTTTCCCTAGTGTTATGTACCCTATGCTTCCCCCATTTTCCCTAGTGTTATGTACCCTATGCTTCCCCCATTTTCCCTAGTTTTATGTACTCTATGCTTCCCCCATTTTCCCTAGTGTTATGTACCCTATGCTTCCCCCATTTTCCCTAGTGTTATGTACCCTATGCTTCCCCATTTTCCCTAGTGTTATGTACCCTATGCTTCCCCATGTTCCCTAGTGTTATGTACCCTATGTGCCCCCCCTCTCCCCAGAGTTTTTTGCCCAAGCCCCCCCCCCCCTCTCCCCAGTGTTATTTACCCTGAGTCTACCCCTCTCCCCGGTATTATTTACCCCATGTACCCCCTCTCCCCGGTATTATTTACCCCATGTCCCCCCCCTTCTCCCTGGTGTTATTCACCCCATTTGCCCCATCCCCCAGTGTTATTTACCCCATATCCTCTCCCCGGTGTTATTTGCGCCATGTCCTCCCCCGTGTGATTTACCCCACGTGTCCCCCCTCTCCCCTGTGTGATTTACCAAATATCCCCCCTTTCCAAAGGGATATTTATCCCCTTGTACCCTCTCTCTTCTCAATGTCATTTACCCCAATGGTTCTTCCCTCTCGATAAAAGGTATTTACCCCATGTTTCTCAAGTGTTTATTACTGTTTCTCACTTTTACCCCATATCCTCTCCCCGGTGTTATTTGCGCCATGTCCTCCCCCTCTCCCCAGTGTTACTTACCCCATGTCCTCCCCCTCTCCCCAGTGTTACTTACCCCATGTCCTCCCCCGTGTGATTTATCCCATGTGTCCCCCCCCCTCCCCTGTGTGATTTACCAGTTTCTCTCAAGTGTTTATTACGGTTTCTCACTTTTACTTACCCCGATGTGTCTCTCTCCCCCCCCCCCCCCCCAGTGTTCTCTACCCCGTAGTCCCCTCCATAGTGTTCTGTACCCCTGTAACCTACTCCCCAGTGTTATTTACCCTATGCGACCACCTCTCCCCAGTGTTATGTACCCTATGCGTACCCCATTTTCCCCAGTGGCATGTACACTATGCGACCTCCCTCTCCCCAGTGTTTTTTACCCCATGCCCCCCCCCCCTCTCCCTGGTGTTTTTTACCCCTGAGTCCACCCCTCTCCCAGTGTTATTTACCCCATGTGTCCCCCCCTCTCCCCAGTATTATTTAACCCATGTACCCCCTCTCCCCAGTATTATTTACCCCATGTGTCAACCCTCTCTTCTGCGTGATTTACCCCCATGTGACCCCCCTCTCCCCGGCGTTATTTACCCCATGTGTCAACCCTCTCCTCTGTGTGATTTACCACATGTGCCCCCTCTCCCTAGTGTTATTTACCACATGGGTCTCCCCTCTCCAAATGGTTATTTATCCCCATGTGCCCTCTCTCTCTTCTCAATGTTATTTACCCCATGTCTCTTCCCTCTCCACTAAGGTATTTATCCCATGTCTCTTTCCAGTGTTCTTTACCGTTTCTCACTTCTACTCACTTTTATTTACCCCAATGTGTCTCTCTTCTCCCTAGTGTTCTCTACCCGGTAGTCTCCTCCATAGTGTTCTGTACCCCGTACCCTACTCCCCAGTGTTATTTACACTGTGTCCCACTCTACGATACTTAGCTTCCTTCTATGTGCACATGACTCTCTGTATGTACTACCCTATTCCCTGTTCTTCTCAGATAATTATTCTAACCTATAACCCCTTCCGCCTTTTTGTTAATTAACCACTGTACACCATCCCAATATTTTTTAATCCATGAATTCCCTCTCCATGCTTATTTACCCCTTGTGTCCAAGCTGGTGACTCTGCACTTCCTGCCCAGATTCGTTCTGCTCTCACAACTCCGCTGCTAACGCAGTAGACCCGGCCAATTAGAAACTTGGCGTATGTGAAAGTTTTCACTGAGACCCTCTCCTCGCTGTCAGTTATGGGGGCGTGAACGCTTTTATCTGTTCTTTCCCTTCTGATCATTCCACCTATGAGAGATCTGAGGTAGGACTGCAATGTTTTAATCACCGCCCAAAACTCAGTTCCCCACCAATCAGCGCCAGTAGGCGTTCCTGGCGCTGATTGGTGGGGAACTGAGTTTTGGGCGGTGATTAAAACATTGCAGTCCTACCTCAGATCTCTCATAGGTGGAATGAACAGAAGGGATAGAACAGATAAAAACGCGTTCACGCCCCCAAATCCAATAACTGACAGCGAGGAGAGGGTCTCAGTAAAAACTTCCACATACGCCAAGTTCCTAATTGGCTGGGTGGGAGTTTGTAAAATGTTCAGGCACACACGCTTTGCCTTATTACTATATATGGGCGGTGCTTGGATGCATAACCACGCCTATTATCAAACAACCTTACATTTAGATACCCATGTAAAACATCAGCGCGTTGATTGGTAAATATATTAAATGGGCGGGACCACAATACTTTATTGTGCTCTGTGATTGGCTAAAAACTGCAAAAAACATTTGTAGTATTGCAGTCCTATTGTTTTCACAAGTCATAACAAGGAGACAGGCGTTTTCATTCTAAGAGTAATGATTATGAGAACGTTGACATCAATTCAACTGCTTTGCATCATAATGTAGAGTAGATGAAATCAAACAGAAAATGTGTAAAAAGTTTTTATGTGAAGCACTTTTCACTCTTTCATGCAAGATTCAATACCCTGCCCCTTAAACTGTTTATCTAAGCAGGAGTTTCTGTGTTTCAAGGTATTCCATCAGATCCTGAATGGATCACATATTACAAGCTACCTCTAAATGTATATATGCATCCTAAACCCTAACCGTATGTTTAATCCTAACCGTATGTGTAACCCTAACCGTATGCGTAACCCTAGTTATATGCCTAACCCTAACCCCTATGCCTAACCTTAACTGTATGCCTAACCTCTATCCCTATGTCTAATCCCTAACCCTAGGCCTTACCCTAGCCCTTCATCAATCCATTTTAAAATAGATTGATCCCCTAGAGCAGTGATGGCGAACCTTTTTGAGCCCGAGTGCCCATACCGCAATACATGCCAACTTTTTTTCCCTCTAAGTGCCAACATGGCAATTAAACCTGAATACTGACGCAGCTGAGTACACACACACACGCAGCTGAGTACACACATATAGACTGATAAATACACACACTGCATTGAGGGGTGCAGTGTATGTGTTTGTGAGTAGGTAGGGGGTGCTGTATGAGAGTGGGGGGGTGCTGTATGAGAGAGTGGGGGGTGCTGTATGAGAGAGTGGGGGGGTGATGTGTGTAAAGGAAGAATTTTTTTTTTATTCCTATCAAATCAAATTATTTTTATTTATCCCCCCCTCCCTTCTTCTTACCTTTGGTGAAAGAGGGGGGGACACAGTCGGTGGTGGTTAGGGGCTCTAGCTATGCCTCGGTTCGCCTCGCCTTTCCTCAGTCCGCCCGCGCAGTGCTGTGGGGAGCGTGCCCGGATTACAAAACTCTTTAAAACTTTATTCCCATTTCTGAGGTACAAACACATTGTTTTGCAGATACAGCTCTTGGCCACTGGCAGGAATACAGAAATATTCTGTGAATTATGGAAATGACGTCAAGTTAAACAACTTTATTTTTTAATATGAAAAAGACCAGCACTGAGCCAGATTTGCATACAAAGAAAACTAAGCCGCAAACTCTAAGCATCTCTCCCCCCTTGGATCATACACCCTTCTCTCTCCCCTCCCCTTGTCTCTCCCCTTCCTCCTTGTCTCCCACCACCCCTGTATCTCCCCTTCTCCCTTGTCTCTTCCCTCCATCCTTCTCTCTCTCCCACCCTTATTTCTCCTCTTTTGTACCGCTCACAATTGTCTCTGTTTTCTCACTTGCCTCTACCCCCCCTTGTCTCTTGCCTTCCCTGTGTCTCTCCCTCCTCCTTTCTTTCCATTCTCTACCTCTCCCTTTTGCCTCTCCCCTCTCTCTCACTCCTCCCTTCTCTCACTCTCCCTTCTCTACCTCTCCCTTTTGCATCTCCCTCTTCCTTTCTCTCTCCTCTCCCTTCCTCTCATGTGCCTCTACCTTCTCTCCCATCTCACTCTCTTACTTCTCCCTTTCCCTTCTGCCTCTCCCTATTTTCTTTCTCTCCATCCTCCCTTCTCTCTGCTCTCCTTTCTTCCTCCCTCCCTCCCTCTTCTCTCCCTCTCTCTCCGCTTATCTCTCCCCCACCCTTGTATCTCCCCCACCCCTGTATCTCCCTCACTCTTGTCTCTAACCCCACCCTTGTCTCTCCTTGTACTTCACTATTGTCTCTCCCACCATTCACTCTCCCCTCCCCATTGTCTCCCCCCTTGTCTCTCCCCTTCCCCATGTGTCTCCCATTACCCTTGTCTCTCCCCCTGGTCTCTCCCACCCTGCTCTCTCTACCCCCTTGTTTCACCCAACCTTGTCTCTCTTATTCTCCCTTGTCTCCCACACCCTTCTATCTCTCCCCCACACTTCTCTTTCCCATTCTCCACTGTCTTCCCCCTTCTCTCTCCCCTTCTCCCTTGTCTCCCCCACCCTTCTCTTTCCCCTCTTGTCTCTCCACTTCCCCTTGTCTCCCCCTTCTCCCTTATCTGTCCAACTCCCCATTGGCTCCCTACACCATTGTCTCTCCCTCCACTCTTGTCTCTCCCCTTCTCCCTCCCCCTTGTCTCAACCCTCTTCTCTCTCCCCCTCTCCCTTGTCTCTCCCCTACCGCTTGTCTCTCCCCTGCCCCATATCTCTTACCTTCCCCTTGCCTCCGCGCGCGCACGCTAGCACAGCCCTCCTCAGTGACGGGAGAGCGCTCAGGCGCCGTGCTCGCGCACGATGAGCAGGCCCAGCAAGCTGCCGGTGACCTATGGCCGCGTGCCCACAGAAGGGGCACGGCGTGCCACCTGTGGCACACGTGCCATAGGTTCGCCACCACTGCCCTAGAGCAATCTATCTTAAACTGTAGTGTAGTGCTGCATTGTGAGCTGTATGTGGCACTGAGGGGTGTGTGCGCTCGCAACAGCGAGTTTGCGTGGGGGCGTGCAGGGACGGCGCAGCCGAAACTGGAAAGGACTGTTAATATATATATACTAGCAACTTGCCCTGTCAAAAATGACGGGGCAATACCATTTTAAGCCATGGGAATGCTGTTTGAGACATAATTGAAACCGTTTTGTACTGTGAGGACCTTCGGCGCTCATTGGGAGCCTCTCCTGTCGTGTACTTTTGGTCCTCTGAGAGAGAGATATATTTCTATGTATATGTAGTTAAGTAATAATGAATGATTTCTTAAATCAATTAATATACTTTAATTATTTATCATTGATATATGCAGCGAGGAATAGGCTGAAGAGCTAACAATCTGTTTGTATTTTGCGTCTGCATAGAATATACATTTTGAGTGTTAGTGCCCTGCTTATAAAGTGTAATAAATGTTCTAAGTGTACATTCTAAATAGGCTGCGTGCGCGAGGTAAAGCCATTGGTTTACTGTGTAAAGCGTCATTGTATTGTCGTAATGTTAATAATGTGGTACCCGTCTCGGGAGCATTTTACGGCTTTTGTAATAGTGTATCTTGAAGGTCGTAGTGTGATGTGTAAAGTTTGTAGTGTTTTGCGCGGACCGGGGTCGTGTAGCTTCGTTCATTTTTTTCAGCTGCCATTTTTTTCCTTGCTTAGGCGAGTTGAGTGGCGAAAATCGTCTAAATAGAGTTAAATTTGCATTCCACCACACTCACAGATGTCCGGCCTGTACCCCATGCTGTCTGTGATGTTTTTCTATTTTTTTTGGGTGTATTTAGTGTGTTTTTCGGGTTTTTTGTTCGGCCGCTAATCTTGTATCTTTTTTTTTCTAAGTCCCGCGTCTCATATTGTAAAGGCTCGCCTCACTTAGCGAGGCTCGCATCGGCTAAGTGCTACAGTTTAATGGCTCGCCTCGCTTTGCAAGGCTCGTAGTGTTGAGCGCCTTTGGCGCTCATCGACTAAGTGCTACGGTTTAACGGCTCACCTAGCTTTGCGTGGCTCGCAACAATGAGCGCCTTTGGTGCTCATCGACTAAGTCCTACGTGTTAACGGCTTGGCTCGCTTTGCAAGGCTCGCAAGCTATGTGCGCCTGCGACGCTCATCGCCTGAGTCGTACGTACCTCGCAAAGCGTGACAACGTCTCGCAGTTTGACAACTATTATATGTGATATAGCAGAGAGGCAAGACAATTTGTCGTCCACTGCAGAAGGAAGTGGCAACCCACTCTAGTATCTTTGCAAAGAAAACTTAATGGATAAGTGTCATGGCTGAAGGATGCCAAGGCACCAGCTGTGCAATAGCTTACAGACTGATAGTTACATAGTTACATAGTATTTAAGGTTGAAAAAAGACTTTCAGTCCATCAAGTTCAACCTTTTAAGATCTCCTCTGATCTGCAATATGCGGATTAGTTGTTAATTAATTAGTTGTATATAAAAAAATTAAAAAAATCAATTCCCTCCTGATCCCAGACACCGACGACCGGACTTCTCCCTGGATCAATACTGCCTCTCTAGTTATCCATGATTACCCTGAATTCCCTTTTTAATTCTAAATAAATCCAGTCCCTTTTAAAGTTATCTATCGAATCCGCTGTCACCACCTCCTCTGGTAGAGAATTCCACATATTAACCACCCTTACTGTGAAGAACCCTTTTCTTTCTTTAAGGTGGAATCGTTTTACTTCTAACCTCAAGGGATGTCCTCTTGTCAGTTGAAAACCTCTTGGCACAAAAAGCTCCCTTGACAAATCTTTATACTGACCCTGGATGTATTTATATAAGGTAAACATATCGCCTCTTAAACTTATCTTCTCTAGAAAAAAGGTGTCTAATTTGGTTAGTCTTTCTCCATAACTTAGCCCCTCCATTCCCCTTATTAGTTTTGTTGCCCTCCTCTGTACCTTTTCCAGTTCTAAAATGTCCTTTTAATGAAGTGGTGCCCCACATTGTACTCCATATTCCAAATGAGGGCGTACTAGAGATTTGTATAGGGGCAGAATTATATTTGCTTCCCTGGCTTCTATAGCCTTCTTAATACATGCTAATATTTTATTTGCCTTTGCAGCTGCTGCTTGGCTTTGAGCACTGTTACCTAGGTGGTTGTCCACAAACACTCCCAAATCCCTTTCAATATCTGATACACCTAGATTTGCTCCATTAAGATTATAAATTGCATGGCTATTTTTCCTTCCCAGATGCATAACTTTAAATTTATTCGTATTAAATCTCATCTGCCATTTAGATGCCCATTCCTCAATTTTATGTAAATCTCTTTGTAGGGAAAGCACATCACAATCTGATTTAATTACCTTGCACAACTTCGTGTTATCTGAGAAAATGAAGACACCACACTCCAATCCTACCTCTAAGTCATTAATAAATATGTTAAAAAGGAGAGGACCTAATACTGAACCCTGAGGAACCCCACTTACCACATTAGTCCTATCGGAGTATGTTCCATTAGCAACAACCCTTTGCTTCCTGTCTTTTAGCCAGCTCTCAATCCATGAGCAGATATTTACTGCAACTCCTGTATCTCTTAGTTTGCACAATAGTCTCCCATGTGGCACTGTATCAAAAGCCTTTGCAAAATCTAAAAAGACTACATCCACTGAGTTGCCTTGATCCAGGTTCCTACTAACCTCCTCACAGAAACTAATTAGATTTGTTTGACATGACCTATCCCTCATAAATCCTTGTTGACTCCTACTTATAATCCTGTTCAAATAGACATATTCTTGTATATTATCCCTTATTAACCCTTCCAAAAGCTTTCCCACTACAGAAGTGAGGCTAACTGGTCTATAATTCCCCGGATTTGCTCTTGCTCCCTTTTTAAATATAAGTATCACATCAGCTTTTCTCCAATCATCTGGTAGAGACCGTGTGTTGAGTGAATCTTGAAAAATTAAATATAATGGTTTGGCTATTACAGAACCCAGTTCCCTTAGTACCCTTGGATGTATTCCATCAGGACCCGGGGCTTTATTAACATTTATTTTTTTCCAACCTCTTTTGGATTACTTCCTGTGTTAACCAATTATTTGGCAAAGGTAGTGTAGCCCCATTATGTTGCCGTGTCCCAACCACTGGTACCTCCCTTGTGTATACCGGAGAAAATAACCTATTTAGCTCATCTGCCTTTTCTTGGTCACTAAATATGCCCTCAGCCTTATAAGATAGGCTTATTGTGCCAGGGGAAAATGGCCCACTGAGATGGGTTAACGTTGGGGATGTTGTGATTTATGTGTTATTCCTTGTTATGCCTGTTTAAAGTTGCCTGGATATCACTAGTTTATAGTTGGGTTGTGCGTATGAACGTGAAGGGATGTATGTCTGTTTTGTGATTTGGGGAGGCTAGCATTTACACGGGAAATATTGTTTATGCCCAATATTTAATGGGAATGGGCCCTTATTAACAAGTTTAGGGAGATAATTGACCCCTAGGAGTCACATTACACCAGTATCTCTCTCTATGTATCACCAGCCTCAGACTGGTGTCTCCAGGCCTATTGTATGTAATTGCCCCCTACCAAGAATACAGCGGTGGAAAGGGGAAACAATGGATGATGGTCTTAGACTGGCAGGCAGGGGTGATAATGTGAGCTAGAAGGATTGGGTGTAACCATGGATGCACATTTGAATTGATTGGTCTGTTGCTAGAATACTGCATGTTATAAATATGTTTGATGGTTTCAGTAATAAAGATGCTTAACTGGTTCACATAATTAATGTTTGAATTTCGTTATTGATGCTGGATGCTGGTTCCTGGAGTAGGTTCTTTTCAGAACTTAAAAATATCCTTGTGCTATACAAGACCACAGACACCTCTCAGTCTAACCTAAGGACTGAAAGTTCTTCCTGCTGTACAGAGGTAAAACGAACCGGTCACACCTGTGGGGAGAGATTTGGGCAATAGGCTCTTATACCCCATTCAACAGACAGACAGATTGTGACAATAAGCACAACCAAAGACATAGCAACATGCCATCCTTTGATCCATATGAAGAGTCGGTAAGGACTGAGTGATTGAACATATATATATATACTAGAATATTGCCCGTCAAAAAATGACGGCAATGAAATTGTAAGTGAGCTAAGGGTGTTTGGTGTATATAATGTGGCAGATGTAGCGTCGTTCGTTTTCTAGGTCGTGCGAGTTTTTCGTAATATTCGTTTTCTATGTCGTGCGAGTTTTTCGGAATATCCGTAGCTGTTTGGTGGGCTTTTTCGGAATATCCGTAGCTGTTTGGTGGTGTTTTGCGTCTTTATGGTAGTGTTTTGCGTGTTTAGGGACCTTTAGCCTTGTTTTCGTTTTGTTCGGCAGTCATTTTTTCTCTCGCTTAGGTGATTTTCGGGTCTCTAAACTCCGAAATTTGTGGTTAAATGGAGGTGTAATTTCCCTTGCAGAGGTCCTCGGTGCCCCCCCCCCTTGCTGTGAGTAACCTTTTTATGTGTTTGTTGTTTGTATTTGTTGTGTTTGTAATGTTTTTGGGGTTGCGCGGATTGCGTCCTTGTTTTTTAATCTCGTAGGTGTTTTTTGGCAAATACGTAGGTGTTTGGTGGTGTTTCGCGTCTTTAGACTGCTGTAGCCTCGTTTCCGTTTTTTTCGGCGGCCATTTTTTCTCTCGCTTAGAGAATTTTTTAGTGTCTAAACTGCTTTAATTTGAGTTAAATTGAGGTGTAACTTTAGTTTTCAAGGTCCTGGATGCTTCGTCTTCCTGTAAGTAAGCTTTTTATGTATTTGTTGTGTGTATTTGTTGTATTTTTGATGTTTTGATGTGCGCGTGTTGCGGACGTTTTTTGCGAGGTCGTAATGGGTCATAACGTGTCTTGTATTTTGTTTGTGTTACGATGTAAATTTTGCAAGGGTCGTAATGGATGGCAAGTAGCGGCTTCGGCGAGCCCGCAAGCGTTAGCAACAACTCATATGCTCACAACTATATATGTGATTGCTTTGTGTTTGTGTTTTTCAATGCTTAATATTGATTTATGCTTTAGATCCATCCAGTCTGGCCTTACTCACTGTATAAGGTGAATAAATAAGTTAACAATTTACAACCTTGTCACAATCTTTTCCCGATCATGAACCCTTCTATTGTTCCATGTTCGGTTCTGACCATGGCTTCTTGGTCTACATACTCATACTCAGGAGGTGGATGAGATGATCTGATACTCCATCTCTCTAAGAACCTGACACATTTTGTTGTGATTTTTTGGAACTTTCTTGCTTTCCCTATTATTCAGTGGACAATTTGGTCTCTTCTGCCTATTCCTTTGAGAAACCTTGCTTGCACATCTGGTAGCTCCCGGGCCATATATTGTTTAAGCCAAACTCGCAGAATTTTAAACATTACCTTACTAACGTGAAATTTTTGATAACTGGAATACTTTTTGGCATTGCTTTTTGGGGGGGATTGGGTTGTAGACTAACCTTTTCCAGCTTATTGACCACTGTTTGTTGGCATAATGCAAGCAATACTTTTGAATAGTTCAGCTGGGATTCCATCAACACCTGCAGCCTTGTTACCAGCAAGACTTCCTAGGGCCCATCTCACTTCACTCTTCAAGATGAGGGGCTTCAGCTCATTGGACATACTATTGAGGTTATCAGTGCTGTTAACGTCCTTCCTGTATAGATGTTCTGTGCATTCCTTCTTTAACAGATCTGCTTCTGTTAAGTTCCTACGATTTTTGTATTTTATTACACACACTTTGGCAATAAAGATTCATTTGAAATCCCTGATTTTCTTGAAGAGATCTCTTGACTTTCCCATTATGTTATCTTCTTCATTCTCTTTACATCACTCATTATAGAATGACTCCTTGTCTCTTCTTTCTACCCGCTATATCTTGCTGTATAGTGTTACCTCATTTCAAAATAGGTACATTTTTGAAGTTGGGTGTGACAAAAGGATTTTCTCTTAAATTGCGCTGAAGAGAGATACAGTGGGAATAGTTCCTTCCCCTTTGTACTGACATGTTCTAAGAAATGTCAGTGAGCCTTATTGGTGTCTGAATTGCAACGCAGTTGGTATGTATTCCTACAATTGAATATAGATCAGTTAAGAAGCACACATATCATGCTCCTTATAAATCATTATTTAAACTTCCATTCAACTCACTGCTAAGACAAAGGTGGATCAAGCACTTTATATAGCACGGAGGAGAGAGCCAATGTCAGTTTGAGTTCAATATAGATGAAGTCTTGTCACTACAAGGGCAGCAAGCAAATAATAGAGAGTATGAGTCAGCATGAACAAATCCGGGCAGCGGACCACAGTGTTTGCAAGTCTTTCTATACCAACTTGTTTGCCCTTCATGGAAGATTTCTCGATTTTACTAGGTATAATATATCTATGCATCTATTTACTTTTGTTATTTTATTAGAAAGCGAATAGTTCCTCATTGCTTTCTCCTCTCTGCATGGAGACAGTGTATTAAGTATAGGGTGTGCAGTGTCTCATAGGAACCAATCAGTGGAAATATTTTTAATCATTACTGTTCAGTAAAGTCACTGATTGGCTAATCTGAAACACTGCACTTCACAATCTGTGTATTCATAAACTGCATGATCTACAGAGAGCAGAGCCAAACACGTACAATTTGTATGATTTTAGGCTGAAAAAAATCTGAGTTTATAAGCACTTCTTAAAGTACATAAAAGTAAATACAGTAGATATATAGCAGCCCCATTAATTTTCAGGCCCCTAACGGCAACGGCACACCCATCAAGCCTGCTGGCTTGAAATTCTGCTGCGTTACAGAGCTATTACATTCAACTATGTCTACCTACGGGCCGGAAATGCAAGCCCATAAACCCTTCCCACGCACGCAAGCTGTTAAGAGGCGGGACGAGATGAGATCAGCTGTTATGATCCAAAACCTTAATTACGTAGTTTGACGCAGGCCTAACAGCAAATTGAAAGTGGGGCACCGCAATTAACTCTGGAAGGGTTTTTAAAGGGCGCGAAAACCGTATATCATTGACTGTGCTGAAGCTGAGCAAGTGAACACACAAGTCTAGGCGTTGGTGGGTTTTTGAGCTTTGAAAAGAGAGAGAGAGAGCAGGAGCTTTTTGATATTTTGGCCACTAATATATATTAACCCTTAATTTACAACACACATAATTACTGATAACACATAATTCACACACATAGATTTATATGTACACATAGCTATACATAGCAGTAGGCCATAGCACATCTACACCAACCCCCCCCCCCCCCCCCGTTAGAATTACTATACTGCACATTATACTTACATTCTTGTTTTACCACATATACATCCGCGTATCACATATATAGTTGTGGATCTTGCAATGTTGGTGACGTTTGCATTGGTAGTAACGGATTTGTGGCCCTTGCAAAGTGTGGTAAAGCACGCAGGATTAGGCTTCAAAGGGTGGCAACTGCGAGCCAAGTGTGTAACTCTAAAAACCCCCAAAACAGCAAAATAATTTACAAAAAATAACACTCACACACAGCACAGGGGGAGAGCCAGGAAGCATGGGAGTGAGGTTGCAAGCGAATTTGATCCATATTTGGCATTTTTCATCAATCCAAAATCAGCAAGGAAAAAAATGGTGGTCGAAAAACGTAAAAATTCTGAAACTGGATGAAAACGAGGCTGAACAAAGCCAGGCACGCAGGACTTAGAAAATACACAACGGCACACACAGTAACACTTACACCGACAACGCCAGGCACGCAAGACTTTGAAAATAAAACCAACGGCAGTCAGCGCGTAACACGCAAACATACAGCAGACATACAGAGGAGAAAGACACAGGGAAGGGACGGGGGAAGATAGTGGAAAGAGACACATGGCATGGGAAAAGGCTTGCAATGAGCGCCGAAGGCGATGAGCACCGTGAGCGGGAAAGGCTTGCAATGAGCGCCAAATTGTAAGCCCCGGGATGAGCGCCAAAGGAGCTCAGCGTGGGGCTTGCCAAGCCCCTCCTTCGCTCCCCTGTGTCACTTACGCCCCTCTCCCTCCCCTGTGTATCCTCCCCCATCTCCCCTGTGTCTCCTTTCCCCCTTTCTCCCCTGTGTCTATTTCCCACCCTCTCCCTCCCCTGTCTCTCTTTCCCCCCTCTCCCTCCCCTTTGTCTATCCCCTTCACTTCCCTGTGTCTCTTCCCCCTCTCCATCCCCTGTGTCTCCTTTCCCCCTCTCTCCCTCCACTGTGTCCCTTTCTCCCCATATCCTTCCCCTGTGTCTCTTTCTTCCCCTCTCCCTCCCCTGTGTCTCCTCCCCCCTCTCCCCTGTGTCCCCTTTCCCCTTCTCTCCCTCCCCTGTGTCTATTGACCCCCTCTCCCTCCCCTGTGTATCCTCCCCCATCTCCACTGTGTCTCCTTTCCCCCTCTCTCCCTCCCCTGTGTCTATTTCCCACCCTCCCCCTCCCCTGTGTCTCTTTCCCCCCTCTCCCTCCCCTTTGTCTATCCCCTTCACTTCCCTGTGTCTCTTCCCCCCTCTCCATCCCCTGTGTCTCCTCTCTCCCTCTCTCCCCTGTGTCTCCTTTCCCCCTCTCTCCCTCCACTGTGTCCCTTTCTCCCCATATCCTTCCCCTGTGTCTCTTTCTTCCCCTCTCCCTCTCCTGTGTCTCCTCCCCCCTCTCCCCTGTGTATCCTTTCCCCTTCTCTCCATCCCCTGTGTCTATCTTGGCCACTAATATATATTAACCCTTAATTTACAACACACATAATTACTGATAACACATAATTCCCACACATAGATTTATATGTACACATAGCTATACATAGCAGTAGGCCATAGCCCCCTCTCCCTCCCCTGTGTCTCTTTCTCTTCCTCCCCTGTGTCTCCTTCCACCCTCTCCCTCCCCTGTGTCTCCTTTCCCCCTCGCTCCTTCCCCTGTATATATATATCCGCCTCTCCCTCCCCTGTGTCTCTTTCTCCCCCTCTCCCTTCCCTGTGTCTCTTCCCCCCACTCGCTTCCGTTTCTCTTTCTCCCCTTCTCCCTCACTTGTGTCTCTTCCCCCCTCCCCCTCCCTTGTGTCTCTTTCACCCCCCTGTGCCTTTTAACCCCTCTCCTGTGTCTCTTTCTCCCACTCTCCCCTGTCTCTCTCCCATCCTCCTCTCCCCTGTGTCTCTCCCCCCCTCCCTCACTGTGTCTCTTCTCCCCTCTCCCTCCCCTATTTCTCCTCCCTCTCCTCTTCCTCCCCCGTGTCTCCTTTCTTCCCACTCTCCCTTCTCTGTGTCTCTTTCCCCCCTTTCCCTCCCCTGTGTCTCTTTCCCCCTCTCCCTCCCTGTGTTTCATTTCCCCCTCTTTCCCTCCCCTGTGTCTATTTCTCCCCCTCTCCCTCTCCTGTGTCTCCCCCCTCTCCCTCCCATGTGTCTCCTTCGTCCCTCCCTCCCCTGTGTCTATTCCCCCCTCTTCCTCCCCTGTGTCTCTTTCTCCCCCTCTTCCTCCCCTGTGTCTCTTCCAACATCTCCTGTGCCTCCAAACCCCTCTCTTGTGTTTCTCTCTCCCTGTCTCTCTGCCACACTCTCCCCTGTGTATCTTTCACCCGTCTCAGTCCCCTGTGTCTCTTCCCCCTCTCCCTCCCCTGCGTCTCTTTCTCCCCATCTCCCTCCCCTGTGTCTTTCTCCCCCTCTCCCTCCCCTGTGTCTCTTTCTCCCCCTCTTCCTCCCCTGTGTCCCCTTCCCCCCTCTCCCTCCTCTGTGTCTCCTACCCTCTCTCCCTCCCCTGTGTCTTCATCCCCCTCCCCTGTGTCTCTTTCCCCCCTCCTGTGCCTCTTAAATCCTCTCCTGTGTCTTTTTCTCCCACTCTCCCCTGTCTATCTCTCATCCTCCTCTCCCCTGTGTCCCTTTCTTCCCATCTCCCTCCCTTGTGTCTCTTTCTTCCCCTCTCCCACCCCTGTGTCTCCTCCCCCCCTCTCTCATGTCCCCCTCTCTCCCTCCCCTATGTCTATTTCCCACCTCTCCCTCCCCTGTGTCTCTTTCTCCCCCTCTCCCTCCCCTATGTCTCTCCCTCTCTGATTCCCCTGTGTCTCCTTCCCCACTCCCTCCCCCTCTCTCCTTCCCCTGTATCTATATCCCCCCTCTCCCTCCCCTGTGTCTCTTTCCCCCCCCCCCTCTCTCTCCCCTGTGTCTCCTTCCCCCTCTTGCTCCCCTGTGTCTCTTTCTCCCCTTCTCCCTCCCTGGTGTCTCTTCCCCTCTCCCTCCCGTGTGTCTCTTCCCCCCTTTAACTCCCCTGTGTCTCTCCCCCTCTCCCTCCCCGTGTCTTCTCCCCCTCCCTCCCCTGTGTCTCTTCCCCCCTCTTTTTCTCCCACGTGTCTCTTCCCCCCTTTCCCTCTCCTGTGTTTAGGATGAAAAAAGCAGAGTTTATAAGCACTTCTTAAAGTACATAAAAGTAAATATATATATATATAGCAGCCCCATTAACTTTCAAGCACGTAGCGGCGACGGCACACCCGCAAAGCCTGCTGGCTTGAAATTGTGCTGCACTACAGAGCTATTACATTCAACTATGCCTACCTACGGGCCAGAGATGCAAGACCATAAAGCTGTATAAAATAATTTACAAAAAATAATAACATACTCACACACAACACAGGGGGAGAGCCAGGAAGCATGGGAGTGAGGTTGCAAGCGAATTTGATTCATATTTGCTATTTTTCAAAATCAAAAATCAGCAAGGAAAAAAATGTTGGTCGAAAAACGTACAAATTCTGAAACTGGATGAAAACGAGGCTGAACAAAGCCAGGCACGCAGGAATTAGAAAATACACAACGCCAAAGACAGTAACACTTACACTGACAACGCCAGGCACACAAGACTTTGAAAATAAAATCAGCGCGTAATACGCAAACATACAGCAGACATACAGAGGAGAAAGACACAGGGAAGGGACAGGGGGGAGATTGTGGAAAGAGACACATGGCAGGAGGAAAAGCTTGCAATGAGCTCTGAAGGCAATGAGCGCAGGGGCTCACAATGAGCCTCCTTTCATTGTGAACCTTGCAATGAGCGCCAAAGGCACTCAGCATGGGGCTTGCAAAGCCCCTCCTTCGCTCCCCTGTGTCTTTTTACCCCCTCTCCCTCACAAATGTATTCTCCCCATCTCCCCTGTGTCTCCTTTCCCCCTCTCTCCCTCCCCTGTGTCTATCCCAGCTCACTCCCCTGTGTCTCCTCCCTCCCTCTCTCCCCTGTGTTTCCTTTCCCCCCTCTCTCCTTCCCCTGTGCCTTTTAACCCCTCTCCAGTGTCTCTTTCTCCCACTCTCCATCTCCCCTTGTCTATCTCTCATCGTCCTCTCCCCTGTGTCCCTTTCTTCCCATCTCCCTCCCTTGTGTCTCTTTCTTCCCCTCTCCCTCCCCTGTGTCTCCTCCCCTCTCTCTCATTTCCCCCTCTCTCCCTCCCCTATGTCTATTTCCCACCTTTCCCTCCCCTGTGTCTCTTTCTCCCGCTCTCCCTCCCCTGTGTCTCTCCCTCTCTGATTCCCCTGTGTCTCCTTCCTCCCTCCTTCCCTCCTATTTCCCCTGTATCTATATCCTCCTCTCCCTCCCCTGTGTCTCTTTCTCTCCCTCTCCCCTGTGTCTCTTCCCCCCTCTCGCTCCCATGTGTATCTTTCTCCCATTTTCCCTCCCCTGTGTCTCTTACCCCTCTCCCTCCCCTGTGTCTCTCCCCCCTCCATCCCCTGTGTCTCCTTCCCCCTCTCTCCTTACCTGTATCTATATCCCCCTCTCCCTCCCCTGTGTCTCTTCCCCCTCTCCCTCCCCTGTGTCTCTCCCCCTCCCTCACTGTGTATCTTCCCCCTCTCCCTCCCCTGTGTCTCCTCTCTCTCCTGTTCCTCCCCTGTGCCTCCTTTCTTCCCACTCTCCCTCCCCTGTGTATTTTTCTCCCCCGTATCTCTTCCCCCTCTCCCTCTCCTGTGTCTCCCTCTTCCCCCCTGTGTCTTTTTCTCCCCCTCCCCCGTGTCTCTTCCCCCTCTCCTGTGCCTCCTAACCCCTCTCCTGTGTTTCTCTCCCCTGTGTCTCTTTCCCCCCTCTCAGTCCCCTGTGTCTCTTCTCCCTCTCCCTCCCTTGTGTCTCTTTCACCCTCTCCTTCCCCTGTGTCTCCTTCCCCCTCCCTTCCCTTGTGACTCTTTCTCCCCCTCTCCCTCCCCTGTGTCTCTCCCCCCCCCCCACCCTTTTGCTGAGCATTGCGCATGAGCGGCACTTGCCACGCATTGCGTATGCACATGCGTGGCATGCATAACTCGCAAGTTGTGACGGTAATTGTGAGCGCTACACATACTCTCGAAATTACCACAACTCTCTCTCCCCCGTGTCTCTCTCTCTACCCCGTGTCTCTTCCCCCCTCTCCCTCCCCTGTGTATCTTTCTCCCATTTTCCCTCCCCTGTGTCTCTTCCCCCTCCCCTGTGTCTCCATCCCCCTCCCTCCCCTGTGTCTCCTTTCCCCCTCTCTCCTTCCCCTGTATCTCTCCCTCCTCTGTGTCTCTCCCCCCTCTCCATCCCCTGTGTCTCCTTCACCCTCTCTCCTTACCTGTATCTATATCCCCCTCTCCCTCCCCTGTCTCTTCCCCCTCTCCCTCCCTTGTGTCTCTTCCCCATTCTCCCTGCCCTGTGTCTCTTTCTCCCCTCTCCTGTGCCTCTTAACCCCTCTCCTGTGTCATCCTCCTCTCCCCTGTGTCTCTCCCCCTCCCTCGCTGTGTATCTTCCCCCTCTCCCTCTCCTGTGTCTCCTCCCTCTCCTCTTCCTCCCCTGTGTCTCCTTTCTTCCCACTCTCGCTCCCCTGTGTATTTTTCTCCTCCGTGTCTCTTCCCCCCTCTCCCTCTCCTGTGTCTATTGCCCCCTCTTCCTCCCCTGTGTCTCTTTCTCCCACCCTCTCCCCTGTGTCTCTTTCCCCCCCTCAGTCCCCTGTGTCCCTTCTCCCTCCCTTGTGTCTCTTTCACCCTCTCCTTCCCATGTGTCTCCTTCCCCCCTCCCTTCTCTTGTGTCTCTTTCTCCTCCTCTCCCTCCCCTGTGTCTCTTCCCACCACCCCCCCCACCCTTTTGCTGCGCATTGCGCATGAGCGGCACTTGTTACGCATTTAATATGCACATGCGTGGCATGCACAACAACTCGCAAGTTGTGGCGGTAATTGTGAGCGTTACACATACTCTCGCAATTACCACAACTATATATATAATGTTTTTTACGAGTGCATATGTATTTTTAGGATTTATTGATATTTTTGTAAGTTTAGCGTCTTTGGCCATGTGCAGTTATAAGCCCCTCCCTTGCCCAGAGGTTTTTTCGCCCCCCTTGTATCCTTAAAGGTATAGAGCGGGCAGTGAAAGCTGTACCTGTAAAAATGAAAGAATGTATTATAACAAGTTACTTATGTAGATCAGATGACACGTGCACAGAGTAATTATCTACCATGCCCACCTAATAAGAAGTATTCCTTAATTACTACTAGTAGAGAGAGTACCCTACCGTGTTGTGGTCCCAGGTGTTTTGCATCCGCTTCACAAGTTCTACCACTGCTGCAAGAGTAATAATGATTTTAATGGAAACATTGATGAAATAAAGAATTTAATAAGCAAATTAAATTGTTTTTTTATTTTGTGTAAATATAGAAAACATTGTATATTTCGCCCATAAAGTGTCATATGTAAATTGAGAAATTGATTTCATGTCATATCTTTTCCAGGTTTGGTGGCCATATAATATTTTGTTTTATTTAGAGTACTTTTGGTTTAATTATGGTTAGGATTAGTTATACAGTGTATATATACCTTATTGGTCCGAATATAAGCCGCACCCGTAGAAAAAATATAGTACTCAAATATAAGCCGCACCCGTAAAATTGGAGAGAAAAAGACTCTCAAAGTGATCAACCATTGCAAGAAACAGGCTTTCTAATTAGCACTGTAGCTTTTTTTGCAGGTTACAGGCTTTACAGGATGTTAGAATCACTAAAACCGTAAATCGCTATTCAATACCGCAGTCTAAAGAAAATCAGCACCCTTAACTCGCAATCGCGCAAATCGGCATTAATTTTGCGTTCGCAGATATAAGCCACACCCGTAACTCCCAAGCTCAAAAATCTGAAAAAAGGTGCGGCTTATATTCGGAACAATACGGTATATATATAGAAATGTATATATATATACAGTTGCAAGCAAAAGTATGTGAACCCTTTGGAATGATATGGATTTCTGCACAAATCGGTCAAAAAATGTGATCTAAACTTCATCTAAGTCACAACAATAGACAATCACAGTCTTCTTAAACAAATAACACACAAAGTATTAAATGTTGCCATGTTTTTATTCAACACACCATGTAAACATTCACAGTGCAGGTGGAAAAAGTATGTGAACCCTTGGATTTAATAACTGGTTGAACCTACTTTGGCAGCAATAACTACAACCAAACGTTTCCTGTAGTTGCAGATCAGATGTGCACAACGGTCAGGAGTAATTCTTGACCATTTCTCTTTACAGAACTGTTTCAGTTCAGCAATATTCTTGGGATGTCTGGTGTGAATCGCTTTCTTGAGGTCATGCCACAACATCTCAATCTGGTTGAGGTCAGGACTCTGACTGGGCCAATTCAGAAGGCGTATTTTTTTCTGTTTAACCCATTCTGTTGTTGATATACTTCTATGCTTTGGGTCGTTGTCCTGTTGTAACACCCATCTTCTGTTGAGCTTCAGCTGGTGGACAGATGGCCTTAAGGTCTCCTGCAAAATGTCTTCATAAACTTGGGAATTCATTTTTCCTTCGATGATAGCAATCCGTCCAGGCCCTGGCGCAGCAAAGCAGCCCCAAACCATGATGCCCCCACCACCGTACTTCACAGTTGGGATGAGGTTTTGATGTTGGTGTGCTGTGCCTCTTTTTCTCCACACATAGTGTTGTGTGTTTCTTCCAAACAACTCAACTTTAGTTTCATCTGTCCACAGAATATATTTTTCCAGTACTGCTGTGGAACATCCAGGTGCTCTTGTGCAAACTGTAAAGGTGCAGCAATGTTTTGCTTGGATAACAGTGGCTTCCTCTGTGGTATCCTCCCATGAAATCCATCCTTGTTTAGTGTTTTACATATCGTAGATTCGCTAACAGGGATGTTAGCATATGCCAGAGACTTTTGTAAGTCTTTAGCTAACACTATAGGATTCTTCTTCACCTCATTAAGCAGTCTGCGCTGTGCTCTTGCAGTCATCTTTACAGGACGGCCACTCCTAGGGAGAGTAGCAGCAGTGCTGAACTTTCTCCATTTATAGACAATTTGTCTTACCGTGGACTGATGAACAGCAAGGCTTTTGGAGACACTTTTATAACCCTTTCCAGCTTTATGCAAGTCAACAATTCTTAATCGTAGTTCTTCTGAGAGCTCTTTTGTGTGAGGCATCATTTACATCAGGCAATGTTTCTTGTAAAAAGCAAACCCAGAGCTGGTGTGTGTTTTTTATAGGACAGGGCAGCTGTAACCAACACCTCTAATCTCACCTCATTGATTGGACTCCAGTTGGCTGACACCTCACTCCAATTAGCTTTTGGAGATGTCATTAGTCTAGGGGTTCACATACTTTTTCCACCTGCACTGTGAATGTTTACATGGTGTGTTCAATAACAACAGGGTAACATTTAATTATTTGTGTGTTATTAGTTTAAGCAGAGTGTGATTGTCTATTGTTGTGACTTAGATGAAGATCAGATCACATTTTATGACCAATTTGTGCAGAAATCCATATCATTCCAAAGGGTTCACATACTTTTGCTTGCAACTATATATATATAATTTGCTAAATTTGGTTGTTTTTGTCTTGATTCTTACAAGGGTGATTTGAGGAGATCTATGCGCATATAAAGTATTCTGTGAGCTCACAATTATCTAGTTATATGTTCTGTATTGTCTGTATTGTCTGGATCCTGTGTTCATGCTGTTCATTATTTTCATATTCATATATTTATATTTTTATGACGGTATGAAATTTCTATGTAGAGATTATGTTTTCCAGTGGAGAAAGGGGGGTATTGTTTGGAGCGTTGTGGAGTGCATTATGGTTAGAGATGTTCATATATGTCCCTGTATCTGGATGTTTTCTTTCTGTATGATCAAGTATTGGGGTTGAGTGAGTGAACATGGAGTGGAAAGTGGCATGAGAGTGTTGTTATCTGATGGGAAAATGTTCCTTCTAGATGACGCCATTTTTGTGTTATTCGTCTTTCTCCCTGTTTTGCTGGCTTTCTATTTGACTGTTCAAGGGGGAGCTATCTATGTATGGGGATGTCATGTATGTTCTGATTGTGATGTGGTTTGTGATGCTCTGAAGGGAAATTTGCTTTTTTTTTTTCTGCAATAATATCACATATAATAGTTGTGGTAATTTACGAATGTTGGTCACGCAATGTTAAAAGTCGCTTGCGAGGCGCTTATTGCGGGCATCGCGATGAGCGATGTAGGCGCTCATTACGAGGCCTGGACAACTTTGCTGCAATGAGCATGCGCAAGGACATTAAGACTTTGAAAACGGCTGGCAATGAGTGCCAAAAGGCGCTCATTGCCAGGCCCACGATAGGCGATGAAGGCGCTCATCGTAATGCCTGCAAGACTTTGAAAAAGGCTGGCAATGAAAAGGCACACAATGAGCGCAAGGCACGCAACACTTTGAAAAAATATGACTTTAACTGCTGCCATTTTTTTCAACCTCGTAACTCTGAAGCCACCCGAAAACCGCCAAAAAACAACAATTACTTAAAAAATTAACTTACAACCTCACACACAGGACAGGGGGAGAGGCAGCGAGCCTGTCAGTGAGGCAGGGGTCAGAGCGGGGAAAGGCTATTCCAAGCGAGTATACAATAATGCTGGACTCAAATACATGTACATGTGTACATGTGAGGATGGGGGGGTTGAGGAGGGAGGATGAGGAGGGAGGTTGAGGATGAGGAGGGGGGTTGAGGATGAGGAGGGAGGTTGAGAATGAGGAAGGGTTTGAGGATGAGGAGGGGGGTTGAGGTTGAGGAGGGGGTTGAGGAGGGGGGTTAAGGGTGGGGGGTTGAGGATGGGGGGGTTGAGGTGGGGGTTGAGGATGAGAGGGTTGAGGATGAGGAGGGAGGATGAGGAGGGAGGATGAGGAGGGAGGTTGAGGATGAGGAGGGGTGTTGAGGAGGGGGTTGAGGATGAGGAGGGGGGTTGAGGTTGAGGAGGGGGTTGAGGAGGGGGGTTGAGGAGGGGGGTTGAGGAGGGGGTTGAGGAGGGAGGTTGAGGAGTGGGGTTGAGGAGGGAGGTTGAGAATGAGGAGGGGGGTTGAGGAGGGTGATAAGGGAGGGGGGAAAATACACAGGGAAGGGAGAGGGGAGAAGAGACACAGGAGAGAGGGGGGACACAGAGGGCAGAAGAGGGACAAAAGGGGCAGCACATTTCCCACCCCTCGGCTTATACTCGAGTCACTCATTTTACCCAGTATTTTGTGGTAAAATAGGTGCCTCGGCTTATACTCGGGTCGGCTTATACTCGAGTATATACGGTACTTTCCCTCCAAAGGGATTTGCATAAATTAGAGGAATGGGCATCTAAGTGCCAGATTAGATTTAATACAAATAAATGTAAAGTTATGCATCTGGGAAGGAAAAATACCCATGCAATTTATCATCTTAATAGAGCAAATCTAGGGGTATCAGATATTACAAGGGATTTGGGAGTACTTGTGTTATGGATGGAAATTAGGAAAATGTCTTTTTTATGTTATTATGTTTGTCTGCCATATTCTTTTTATTCCTTACTCACTTATGTATATAAAAATAAGAAGAAGATTACTAACCATAAGTAATGTCGGAGGTTACCTAAGATGGAGGATGGACTACATCCAGTCATAACAAGATGGCTACAGAACTACAACTGGGAGTGGCCTGATGATGCAAACATCCGTGACCAAATAAGGATACAGGCACTGCCTGCCTTCTAGACCAATAAACTGATCCTCCCTCAACTGACCACTATGACACTAACAGACTGCAGCCTTTTTGAACCAATCAATTAAGCTATTAATTTCTAGACAAAGGAATCATGTGACTTTTGATCAGATAACGTTTTTATATATAAACTTGTACACTTCCATTTTGGAATAGAGCGCTTTGAGAATTATTATACAGAAACACTGTGTCTGTGTCTTATTTCTCTGGGATGTGCACATCCAACACTAATTGGGAAAGGAACAGATATCTAACTCAGACTGTTGTGGTCTGATCCAAATCACTTGTGGACAACCACCTAGGTAACAGTGCTCAATGCCAAGCAGCAGCTGCAAAAGCAAATAACATTTTAGCATGTATTAAGAAGGGTATAGAAGCAAGGGAAGCAAATATAATTCTCCCATTATACAAATCCTTAGTACGCCCTCATTTGGAATATGGAGTACAAGTTTGTGCACCACTACATAAAAAGGACATTTTAGAGCTGGAAAAAGTACAGAGAAGGGCAATAAACCTAATAAAGGGAATGGAGGGGCTAATTTACGAAGAAAGACAAATTAAACGTATTTACTCTAGAAAAAAGGTGTCTAAGAGGGGATATACCGTATTTATCGGCGTATAACACGCACTTTTTCTCCCTGAAAATAGGGAGCAAATGATAGGTGCGTGTTATACGCCGATATTCCCTCTCACCTCCTCATCCTCAACCTCCCTCCTCATTCTAACCGCCCCCCTCCTCAACCTAAACCCCCCTAAATACATCCCCCTCACTTACCTGCTTCTGATCTGGCCTCCGCTCCGCTCCTTGACCCGGCGCGCATGTGACGTCACATGTGCGCCACGTCATTAGCATATACTGGGAGGATGGGGGGTTGAGGAGGGGGTTTGAGGATGAGGGGTGGAGGAGGGGGTTGAGGAGGGGGTTTGAGGATGGGGGGTTTGAGGATGGGGGGGTTGAGGAGGGGGTTGAGGATAGGGGGTTGAGGATAGGGGGTCAAGGGGGGTTGAGGGGGTTGGAGGATGGGGGGTTGAGGAGGGGGAATTGAGGAGGGGGTTTGAGTATGGGGGGTTGAGGAGGGGGTTTGAGGAGGGAGGTTGAGGAGGGGGGGTTGAGGTTTTTTTAGGATGTGGGGTTGATGAGTGGGTTTGAGGAGGGGGTTGAGGATAGAGGGGTTGAGGAAAGAGGATGAGGGGGGCTGAGGGGGTTTGAGGATGGGTGGGTTGAGGAGGGGGTTTGAGGATGGGGGGTTGAGGAGGGGGTTTGAGGAGGGAGGTTGAGGAGTGGGTTGAGGATGGGGGGGTTGAGGAGGGAGGTTGAGGAGGGGGTTGAGGATGAGGAGGGAGGTTGAGGATGAGGAGGGGGGTTGAGGATGAGGAGGGGGTTGAGGATGAGGAGGGGGGTTGAGGATGAGGAGCGGGGTTGAGGATGAGGAGCGGGGTTGAGGAGGGGGGTTGAGGTTGAGGAGGGGGTTGAAGATGGGGGGTTTGAGGAGTGGGTTGAGGAGGGAGGATGAAGAGGGAGGTTGAGGTTGAGGATTTTGCTTCAAAGTTCTTTATTTGAAAAAAAAAAATTTAAATGAGGTGCGTGCTATACGCCGGTGCGTGTTATATGCCAATAAATACGGTAATTACCTTATATAAATATACCCAGGGTCAATACAAAGCTTTGTCAAGGGAACTTTTTGTGCCAAGAGGTTTTCAACTGAGAAGGGGGCATCCTTTGAGATTAGAAGTAAAAATATTTCACCTTAAAGAAAGAAAATAGTTTTTCACAGTAAGGGTGATTAATCTGTGGAATTCTCTACCAAAGGAGGTGGTGACAGCAGATTCAATAGATGACTTTAAAAAGGGATTGGATATATTTTTAAATAAAAATGGCATTAAGGGCTATGCTTGATAAATAGAGAGGGAGTATTGATCCAGGGATGAATCCGATCGCCAGTATCTGGGGTCAGGAAGGAATTTAATATTTTTTCCCTGTTGAGACAATTCTCAAAGTTTCACAGGTTTTTTTTTTCTGTTTGCCTTCCTCTGGATCAATTAACAATAAATCTGCATAAAAACTTGATGGACTAAAGTCTTTTTTCAACCTAAATTACTATGTAACGAGCTATGTAATGAGCGCCAAAGGGGCTCAGCTTGAGGTACGAAAGTGGCGGGTTGCACGATGTCTGCAATGAGTGCTCATCACAAGGCCCATAAAGTAGGGGGATGGAGAGGCTCGCAATGAGCACCAAAGGCGTTCATCACAGGGCTTGCGATGAGACCCGAAGGTGTTCATTGCAAGGCATGAAAGTAGTGGATTGTCCGAGGCCTGCAATGAGCTGCAAAGCTGCTCATTGCGGTTCTCGCGATGAGTGCCAAAGGCGTTCATCGCGAGGCCTTTAAAGTAGATGGTGGGAGAGGTTCGCAATGAGAGCCTGAAGGCGCTCATCGCGAGGCCTGCAAGTTAAAGGGGGGAGAGCCTTGCATTGTGTGGCAAACAGCATTGCCAGCCTTCAATTTTTATTGCCGTCATTTTTGATGGGCAAGTCGCTAGTACTGAATATTGGTGGTTACACAGAGTACCAATGTCCAGATTCTATTGTTACATTTCTGTGTAAGGATTGTCCATTTTGTCTGATGGACAGTGTGATAAATTTGCTTATGGAGAATATAATCTGAAATCTGATCAATTTCGGATTAATATTTGTGTTTAGATGCGGTAATCCATTGTGGATAATCATTAATAAAGGTTTTATTAAGATCTGGTTCCTACTTATGTTAAATATTTTTTTAAGGTTGATATTGGAGAAAATGAGTTACAAGTAAATATAGTAATTGTTAAAAAACTGGGTTATAGAAAAAAAAAGAAAAAGAGAATTTGCAGCTTATTTTGGATTTATTACAGTTAAAATTGTTGAAAAGATTACATATATATATATATATATATATATATATATATATATATATAATGTATAAATTATGTAAAATTAATTGAAGCAACATGCTATAATTATTTTCAGTTCAGATATTAAAACATTATACTGCATACTGGCCAAAGTTCTTTGTTGTGAGGAAGCTGTCTCAGTCCCAAGGTCGTGCTGAGATAACTTTAAAGTGAAGCAAAGCAGTTTCATTTCTGTTTAAAGGGACCAGAGCAACTTGTGATATTATTTGTAAGGAAGTATTCTTTTTCTTTTTTTTTTTATTTATCGGAAAAAAAAAAAAACGAAAGACAGATAAAGGCAGTGTAGAGGTGGGGAGGCAACCATAGTGTATATCCCTTATTACTGAAGAATAGTATCCCATAATTTCATTTTTTTCTCTTCTAGTGGTAAGTGGATTAATTCTCTATAATCCCTTTCTAGCATCCTATTTCTGTTTGTCTCCTCAAAGACTTGGTTTCATGTACGGATACAAGCTTTTTTCCATCTGATTGATATTTGCCTCTTGGCAGTCATAAATATTTGAATAAGAAGGGCTTTTTCTGTTAAGTTTATAGATTTTGGGAAGATGTTGAAAAGAGACATTACTATAGAGAAATGTATATGTTTATTTAAGAGTTTGAAGAGGTGTATATAACATTATTTCCAGAATGTTTTTATCTTTGGGAATTCCCACCAAATGTGTTTAAAATTACCGATCTGCCCACACTCTGTCCAGTAGTTTTCAAATCCCTGTTGTGGTTTATTTCTGACAATCTAGAGGGAGTGAAGCGCCATCTCTGTATGATTTTGAAGTAAAGCTCCCCATATGAAGCACATTTGATGCATTTTTCTGTATATTGGAAAGTCTGAAACCAGGCTTCCTTGGACCAGATCGTACCCACTTTTTTCCCATTCCTTCATTTTATACGTTTTATCTGTTTGTCTTTAGTCTAAGAATATCAAAACAGTTGGTTTCTCTCCGTCCCTCCTACATAATATCTCAAAATGAGTTAAATTTCTGTTTACTGTATAGATTAATTTAGTTTTAATCAGAGTGTATTTAATCAGATTATATTCTAGCCATCTGTGGGACGGGAGGTCGTACTTCTGGGCAAAATCATTAAAACGTACACAATACCTTTTTGTCAAAAATATCCTTTAGAGTTATAATTCCCCAGTCCTCCCAGCTATCTTTATAAGGAATATTAGTTATCTCTTTAAATAATTGCAAAGACATTAGAGGGCTAGGGTAAGGAGCAAGAGACCAGTTTTTTTGAGCCTATGCCATATTTTAAGTCCTTTTTTAACTATCCATGAAATGGCTTCATCTTCTTTTATTTGTTCCTCACGCCATATGAGATCATCAAAGATCTCCATTAGAGAGTGTTTCTTGCTCTATTTGAAACAATATGGTTGTTTCCTTTCCTAGAACCCACTTTGCTATGTGTGAGAGCATTGTTGCTTCATGATAGCATTTAATATCGGGTAGTGATAAGCCCCCCCCCCCCCCCCCCCCCGCCCTCTTGAAATGTCTAGTTATTACTTTCCTTTTTAGCCTGGCCTTCCTGCCCCTGTATATAAACTTTTCAATCATATTTTCAATTGCGATTTAGGCAAATGAATAGGGCTCTATATAAGCACAGAGAAACATTTTTTACAGAAGTTAGTGAACTTCTATCCAAAAGCAAGGTCTTCACTAACTAAAAACTTTTGTAAAAAAAAAAATATGCTCTGTGCTTATATACAGCCCTATTCAATTGGCCAAATGGCAATTGAATGAGGCCCATAGTCTGGAGTTGTCTAGTTATGTATATGGGTACTTCTATCATGACTATTGCAGCCTCTAGAGTTTCCAGAGGTGCTGTACCTTTCAATTCAATTTGATTAAATATCCCTTTAAGGAATGGTGTGAGTATGGGAGAAAACGCTTTGTAATAAGAGTTTATGAATCCATCTGGACCTGGTGCTGTATACGATTGTAGCCCAGCTATTGCTTGTTTATTTCTTTCCTCTGAAATGTCTCTATTTATATGCTCAAGATCTGTATTAGAAATCTTAGGCAAGGTTAATTGGTACAAAAAATCATCAATTTCTTGTATTGTGGGTTTTCCAAAGGGATTTGATTTCTCTATAGATTGTACAAATACCTATAAAAAAACATATTTATTTTTTCTGGGTGAGCCTGAATTATTCTCTTCTCATCCCTTATTTTAGATATTCTTTTAGTAGATTCTCTTTTTTTCAAAGTAATGTCTAATTTTTTGCTGACTCTATTGGTACATGCTTTGTTGATATGTCCAAGAGGCTTTATCTACCCGCAATTGTATAATTTTCTTACTTTGATCCTGGATATACGTTATTTCTATACTGATATTTTTATTTGGGTTGATTTTATTAATTATCTGTAATTAAGCCAATTTTATATACAACATTCTTAACAAGTTTCCTTTTTGTTTTTTTCTGTTTAATTGACCAACTGGTTAGGATTCCTCTCATGTAAGCCTTATGGGCATTCCACAGGGTGGTCTTAATGTCGATCGTGTTTTCATTTATTTAAAAATATACTTGAATTTCCTTCTGTATCAAATCTTTAGTACTATCTGTTTCAAGTATTCCTTTATCTTGTCTTCTGATATTCTTGAAATTAGATCTTTGGTCTGCTTTTAAATGTTATTTGATCGTAGCGTGGTCGGATGAATTTATCAATCCTATATCCACTTTTTTTTAATCTTTTTAAGAGTTGTCAGAGCAACTAAGAAATAATCTATCCTTGTGTACACTTCGTGCCTATGTGAGATAAATGAATAGTCTCTTTCGTTTTGGTGGAAAGATCTCCATGTATTGGAAAGTTCAAATTTGATAATAGTGTCCTGAAACCATATGGAATTGCGAATACTGGAGTTATCAGGAAGGAGTTTCTTACTAGATTTTCGATCTATTAACCTGCCTGGCAGTATGATTATGTCAGTATTTAGAATGTTAAAGTGGTACATTAAAAAATACTGACATAATCATAGCGCCCTTTCCCCCTTATCCTCCTCCTCCTCCCTTTCCTCCTTCCCTCCTCCTCCTCCTCCTCTTTACTTCCCCCCTCTCCAATCACCTCAATTTCCCCGTTCCCCTCCTCCTTTTCTCCCTTATCCTCCTCCCACTTTATCATCCTCCCTTTCCTCCTTATCATCCGCCCTTGCCTCCCCTTCCTCCCTTATCATCCTCCCTTGCCCCCCTTATCATCCTCCTCCTCACCCCATCATCCTCCTCCTTCCCCCAAACCTCCTCCTCACTTCCCCCTAGTACCTATGCCCCCTCTCTCCTTACTTGTTATTGTGATCAGATGAGCTCCCTGCTCATCTCTCCCCCCGCAGCATGTCTTCCAGCAGTGAAGTGACCGGCATGTGCAAATGACGTTACGTCACAAGCCTGTCATGTCATTAGCATATTCCGGTCACTTTACTGCCGAAGACATGCTGCGTGGGGAGAGATTGGGGAGAGATGAGCAGGGAGCTCATCTGATCACAATAACAAGTAAGGAGAGAGGGGGGATAGAGACTGGAGAGGGGCAAATGAGGAGGATGTTAGGGGGAAGGAGGAGGATGATCAGGAGGAGGAAAATGATCAGGGGGGAGGAGGATGATAACAGGGAAAGGAGGATGGAGAAGGAGGAAGGGTATGCTGAGGGGGCCCAGGCAATTTTGGCATCACTGGGCCCCCTGCAGTAATCCCGAGCGTGGCTCGGGGTTACCGATTCAGAAACGGTAAATTAACCCTGAGCCACATTCGGGATTAGCTCTTAAGCGGTTAAAGAGTCCAGGTGCTTGTTAAAATCGCCACACATAATAACCTGTCCTATCTTTAATTTCTGTATATGTTTTAACAAAGCATTTAAAAAAAACTGTTTTGTCGATTGTTTAGGGGCATACAGATTAATAATAGTGTGTTTCCGTTCATTAAGTTTGCCAACCCAGATGATATATCTCCCCTCTTGATCTATTTCACTAAATTGTTCCACAACTTGTAAATTACTATTAAAGAGGATTGAAACTCCCCTAGCCTTGTTTCTGTATGTAGCATGTAACTGATGTGGAAATGCTCCATTCAAAAAAGTAGGTGTCTTCCCTGTTCTTCAGTGACTCTCTTGGAGATAGGTTATATCTGGTTTCTCTTTTAAAAAGTTATTTGCTAAAAAACATATCCTGGAAAATTTCCAAGGTATTAGATCTTATCCTACTTGTGGCCAGAAAAAAAAAAGAAAACATTCTGGCAACCCTAAGATATGCTTGAATAAGAGCTATAAAAATACATATATAGTAGCACCTAAAGCCCCTAGCCGATAGATTTTGCTTTGGATAAGGTGGAGTAATAATATCACACTCTGGTGAGATACTAAATAGACATAAAGTTGTATATTTAACAAAAAAGTGTTTGATAATCTCTATTCTCTAGTTACAGGGTTGGGTTAGATGCTAGCGTTAACATCAATTCAATGGCAGTTCCTCCGGCGGTCACATACACTAGAGAGCCGGGAAGCGAGAGATGGTGGTGTTGCGGTATGTCCTGTACTTTCCTTTTTGCCATCGAATCTAGTGCACAATGGAATCTAGTGCACCATTGAATCTAATGCGCAATCCTAATTTGGGACCCGATTTTCGATGAAAAAGGTGCGCATTCGATTCGTGTAAATACAGTAATATTTGTTAAACTCAGTATAAGGTCTTTTCCTAACACATTTGTGATAAATTAACCTTAGATAAGTAATTAGTTGAATTAAAAATACTTTAAACTGTGATCTAAAAATTTATCTTATAACGTGGACAATTTGTGCTTATTATTTGTGACTTGACCTTCTTTATTAAGTGGAATGGGATCATGAATAAAGAATTGAATTTCCTCAATCTCTTTTTAATTTTTCTCCCTCCACTTTTAACCATCCAACAATAAAAAATCAAATAATATGTTAAATCCCTTACTCCCCCCTCCCATCACTCTTCCTCTCCCCTCCTCCCTCTTCCATCACTTCCCCTCTCCCTCCCTCTCCTCCCTACACCCTCCTGTCTTCTTCTAATATCAAATACCCCAATCCCCTTTCCCGTTTAACTCTTTTTAATATGTGATGGAGTTTTTATAAGGTACAGTGGATATAATAAGTCTACACACCCCTGTTCAAAAGTCAGGTTTCTGTGCTGTAAAAAAATGAGACAAAGATAAATCATTTCAGAACTTTTTCCACCTATAATGTGACCTATAAACTGTACAACTCAATTGAAAAACAAACTGAAATCTTTTAGGTGGAGGGAAGAAAAAAAAAAAAGAAAAATAATGTGGTTGCATAAGTCTGCACACCCTCTTATAACTGGGGATGTAGCTGTGTTCAGAATTATGCAATCACATTCCAAATAATGTTAAATAGGAGTCAGCATACACCTGCCATCATTTAAAGTGCCTCGGATTAACCCCAAATAAAGTTCAGCTGCTCTCGTTGGTCTTTCCTGAAATTTTCTTAGTTGCATCCCACAGCAAAAGCCATGGTCCACAGAGAGCTTCCAAAGCATCAGAGGGATCTCATTGTTAAAAGGTATCAGTCAGGAGAAGGGTACAAAATAATTTCCAAGGCATTAGATATACCATGGAACACAGTGAAGACAGTCATCATCAAGTGGAGAAAATATGGCACAACAGTGACATTGCCAAGAACTGGAGCTCCCTCCAAAATTGATGAAAAGACGAGAAGAAAACTGGTCTAGGAGGCTACCAAGAGGCCTACAGCAACATTAAAGGAGCTGCAGGAATATCTGGCAAGTACTGTCTGTGTGGTACATGTGACAAAAATCTCCCGTATTCTTCATATGTCTGGGCTATGGGGTAGAGTGGCAAGACGAAAGCCTTTTCTTACTAAGAAAAACATCCAAGCCAGGCTACATTTTGCAAAAACACATCTGAAGTCTCCCAAAAACATGTGGGAAAAGGTGTTATGGTCTGATGAAACAAGGTTGAACTTTTTAGCCATAATTCCAAAATATATGTTTGGAGCAAAAACAACACTGCACATCACCAAAAGAACACCATACCCACAGAGAAGCATGGTGGTGGCAGCATCATGTTTTTCTTCAGCTGGAACTGGGGCCTTAGTTAAGATAGAGGGAATTATGAAGAGTTCCAAATACCAGTCAATATTGGCACAAAATCTTCAGGCTTCTGCTAGAAAGCTGAACATGAAGAGGAACTTCATCTTTCAGCATGACAGCGACCCAAAGCATACATCCAAATCAACAAAGGAATGGCTTCACCAGAAGAAGATTAAAGTTTTGGAATGGCCCAGCCAGAGCCCAGACCTGAATCCGATTTCAAATCTGTGGGGTGATCTGAAGAGGGCTGTGCACAGGAGATGCCCTCGCAATCTGACACATTTGGAGTGTTTTTGCAAAGAAGAGTGGGCAAATCTTGCCAAGTCAAAATGTGCCATGCTGATAGACTCATATCCAGAAAGACTGAGTGCTGAAATAAAATCAAAAGGTGCTTCAACAAAGTATTAGTTTAATGGTGTGCATACTTATGCAACCATATTTTTTATTTTTATATTTTTCCCTCTACCTAAAAGATTTCAGCTTGTTTTTCAATTGAGTTGTACAGTTTATAGGTCACATTAAAGGTGGAAAAAGTTCTGAAATGATCTTATCTTTATCTTAGTCTCATTTTTTTACAGCACAGAAACCTGACATTTTAACAGGGGTGTGTAGACTTGTTATATCCACTGTATCTAGCTCTACCTTCTAGCCATCCTCTCAGTAAAGATTCACTATGTAACTGTTATTTGAATTTACTTGCGGCTGAAGGTTCCATCTCGCTAAAATTGTTTCCCCCTCCTCCACATTATTAATGGTGTAGTTCTGATTATCCCTGTGAATTATAAGTTTAGATGGGTAGCTCCACTTATAAAGTATCTTCTCCTGTCTTAGGATTTTTGAATTTTAGAATTCCTTGCATTAAAGCAAGGTGTCACTAGAAAGATTATTAAATATCTCTAAATTAACATATTGTGGATCTAAGCTAGATTGGACATCCCTTATTGCTTTCATAATAGCCTCTTTTCGAAAAGATTGATGTAATTTTACTATTGTGTCTCTCTGTAAATCCCTTTTCAGGGTCCTTGGGAGAGGGATTCTATAGAGTGTTTCCACCTTGGTTTCATCTTTATTTAATTTAAGTAACTGTGCAAAAAAGGTGTTTATAAATAAGGCCAGCTCTTTTTGGAGGACTGACTCTGAAACTCTTATGATCCTTACATTGTTTCTCATAGATAGGTCTTCAAATTGTGTGGTTTTAGATCTAAGTATTTTAACCTCTAACTTCATTTCTTCAAATTGATTAAATAAAAAGTTATGATCTTTAGTCAATTTAAGATGATCACTTTGCAATACTGTATATCAGTAATAGAGATCATTAATGCCTTACTATTGTTTACTATATCTTGGGTGAGTTCCTCTCTTAAACAGGATTGGAACTCCTTTTAAGTATATAAATAGGAAGAAGGCCAGGATGGAAGCTATAGGAACAATACAATGTGAAACAGGCCATCTGACAATTAGTGACCAGGAAAAGGCAGATGAGCTAAATAGGTTCTTTTCTTCTGTATATACAAGGGAGGTACCATAATGGGGCTACACTACCTTCACCAAATAATTGGTTAACGCAGGTAGAAATCCAAAAGAGGTTGGAAAAAATAAATGTCAATAAAACCCCGGGTCCTGATGGAATACATCGAAGGGTACTGAGGGAACTGGGTTCTGTAATAGCCAAACCATTTAATCTAATTTTTCAAGATTCACTCAACATTGGGTCACTACCAGATGACTGGAGAAAAGCCAAGGTGATACCTGTATTTAAGAAGAAGGCAAGAGCAAATCCGGGGGATTATAGACCTGTAAGCCTCACTTCTGTAGTGGGAAAGCTTTAAGAAGGGTTAATAACGGAAAATATACAAGAATATATCTATTCAAACAGCATTAGAAGTACGAGCCAACATGGATTTATGAGGGAGTGGTTATGTCAAACAAATCTAATTAGTTTCTATGAGGTTTGTAGGAACCTGGATCAAGGCAACTCAGTGGATGTCGTTTTTTGGATTTTGCAAAGGTTTTTGATACAGTGACACATGGGAGACTATTGTGCAAACTAAGGGATACAGAAATTGTAGAAAATGTATGCACATGGATTGAGAGCTGGCTAAAAGACAGGAAACAAAGGGTTGTTGTAAATGGAACATACTCGGATTGGACTAATGTGGTAAGTGGGGTTCCTCAGAGCTCAGTATTGGGTCCTCTCCTTTTTAACATATTTATTAACAACTTAGAAGTAGGATTGGAAAGTAGTGTCTCCATTTTTTCCGATGACACAAAGTTGTGCAAGGTAATTAAATCAGAAAATGATGTACTTTCCCTCCAAAGGGATTTGCATAAATTAGAGAAATGGACAATTAAATGGTAGATGAGATTTAATATGAATAAATGTAAAGTTATGCAACTGGGAAGGAAAAATAACCATGCAATCTATAAACTTAATGAAGCAAATCTAGGGGTATCTGATATTGAAAAGGATTTGGGAGTGCTTGCAGACAATCACCTACGTAACAGTTCTCAATGCCAAGCAGAAGCTGCAAAGGCAAATAAACTATTAGCATGTATCAAGAAGGGTATAGAAGCAAGGGAAGCAAAAATAATTCTACCACTATACAAATCCCTAGTACGCCCTCATTTGAAATATGGAGTACAGTTTTGGGCACCAATTCATAAAGGACATTTTAGAACTGGAAAAAAGTACAAACTAATAAGGGAAATGGAGGGGCTAAGTTATAAAGAAAGACTAACCAAATTAAACTTATTTTCTCTAAAAAAAAAAAAAAAAGGCGTCTAAGAGGGGATATGATTACCCTATATAAATACATCCAGGGTCAAAATAAAGATTTGTCAAGGGAGCTTTTTGTGCCAAGAGGTTTTCAACTGACAAGAGGACATCCCTTGAGGTTAGAACTAAAAAAATTCCACCTTAAAGAAAGAAAAGGGTGGTAAATCTGTGGAATTCTCTACCAAAGGAGGTGGTGGCAGCGGATTCGATAGATAACTTTAAAAATGGATTGGATATATTTTTATTTAAAAAGGGCATTCAGGGTTATCCTTGTTAATTAGAGAGAGAGTATTGATCCAGGGAAGAATCTGATCGCCAGTATCTGGAGTCAGGAAGGAATTCATGTTTTTTACCTTTTGAGACAATTGGCAAAGTTTTGGCTGGGTTTTTTCTGTTTGCCTTCCTCTGGATCAACTAACAACTAATCCGCATATTGCAGATCAGAGGAAATCTTAAAAGGTTGAACTTGATGGGCTAAAAGTATTTTTCAACCTTAATTACTATGGGCCTCATTCAATTGGGATTTGGCCAATTGAATAGGGCTCTATATAAGCACAGAGCATATTTTTTTAGTTTAGTTTTTAGTTAGTGAAGACCTTGCTTTTGAAAAGAAGTTCACTAGCTAAAAACTTCTGTAAAAAAAAAATGCTATGTACTTATATAGAGCTCTATTCAATTGGCCAAATGGCAATTGAATGAGGAACTATGTAACTATGTAAGGAGATTTGTCATGGTTAATATTGTTATTTTTCTTTTTTAGTCATTTTTAATGGTTTTCTCCCCTCCTCTATAAAGGACTCGCTACCATCAATATAAAAGAGTTTCAGGACATATACAGCCTTATTAAATTGTGATTCGGTAAATTTAAAAGGGCTCTATTTAAGCACATAGCATATTTTTTTACAGAAGTTTTTAGTTAGTGAACTTCTATCCAAAAGCAAGGTCTTCACTAACTAAAAACTTCTGTAAAAAAAATATGCTATGTGCTTATATAGAGCCCTTTTAGATTTACAGAATCACAATTTAATAAGGCTGATAGATATTTCCAGGAATTATTTTTCTTTAACATAATCTTTCTCTTTGGGAGAGAAAAATTTGGTGGAAGGTTTTTTATCTTTTGTTCTCGCCTTAAGATTTACTGCTTTACTTTCACTTCATATTCAAACCTTCGGTAATTAGTGATTGCTCTTCCGAGTTACTGGAAGAACAAATACTACCTGTAGGCCTATACAGAATAATATGCAATTAAATAAAAAACAGAAATACATGCATTTAGAGATGTTATTGTTGGGCTTAAGATGAAAAGTCAAGCTTATATGAAAAAGTCTCAAAATATTGTTGGTCAAAAATAATGTAGAGGATAAAATCACAGTAGCACAGGAAGATCTCTTTCCCTCTTATTATGGGGAATATTAGAGTGAGGATTCTAATAGGAGAGGAGTTGGATTACATATATAAGTCCCAAATGTAAGCACACTAAATGTGCCAAGTGTATCTCTTTTTCAGAGGGGAGTTTTGGTAGGTTACTGGAGGATTGACATGTGGGTCTTTTATTGTTTACATTTTAAAAACCTTCTGTAAGGGGTGTCATGTGTCTCTAATGTTAGAGGTGAGGGGTAAGGGTTATACCATAGATCATTCCTCTTCTCTTCTCTTTTACAACCTTTTATAGACAGATTATGTATATAAGGGTCTATGTATTTCTGAGCCTTTAACATTCAATCTTTAATAGAGGGGTTTTCTCCTACATCATCTTCTCAGTAACCCTTACCTCCTTTCTTCCTCTCACCCACTCTTCTTTCCTCCTCACTACTATTCTCCTTTCTTTATATTTCTTCTTTCTATCCTTTACTTCTTATTCAACTCTCCCCTCCTCCTTCCTCCTTTAACTCTTTCCTCTTCTCCTTTTACACTTAGTGGATTAAGGTCTTATATTTAGGTGTTTTCTTTCCTCTTTTTTGCTTTCTCCTTTCCCCTTTTCTTTTCCCGTTATTGTTTTTATTATAGGGCAGTAAGAGATAATTATATTTACTTATTTTACTTCTCTCTCTCCTCCAATATCTTCCTCCTCACCCTCCTCTTTAGGTTCCTTCTATTATATATCCTTTAAGATAAAAATAACGGCTAGAGAATGATCCCAAAATTCTCTTATAGAAATCTTGCTAAACAAATAATGTAGAACAGACCTCCACCACATCATTCCAATAGGCCAATCTGGGGATCACTTAAGTGCAGTGTCTTGAGTATTTGTTCAGTGCAAAGATGATCCTATAAACTGTTCAAATATTGATGGTGCAAGTACCTTCCAAGCATTACATTCTCCCCATTTGACCCCCTAGGAGCTCTGTGGAGACTCTCAGTTGTTCTGGGTCTCCTCCATATTGCTGTCGCTGGATCACTCAACCATTACTCAGCCATCTGAGGGGCGCCTCTTTAGTCAAGTTTCTAGAAAACCGTGCTCTCCTCTGTCCTGGCACTTCTCTTCGGTGCCTTACGCGTCCCCCCTGATCATACTAAGCCAGAAGAAGGTACTCTGTGGATTATTGGTAAGCCTATTAGCCCACCATCTTACCCCTCAAGAGGTGATCTAGCCTTCTTTTCTTTCCTTCCCCTCTCTTGGTCCTTCACTCTGCCTGCCAGTTGTGATAAACAACTATGGGCAGACTCAGGGATTCACCTGGAGTCTTGCGGTAGTTCTCACTGCTCAGGACACGGAGGGAGTGTGATGAGCAATTGTGTGCTGAATCAGGGGGACTTGCAGATGATCTTGCGGTAGTTCTCACCGCTTAGGATGCCGATGGAGACAAGGGACACAGGAGACAAGCGTCTGCAGGACGCCAACATCTGCCACAATCTATTTCAAGTTCGGTCAACTCTTCAGCAGGCGTCTCGTTGAGTCCAGGCAGCCTCTCTCAGCGTTCACCCAGGGCCTCCGAGGGATTAGACTTAGAGGTAAAAACTTCAATAGGCTTTGCATCCGAGCATCTCGCCCCAACTAGCGCGCCATGCTAGTTAGGAAGTATTCTTTTTCTAACTTACAATTATGATGATTTTTAAGGTTTAAGAAAGGTCATGTTATCTCAATGTTTGAACACTCAATTGATCTGTAATGCATTATAATGTGATAAAGTTATGACAAATGAGATGTATAATTCTTATAGACATTGCAAGGTAGAATTAATCATTTTGGTACCAATCTCATAAAATAATCAGGTGTGATAACAGGAAAAGGAGGAAGGTTTGTATGGTAATCAGTCTTTGTACTCAAAGTGAAGTATTGATTATCTAATAATCATCATATTGGTTTATGATACCATGTAGAATTATAGGAGGAGTGAAGTACACTACATTTAGGAGCAAAGGTACCTGTTCCAAAGACATAATAATTATGAAGGTTTTAAGTTAACATTTAACAAGGTGAAATTATTGTATAGGTTATGATAAGCATACAGGATAGTCAGAAATGCCAACCAACTAAGAATGTATTTTTTTTTCTAAGGTTTTGTTTTCCTTTTTTAATTTTTGATCTTTGCTGGTCTATTTTTCTGGCCAATTTTTATGCTCAGTGAAGCTACCCTCATATTGACAATTCTCTCTGTCGGAATAAATGTGGAATGTGCACAATCCCTGTCTCCTGGTTACTGCACAGGTGGATATTGGAGAGTACCCATATAACTAGAAATCAGTGTATGATATCCTATCTGGTTAAAGAACATTATCATACCAATTCTGTTTTATTTTTGTGTGTTATGTTTTGTTTATCCCTGTTGAATAAATACTGTGATATTGTGACATTGATTCCTCCAGGACCATGCCCAACTCAGATGATGGCCATGGTGCAAATGAGTCAAGAATTAGGGAAAACCTCCTTGAAATATTTCTAGGCCTCTAATAAGAGGTGGATTACATAATGGGTTGAAGAAATATTTTAGAGCTTTATTATTAAATAGATATTAATAGTACCGTATTGGGCTTCTATTCGCGAACACAAAATTCCTGCCGATTTGTGCGATTGCGAGTTAAGGGTGCTGATTTTCGTGATTGAGACTGCGGTATTGAATAGCGATTTACGGTTTTAGTGATTCTAACATCCTGTAAAGCCTGTAACCTGCAAATAAAGCTACAGTGCTAATTAGAAAGCCTGTTTCTTGCAATGGCTGATCACTTTGAGAGTCTTTTTCTCTCCAATTTTACAGGTGAGGCTTATATTTGAGTACTATCTTTTTTTCTATTTTTTCCCCTTGAACTTTACGGGTGCGGCTTATATTCAGACCAATATGGTAATATAATGAGTAAATTTCTTTTAAATGTACAACTTGTTACAGGATACATAAAGTAATGTCTTATCACATATAGAGACGTAGTTTAGTAGTATTGAAACTGTTCGAATGATACATTTTGCTGCTTTAGCAGGAATAGAAACTAATGGTTGCTTATGTATTTTACATGTATTTTAAATGCTCATTAGCCTTTGCATGATTTACATTTTTACTTAATTGATATTAGTTTATACCACCCCGTGTTCATTATGGAGTTATGCATATGTTAAAATGTAATTTACAGTCGGGGGGAAATTTTAGGGTAGATGTATATGATGAGAGGATGTCCAGTTGAAAGATGTATGGAAGTTTCTTGTGTGACAGATCTTGAATGTTTGGATTTTTGTTTTTATTGTTGTCATACTTGCCTACCCCAGAAGAAGATGACCGTGAATTTGTGCCTTTAAAGGCCTTCAAAGTTTGTCTGAGCATGTTTTCAAAGTTTTATCATTTTTACTTTTTCTACTCTTTCCTATGCCGGTCTTTCTTTTTACTGTCCTTTGGCTTCTAACACGTCTGCACCTTGCTCTATCAACTTGCTAGGATTTACAGTATCTTGCAAAAGTATTCACCCCCCCTTGACTTTTTACCTTTTTTGTTACATTACAGCCTTAAGTTCAATGTTTTGTTAATATGAATTTTATGTGATGGATTAGAACACAATAGTCTAAGTTGGTGAAGTGAAATGAGAAAATTATATGCATAAAACAATTTTTTAGAAATAGAAAACAGAAAATTGGCATGTGCATATGTATTCACCCCCTTTGTTATGAAGCCCATAAAAAGCTCTGGTGCAACCATTTACCTTCAGAGGTCACATAATTAGTGAAATGATGTCCACCTGTGTGCAATCTAAGTGTCACAAGATCTGTCATTTCATACACACCTTTTTTGAGGCCCCAGAGGCTGCAACACCTAACCAAGTGGCACCACTAACCAAACACTGCCATGAAGACCAGGGAACTCTCCAAACAAGTAAAGGACAATGTTGTTGAGAAGTACAAGTCAGGTTAGGTTATAAAAAAATATTCACATCTTTGATGATCCCCAGGAGCACAATCAAATTCATCATAACCAAATGGAAAGAAAATGGCACAACAGCAAACCTGCCAAGAGACAACCGCCCACCAAAACGCACTGACCGGGCAAGGAGGGCATTAATCAGAGAGGCAGCACAGAGACCTAAGCTAACCCTGAAGGAGCTGCAGAGTTCCACAGCAGAGACTGGAGTATCTGTACATAGGATGACAATAAGCCGTACGCTCCATAGAGTTGGGCTTTATGGCAGAGTGGCCAGAAGAAAGCCATTACTTTCAGCAAAAAAACAAAATGGCACGTTTTGAGTTTGTGAAAAGGCATGTGGGAGACTCCCAAAACGTATGGAGGAAGGTGCTCTGGTCTGATGAGACTAAAAATTGAACTTTTCGGCCAGCAAAGAAAACGCTATGTATGGCGCAAACCCAACAAATCATATCACTCAAAGAACACCACCCCCCCCAGTGCAGCATGGTGGTGGCAGCATCGTGTTGTGGGGATGTTTTTCAGCAGCCAGGACTGGGAAACTAGTCAGAGTTGAGGGAAAGATTATGCTAAATACAGGGATATTCTTGAGCAAAACCTGTACAACTCAGTGCATGTGGTCAGACTTAAAGATTGCTGTTCACAAGCGCAAACCATCCAACTTGAAGGAGCTGGAGCAGTTTTGCAAGGAGGAATGGGCAAAAAAAAATAAAAGTTGCAGCGGTAAGATGTGGCAAGCTCATAGAGACTTATCCAAAGCGACTAGGAGCTGCAATTGTGGCAAAAGGTGACTCTACAAAGTATTGACTTTAGGGGGGTGAATAGTTATGCACATTGACTTTTTCTGTTATTTGGGCATGTTCTATAAATTAAATGATGCAAATCCTCAAACAATCCATGTTGATTCCAGGTTGTGAGGCAACAAAACACGGAAAATGCCAAGGGGGTAAATACTTTTGCAAGGCATTGTAGTACGTACTAACCTCCAATAAGGAAGAGCAACCAGAGACAGAAGAAGTTATCATACATAAACTCTGCATTATTATTAATCTCAGTGCAAAATGTATTTGTTATTGAATTACATCTATCATCTAAATGCCTGAGTATAAAGTGAAATTGGCCCTATGGAATAATTATTGATAATTGGTTGGGTGGTGTTTTGTGAAAATTAAGCGGAGCTATTTTGTCTGCATTAACCATTGTTTTTACATGCCTGGACTTTATATCTATTGAAATCTGGACTATATAATGGTAGCATATAACAACATATCTGGATGTTTTCATCCACCCCATTGAACTCTTTCATTGTAATGAGGACTTGGACAAACAGGTGCTCACTTATTTTTATCTGGATTTATTTTTGGACTTTTTTTAATGGACTTCTTGTTCTTTTTCATCAGGATTTGATTGTTCTTGTTTGAAACATTTACAATCAGTGATTACAAAGAACACTCAATAGACTTTAAACATTTGGACTTTGAACTGAGAGACTTTTAAATTATCATATCAGACTATTGTTTTTAATTTGTATTGTTTAGTTTTTTTGTATTTTTGCTATGAATTGTTGTTTTTTCTTTTGCAATGCTCTTATTGGGAAGGTATGAAGGTAAAAAGGTGCCTTGTAGGAAACTCATCTGTACTGGATCCTTTAGGGGCCTTGAGTCTCTTCCTTTGATGACAATTTTCATTGTCATAGGGGGGAGTGTTGTGAAGAAATACAAATCTCTCTCTCTCTCTCTCTCTCATATATATATATATATATATATATATATATATATATATATATATATATATATATATATATATATATAGTAAATAAATAGTACATCTGTGTTCACAATTGAATGTCTAAAGCAAGTTAAAAGACCTGCTTCCAGCTCCGAATTCCAAGAAAAACTGTTATTACACTGCATTCTGGGAAGCTGAGCTGGGGCATGCAAATGTGCCCACAAATATATTGCTCTTCAATCCATAGACATTTTCAAACATGGCTTCCTTTAAGCTTATGCCTGCTGTAATAAACAGCTTTAATACAAAGCCAAGGCTGGATTTTACACAAGCTGAAAATCCTATCCATGTACAACCGTTTCAAGCTTACTGGCTATCATCCGCATGGAGCAGGATCTCATTTTGTGTTGTCAGCAGCCGGGCTTGGCAAAATCCGTTGCTAAGCAACGGCCGCGGTTGTGGCCAGGTAAGGAGCACCAAAGGCGCTCCTTGCGCTGGTGGAGAGGAGTGCCATAGGCGCTCATCCATATAGCTATGTAGCACTTTACCATCATACCTACAACCCGCCGGACTATACATGAACACAACACTCAAATACACAATTCACACTGGGAGACCCGTAGCACTTTGAAAAAAAATCAGGAAAAAATAATTCGGCCTGTAACACTTACAAAAGGAAACCGCCACTTGCATAAAACAAAATACGAGCCGCAAAGAATACGAACTTAACGGACGAACTGCGCACACTGATAAACACTAAATACACACGAAAATCAAATAAAAACATCACACACAGCAAGAGGGGACACCCAGGACGTCTGCAATTCATCTTACACGTCAATTTAACTACAAATTTCACAGTTTAGACACTCAAAAATCCCCCAAAGCAAGAGAAATCATGGCCGCCGGGAAAAAAACGAAAACGAGGCTTCACAACCCCTAAAGCCGCAAAACACCAAGCACATACAACTTTTACAAAAAAAAACAACACTGTAAATCTACATTGGATGCTGCAGGAACATCAAACCAGATTGTAATTAATATATGCAGCAAGCAATGTGCTTAAGAGCCAACAAATATGTAAAGTATATTAATTTATGATTTAATTTATTTAGTCATTAATTATCATTAAAACATACATATATACAAAATTTTAAAAACCACCACAACACACGATCGCAATAAACCGCAAAGGCACTCATTGCCTGCCACACAATGAGTGCCAAAGGCGCTCACCACGAGGCTCACAATCAGCGCAAGAAAAAAAAAAGAACAATTTGTGTGCCAAACACCATTCCTTGACTTACATGTAAGTCAGGTAATGCTGTTTGCCACACAATGTAAGGCTTTTAGTCCTCGAAGTACCTTCGGCACTCATTGCGAACCTCTCCCCTGATTTACTTTTGGTCGTCTGAGCACCCTGGCGTTCATTGTGAGCTCCGCGCTAAGCGACTTTGGCAAAGAGAGTCCCTCCTCTGCTGTTTTTTTTTTTATATAAATATATTTTTTTATAATTAATTAAATACTAAATTAATATACTTCACCTATTTGTAATGAATATATCCAGGAATCAATATGCTGAAGAGCTAACAATCGCTGTTGTTTTTCTGCTGCATGTACATTTGTACAATGTGGCAAGTGTGCAGTGTAAATAGGCCGCGTGCGTGAGTCTAAGTTCCTAGGGTAAAAGTCGTATGTGCCTGGCGGTGTTTTGCGTGTTTAGGGTTCGTGTAGCCTAGTTTTCCTCCATTTTCTTCTCTTGCTTCAGCGATTTTCCAGTGGCGAAACATTTGAAATTCGTCATAAATTTGCATGCAACCTCACTCCCAGACGTCCTGGCTGTCCCCACGTGCTGTGTGTGATTTATTTTTTATTTGTTGTGTTTTACGTGTTTTTGTATGTGCGCGGTTCGGCCGTTAAGTTCATTTCTTTTTTTTTGCGGTTTCCTTTTTAAAGTGTTACGGGCCGTAATTCTTTCAAAGTGCTAAGGGTCTTGCACTATGAATTGTGTATTTGAGTTTTCTGTTCTGTAGTTCCGCGGGTCGGGCGTAATTTTTTTTAGCTATTTGTTCAAAGTGCTACGGGTCTTGCACTATGAATTGTGTATTTGAGTTTCCTGTTCTGTAGTCCCGTGGATCGTAGGTATAATAATTAATGCGTGCGGTGCACCCTGCCAAAGTCGTGCGTCGTCGTAGGAATGAGCGCCTATGGCGCTCATCTCCACCAGCGCAAGGAGCGCCTTCGTCGCTCCTTGCCAGGCTGCAACCGCGGCCCTCGCTTTGAGAATGCCAAAGTTGCAGCAGGCGTTGACAACGTTTTTTGGCAAGCTTGCACTGCCGAGAACTATATATGTGATAGCATTCATCACTTTAGTAGTACCCTTAGTATTTGGCTAAATGTAAGCGCAGAAACTAAAAAGTGTGTATTTCTATAAATCAGCAATTTTTACTAGGAGACATTAACACCTCTAAGCCACAACAATAGTCAAGGGAAGGCTAAAACTCAAGGCTAGAACAAATTGTTTACTGGGCATGAACTATAATAATAAGGTGATCTGCGCATGAGTACATGCTTTTGATGCATGCTAATGTGAGTTTGGTACGTGTGATTATTAATTGGCTTAGTAATATAAATAATTGTTTATTGGCTTAAAATGGGTGTTGCTGGACTATATTATTTTCTAGAGGATAGTATTGGAATATACCATTTTCTGTATGTGGAACTACTATAAAAATTTTATGATTTGTATATATTTGTCAGCGGCAGACATTGTGAATGCTATTCTGTTTCTGATCCACACGTGTCCAAATAAAGTGAAGAAAATCAGAGACCTCTGTGTTTTGTTATTATGTTTGGGTTTTGGAGTAGAGAGTCGTTTTGTGGATATGTTTTTCTTCTACTGTCTATTTCTTCCCTCTCTTCCTCCCCTTTGTGTCTCCCTCCCCCGTAACTCTTCCCCCACTTACCCTCCCGTGTCTCATCCACCACTCACCCTCCCGTGTGTCTCATCCACCACTCACCCTCCCGTGTGTCTCTTCCCCCAATCACCCTCCCGTGTGTCTCTTCCCCCAATCACCCTCCCGTGTGTCTCCTCCCCCAATCACCCTCCCGTGTGTCTCTTCCCCCCTCCCGTGCATCTCTTCCCCCCTCGTATCTCTCTCCCACCATCTCCTCTGTCTCCCTGTCTTTATTCCCCCTTCTCCTGTCTCTCTACCCCGCACAGCGCATTGCGCATGCACCGGTAGTGCTGCACATTGTGCATAACCTCCCGCTACGAGCGTTACAAACTATGAAAACTATTATATTTATTTGATACATTGATCATTAGTAGAATCCCGGTTTAATGATTTATAGTAGCAATATTCAGCTTACTTTCTAAGATTAGAGTGTCAGTCTCAAGTTGATTGTGTATATTGAATGGGGAAAAGGTGGGTTACACTGAAAGATATGTCTAAAAAGGGCAATCTAATTATATAATACGCCAAGGAATTGGGCATATGCTGGAGCAAATGCTTGTAAAGGGAAAACACTTTAAATCACCAGAAAATGGAGACAATCATGTTGTTATAACCTTTTAAACATAGACAAAAGTATTTTTACCAATTGTTTATTTGTATATAAATATATATTTTTTAAAAACACCAATATGGAACTTACTCTATTAAATATATGAGGGGGTTAAATATAGAATCAATGAACATAGCTGCACAATCTATTCCACGTGAATCTTGCAATAAAGATACACAAGCCACAAACTGTGGAGTTTATGGAGAAACATGCTAGCAGCCTTATTAAATTGAGATTCGGTAAATTTAAAAGGGCTCTATTTAAGCGCACAGCATATTTTATTTACAGAAGTTTTTAGTTAGTAAACTTCTATTCAAAAGCAAGGTCTTCACTAACTAAAAACTTCTGTAAAAAGGAAAGGAAAGGTGGAGGTGAACCACCTTTTCAGCAGGATATTTCAGCAGGATATTAGAATATATCCACACAATGAAGATCAACCTTTTATAAACATAAATATATTAAGTTGTAATTTGGATCCAATGACATATCCCATTTTCTTTCCAAATGGTGAACCAGGATGGGAACTGAAATTACAATTGCAAAGTTATCCCAATAGTAAAGTAAATAAGAGAACAATTTGCATTCATTTGCATCTTTTGCAGTGTACATGATGCATTTGCTTTGTGGGAAACATTTAAATATGTGTGAAGACTTCTTGAAACGTTACAATGAGCCCACTGCACTCTTAAAAGCATTAATGGAGATGCAAGAAATATTTCTTGCTCATGGATTAAATTGTGCAAGTTTTAATTTGCCTGATCCAGGACTTCTAGATGGCATCAACTTTGATGACTATGACACTGAGCTTCAAAAACAAAAAACAAAAGAAAAACTTGCAACTTTAAATACTTTACAATTGCAAGCATTTAATGCCATCACAAATGCTACAGATGATGAAATGGTCAAAGACCATTATTTCTATCGAGATGGCCCTGGTGGATCAGGAAAAACTTATTGGTACAATAGAGCCCTTTTAAATTTACCGAATGGCAATTTAATAAGGCTGTTTTAATTTTAAAAACAGCCAATAATTTTTACATTTAGATAAAAAATAATGAGTTTTCTTTGGGGGACATGGGAAAATGAAATCAAAATAAACAATATACTAACTGAAGTAATATGGAGCTTAAGTTAAATAAACTGGAATGTCACCATGATATATATCTAGCTCCTGTTAAGGCATTGCTTTTATATGCTATAGGACTCTTAGCTCTGAAATGGGCGGAGCATAAAATCTGTTAATATCATATAATTACCTTTAAGAGTAAACCATATTATTTTCTTTGAATGTATCAATCCCAGCCCACAGTATTATAGTGCAAACAGTTGCATCACAGAAGGGTCCACCTCAGCTTCCTGTAGAGCATCGATCAAACACTGGATTGTGGCTTTGCAACCCATTCTCCGTTTCCAATTTACCAGTCCTTCCATTACTTGTGAGGTCACATTATAAGGATTATGAATCTTGCACTTATACAGCTCATTGAGGTCTAGTCCCAGAAGCACTAATATCTGCTCCCACTCGGGTCCAAGTCTGCCAGCCAGGAGGCTCAGTTGTTTGTCAGACGGGCATTTATTAAGGACACTAGGTTGGACATAAAGATTTATTTCTGTTGGGTGGTCCTCAACCCCCATGCACTGAAGCTCCAGTTTCTCTTTGACCCAGGGAAACTCATTTAATGACTCCAGGAAAACCCGAAAAGCATTTGGACCACGGGTTGGGAGAATATCAAGAAGTTTCATGGACTTATCCTTACTGGTCATCTGGTTGTCAATAACATCAAGTTGATCCTTTGTAATAATACCCTCTTGGAACAAATAGTGGGGCAAAAGTCCGTCTGCAAGACCCTCACTGCACAGCTCCAGGCGCAGCCTCCTGAGCAGGTCTTTGTGTCTAGGATCCATCATCTACCACCTGCAGGATAGAAAGGGAAATGTATAAAAGGCATAAATGAACCAGACTATATCCAGCCCACATTTCAGAAATAAATAGTGTGGTTGGTAATACACATGCAATAAACATGCTTTTAAGTCTCCAAGTTAATAAGGAAGTAAAGATTTAAACCGACTATAAATTAATCTATTGCGCTCTGCCACACCAGATAAATGGTTGAAAAGGGTCAGGAAAAAAAAAAAAAAAAAAAGAGTACTTTGAGCTCTAAGAATTTATTAAATAGACAAAGTTTGTATATATAGCTTTAAATAATAAGTCCAGTACTTGAATCAGCCCATGTGCTGGAAGACGCAGAGAAGTACAGACAGACTGGCAGTCTGGCAATGCAGCAGACTGTTATTGCATTATAAAATACTGAAATCAGAGATCCTCAGAAGCAAACAGGGAACAGAAAGCAGGACTAGATAGGCCCCAACAGTAACTAAAAAAAAAATTATTATGTCAAGCAAGACTATATAGGTTTAAACTGGACATAAAAAAACTTAAAATAACAAGCAGGACTTTATAGGCCCCAACCGGACAGTAAAAACCCACACTACACCAAGCGGGACCATATAGGCCCCAACCGGACCTTAAAAACGCACATTACACCAAGCGAGACCATTGCGAGCCTCCCCTTGTACCTCTTCCCCCCCGCTACTTTACTGGCCTAGCGAGGAGTGCCTTTGGCGCTCATTGCAAGCCTCTCCCCCTCTATTTCCCCCCCCCCACTACGTTACTGGCCTTGGCACGCATTGCAAGCCTCTCTCCCCCTCTACTTTACTGCCTTTGGCGCTCATCACAAGCCTCGCAATGAGCGCCTTTGATGCTCATTGTGAGCCTATCTCCCCCTCTACTCCTCTCCCTCCTGTGTGTCTTCCCCCCCTCTCCCTCCTCCGTGTCTCTTCCCCCCCTCTCCGTCCTCCCCTGTGGGGGGCACTCTCCTCCCTCTACCGTGTCTCTTCCCCCTCCCTCCCTTGTGTTTCCTTCCCCCAGCTCCCTCCCATGTCTCTTCCCCCCTCCCTTGTGTTTCCTTCCCCCAGCTCCCTCCCATGTCTCTTCCCCCCTCCCTTGTGTTTCCTTCCCCCATCTCCCTTCCCTGTGTCTCTTCCCCCTTCCTCCCTTGTGTTTCCTCCCCCCTCCATTTCCCTCTCCTGTGTCTCTTCTCCCCCGTCCTCTCCCTCCCATGTGTCTATAGGAATACCATTTAGTGTATAAGAGAAGCCTCCACCATACAAAGTACAGAAACAGATAATACATACACATCACATATTATAATTGCCGAACTATGAGACGTCGCCATGCTTTGTGTGGTGCGTACGACTTGGCGATGAGCGCCAAATGCGCTTATTGCCTGCGAGCCGTTAAACCACTAACGACGCTTATTGCCACTAACGGCGCTTATTGCCTGTGAGCCTCGAGAAGCAAGGCGAGCAGTGGAGGTAAAACACGCAGGACTTCGCCTCCATACACTTACAAAACGCAGGATCGCCGGAGGCTGCAAGCAGTTGCCGAACGCGAGACTTAGAAAAAATAATAAAAATAAAACGACTTAGGAAAAATACAAAGTTAACGGCCGAACCGCTCAAACCAAAAAAAACAAGAAAAAAAAATAAAAATACTAAAACAAATACAACAAAATATCACACACACAGCACAGGAGAACAGCCACAATGTCTGAAAGTGAGGTAGAACGCGAATTTAAGTAGAATTTAAGCAGTTTCAGCACTTGAAAAATCTGCTAAGCGAGAAAAAAAAATGGCGGCCGAAAAAAATGAAAAGGCTACATAACGACGAACCCGGCAAAACACAGCCAGCGACATACGAGGTAGAAAATTAATAAAAGGAAGGAAGCAAAATGCTTGCGAAACGCATAAATCATAGACTAACGCCATCATTTAACTTACACATTAACAGCCTTATTAAATTGTGATTCGGCAAATTTAAAAGGACTCTATTTAAACACACAGCATATTTTTTTTACAGAAGTTTTTAGTTAGTGAAGACCTTGTTTTTGGATAGAAGTTCACAAACTAAAAACTCCTGAAAAAAAATATGCTGTGTGCTTAAATAGAGCTATTTTAAATTTACTGAATCGCAATTTAATAAGGCTCTAAGCTTCTGAAATGGCGGATTTCCCGCTTAAACCAATGTTTTTGGCCTCACGCACGCAGCCTATATATCGGGTACACTTGCCACAGAGCTGACACTCCTCAGGTGATGACAGTCTGAGTGGACATTTGCTGCTGCCGCAAAATCCAAAGAGATTGTTAGCTCTTCAGGATACGGATTGCTGAATATTAAATACAAATAGGTAAAGTATATTAATTTATATTACTAATCATTAATAAATAATTCGTAAATTATTTTATTTTTTTAAAAGGTATATATTCGTTAAAAAAATTGAGCAGCAAACTTATAATTTACACTTGCTTTAGTTTATCAATACTTTCATGCTTAGCCGTTTGTAATATATTAATTAACGTATATTAATATATTCATTAATAATTAGTAATCATTACAAAAAAAGGTGAAATTTTATACTGCAATAAAAGTAATAACAATTTTTAACCTGCACTTATTTATCTGCCTTACTGCTCATTCACGTACATTGCATTTGGAACTATTAATTAAATCTATTTTTTTTTTTTTTTATATAATAGTACAACAAATATGTACATTTTACAAAGCACTTACATATCTGGAGTGCTTATAATTGCCCAACAGGGATCGGGCCTTCACAGCACTTACATATTTAAAGCAGTTTCTTAGATTCTGACATGTGCTACATTTAATATTTTATACTGCTTTTATTTATGAATATATTTATGATTATGCGTTTGTTTAGCATCTATGCAAATTAAACATTGTTTCAATGAGTCACAAATTAATTGAATACAAACATTACAAATGATTTTCATGTCCTTTCACAGATTCCTCATCTCTGCACCTGATTGAAGACAGGGAGTGAATTCTGCAGGATTTTATCTGCAATAACATCAATTTCACAGGTATGATTTCATGATGTCCTTTTTATTTTGCATTGATGACAGTTAATGATTAATTCATTAACCTATATTCATTTAGGGCTTTATTCAATTGCAATTTGCCCAATGGAATAGGGCTCTATATAAAGACATAGCATATTATTTTTACATAACTTTTTAGTTAATGAACATCGATTCAAAACCAAGGTCGTCACCAACTAAAAACGTCGGTAAAAAAATATGCTATGTGCTTATATAGAGCCCTATTCCATTGCACACATTGCATATGAATGAGGCCCTTAGTATTTAATTATTCATTCATAAAAAAAAGTTATGCATACATATATGCTTACCAAAATTTACTTTTAAAGAAGTCAAATTACAACTCATAAGTCAATTTATTTCAACATTAATAAAATTACAAAAATGCACATTATTTTAAGCCCTACGAAAACTCTGTTTGCCCTTCTTTAGGAAAACAAAATTACCTCTTTAGGTTTACGATTGATGTCAGTTACTGATTAATTCATTAACGTATATTCATTTATTAATGACTTAATGGATTCATTTATTTCATGGAAAAATTCAAAATGCTTTTAAAAACATTGCATTCTTTCACTAATGCTATTTAGGTTTTGCATTGAGAGCAGCTAAAAACAATATGTACAATACAAAAAAACATTACATCTTACACCTGTATTTACAATTACAGATTACAATGGTGGACAACGGAGAAGACAGGATTGAAGGCAAAATAAGAGCGGCAAGGGAAAGGGAGCAAAGGTGGAGAGATGCACAGCCCCCCGAGACTTCCCAACGCTTAAGAGAAGAAGACGGACAGACTTTTAAATAAAAGAAAAATTAGTAAGAAAACAAATCATTGAGTGTGCTGGAGCTTCAAAGAAAACAAAAAGTAAACAAAAAACATGTCTGTGAAACATTGCCTAATGATCCAATATTGCCTCTTGACACCAATGTTCCTACACATGACACCAATGTAGATAAAGAAAGTTGTAGTGATATCTATGGTGAGGAAGCTAAGGATATGGCTTTCATTACAGCACTAACAGTAGACACTCATTATTGTGGATTACTCAATGTTGTTTTGTGGGCCCATTATTTTCTCAAGGAAAGGTGGAGGTGAACCACCTTTTCAGCAGGATATTAGAATATATCCACACAATGAAGATCAACCTTTTATAAACATAAATATATTAAGTTGTAATTTGGATCCAATGACATATCCCATTTTCTCTCCAAATGGTGAACCAGGATGGGAACTGAAATTACAATTGCAAAGTTATCCCAATAGTAAAGTAAATAGGAGAACAATTTGCATTCATTTGCATCTTTTGCAGTGTACATTATGCATTTGCTTTGTGGGAAACATTTAAATATGTGTGAAGACTTCTTGAAACGTTACAATGAGCCCACTGCTCTCTTAAAAGCATTAATGGAGATGCAAGAAATATTTCTTGCTCATGGATTAAATTGTGCAAGTTTTAATTTGCCTGATCCAGGACTTCTAGATGGCATCAACTTTGATGACTATGACACTGAGCTTCAAAAACAAAAAACAAAAGAAAAACTTGCAACTTTAAATACTTTACAATTGCAAGCATTTAATGCCATCACAAATGCTACAGATGATGAAATGGTCAAAGACCGTTATTTTTATCGAGATGGCCCTGGTGGATCAGGAAAAACTTATTGGTACAATTGTTTGATAGTTACATAGTAATTAAGGTTGAAAAAAAAGACTCTCAGTCCATCAAGTTCAACCTTTTAAGATCTCCTCTGATCTGCAATATGCGGATTAGTTATTAATTTGTTGTTAATTGTTAATCAACTATTTATTTATTTTAATTATTAATTAATCCAGAGGAAGTCAAACAGAAAAAAAAAACAATTGTCTCAAAGGGGGAAAAAAAATTCTTCCTGACCCCAGATACTGGCGATCGGAGTTACATTCGAGCACAGGGTCAAATAGCAATGCCATTTGCAACAACTGGAATTGCAGCACTTTTGTTAGAAGGTGGTAGAACTGTGCATAGTGGATTTAAACTGCCAGTTCCCATTTTGGAAACATCAGTGTCAGATATTCAAGCCAAAACATTTAAACAAAGTAAATTAATTATCATAGATGAGGCAAAAATGATGTCATGTCATGCCTTGCAATGTCTTGATAGATTAATAAAATAAGTGATGGATAATAATTTGCCATTTGGTGGAAAGGTGATGTTGTTAGGAGGAGATTTAAGGCAAACATTACCTGTTGTGCCACATGGAAATAGGACGGACATCAAGTAAACTGTGGAAAATATTTACACACCTCAAATTTGAATCAAATATGAGATCTGAAGGCCACAATGAATTCAATGATTGGCTCATTCAAATTGGAGAAGGAAATTCCATCAGAAATGGTTTGCAAGGAATCGCTCATATCGGCAATCTTTCTAAACGCTCTCAATAAAGACGATTACTCAGACATTGTAAACAAATTGATATTAACATCCAAAAATATAGAAGCCTTGAATCTAAATAACAAAAATTTTAAATTCATCAGCGCACCCCAAAATAATTATTACAGTGCAGATTCAGTTCTGGCTGACGATAAAGACAGTGAATGACAGATTCTTAACAAAATAAAAAGTTATTATAATTGCTGTACTTCTTTCTAGATAACAAAAAGGTTAGGAGTGTCACAGATTCACATTGTGTGGCAAACAGCATTCCCAGCTTTAAAATGTTATTGACCGTCATTTTTGATTGGCAAGTCGCTAGTGATTATATATATATATATATATATATATATATATATATATATATATATATATATATATATATAATTGGGGTGTTGCTGGTGGTGCAGTGGGTTAGCGGCTCTGTGCTTCCGCAACTATTGACCTGGGTTTTAATAAGAGTCAGTTCCACTGGAGAAGGAACTGGCAACCCACTCCAGAATCACTGCCTGTGCAATCTTACTTGGTTGATGAAGTTGGTAGAATCACCACGGGAGGATCAGTCAGTAAAAAGAATAGAAACAGAGTGGGGGAGTGTTTGAGATCATTGGTTTTTATAAAGCCTTCCTGATGTCATACCATAACAATAAGTCTCTATAGGCTTGGGGGTGCTCAGAGGGAACGGTTAGAGGGGATGTTCATAGAGACTAGACAATCTGCAGCACTGATTGGTTGATGCTGCAAGCTGCCAGTGAGTAAAATTGAGACAGTTTCCTTGCAGAGTGAATTTAGATTCACTGAGGCTGAGCGTTACAGCACAACGCTCACACTGTAAGCTGCAGTACTAAGGAGAGACACCAGGCAAGGGGGAGGCACACAAAGCGTTAATTTAAAGTGATAGATGCATATACAGTGGATATAAAAAGTCTACACACCCCTGTTAAAATGTCAGGTTTCTGTGCTGTAAAAAAATTAGACAAAGATAAATCATTTCAGAACTTTTTCCACCTTTAATGTGACCTATAAACAGTACAACTCAATTGAAAAACAAACTGAAATCTTTTAGGTAAAGGGAAGAAAAAATAAAATAATATGGTTGCATAAGTGTGCACACCCTTAAACTAATACTATGTTGAAGCATCTTTTGATTTTATTACAGCACTACAACACAAGATTTGCCCACTCTTATTTGCAAAAACACTCCAAATCTGTCAGATTGCGAGGGCATCTCCTGTGCACAGCCCTCTTCAGATAACCCACAGATTTTCAATCTGATTCAGGTCTGGGCTCTGGCTGGGCCATTCCAAAACATTAATCTTCTTCTGGTGAAGCCATTCCTTTGTTGATTTGGATGTATGCTTTGAGTCGTTGTCATGCTGAAAGATGAAGTTCCTCTTCATGTTCAGCTTTCTAGCAGAAGCCTGAAGATTTTGTGCCAATATTGACTAGTATTTGGAACTGTTCATAATTCCCTCTATCTTAACTAAGGCCCCAGTTCCAGCTGAAGAAAAACAGCCCCAAAGCATGATGTCATGTCATGCCTTGCAATGTCTTGATAGATTAATAAAATAAGTGATGGATAATAATTTGCCATTTGGTGGAAAGGTGATGTTGTTAGGAGGAGATTTAAGGCAAACATTACCTGTTGTGCCACATGGAAATAGGACGGACATCAAGTAAACTTTGGAAAATATTTACACACCTCAAATGCTTCACTGTGGGTATGGTGTTCTTTTGGTGATGTGCAGTGTCGTTTTTGTGCCAAACATATCTTTTGGAATTATGGCCAAAAAGTTCAACCTTGGTTTCATCAGACCATAACACCTTTTCCCACATGCTTTTGGGAGACTTTAGATGTGTTTTTGCAAAATGTAGCCTGGCTTGGATGTTTTTCTTTGTAAGAAAAGGCTTTCGTCTTGCCACTCTACCCCATAGCCCAGACATATGAAGAATACAGGAGATTGTGGTCACATGTACCACACAGACAGTACTTGCCAGATATTCCTGCAGCTCCTTTATTGTTGCTGTAGGCCTCTTGGTAGCCTCCCAGACCAGTTTTCTTCTCGTCTTTTCATCAATTTTGGAGGGAGCTCCAGTTCTTGGTAATGTCACTGTTGTGCCATATTTTCTCCACTTATTATTATTATTATTATCTTTATTTATATCGCGCCAACATATTCCGTAGCGCTGTACAGGGGTTGAGTACATAGCAGAAAACAAATTAAACACCTTATAAAGACTGGAGGGCCCTGTTTTTGAGCATAAAATCAAATTTGCATAGAGCTTGTTTCCAAGGCACTGACACAAGATTGAAAACTCGCAAACTTACAATCTAAGGGATTTGATTGTATGATGATGACTGTCTTCACTGTGTTCCATGGCATATCTAATGCCATGGAAATTATTTTGTACCCTTCTCCTGACAAATACCTTTTAACTCTGATGCTTTGGAAGCTCTCTGTGGACCATGGCTTTTGCTGTGGGATGCAACTAAGAAAATTTCAGGAAAGACCAACTAGAGCAGCTGAAATTTTATTTGGGGTTAATCAGAGGCACTTTAAATGATGGCAGGTGTATGCTGACTCCTATTTAACACAATTTGGAATGGGATTGCTTAATTCTGAACACAGCTACATCCCCAGTTATAAGAGGGTGTGCAGACTTATGCAACCACATTATTTTTCTTTTTTTTTTCTTCCCTCCACCTAAAAGATTTCAGTTTGTTTTTCAATTGAGTTGTACAGTTTATAGGTCACATTAAAGGTAGAAAAAGTTCTGAAATGATTTATCTTTGTCTAATTTTTTTACAGCACAGAAACCTGACATTTTACCAGGGGTGTGTAGACTTTTTATATCCACTGTACTTCACAAAATCATATGAAAGAAGACATGAAAGCTGATATACAGATATAATTAAGTTGTATTATCTATATAAATGTAAAATAGAATGTTAAAGTGATTGATAATTTTTTTGGGGGGGCGCCTGCCTATTTCCCCCTATGCACCAGCCGCCCCTGGTGTCTACACAACTTCCTGGTGCCCCCCCCCCCCCCCCAATCAGCACCTGCGGAGCAATATTAACCCACTATTTACCTGCTGTTGCTTGCTCAGACAAACTCCTTACAGCTTCCTGTCACATGTCAGTGATATACTACATTTCCCAGGCTCCTTTGCCTACATATCCCATGCTGCTTTGCACCACAGCCAATAGGAGAGCAGTTGACACTCATCCCTGCTTCCAGGCTATGCTGTGTGGTGTTAACATAGTGAGGTGTCTGAAATCTTTCTCTAACTGGATTGGCCAAAACAAATTGGAGGGGGTGTTAACCTTCATTTTAAAAAGTCAGAAATTACAATAGATTTTGATAACTTCAAGGTAAGTGTTTAAATGTTTATTTTGGTATTTTTTCATGCAAACATTTTTTTCATACACTTCTGATTCTCCTCCATCAGATGCATTCATAATCCAGGAAACTTAGATATCACTTTAAGGGAGTTCAATGTCCCTTTAAACGTTTCCACTGCCGCAGCTACGACTAGCTAGAATTCTGTTGACGATCCCATCCATAACACCTAACCTAAACACAATAAAGATTCCAGATAACGTACAAGATCTATTATAATTATTAGTACTCTTTATTGATAAAGCTAAAACATTTTATGCGGCGCTATGTACAAAGCAGGATAGAGTACTGTGGGGATAATTAGCAAATTACAAAGGTATAGACAAATGCAAAGGTGGACAATCACATAATTTAATTGTCAAACTGTGAGTTGTCGTCACACAGAGTATGAGGGAACAGCCAGGACGTCTGGGAGTGAGATTGCATGCAAATTTAAGTCAATTTCAAGCATTTTCGGCACTTGGAAATCGGCTAAGCGAGGAAAAAAACGTAGACATGGCTACACGACCCCTAACCACACAAAACACCGCCAGGCACATAAGACTTTTACACCGGAACGTACGAGGTATAAAATACACTATTAGGAAGGACGGAAAATGCTTCACACCCGCGTTACACATAGACAAACGCAGAACAAGGAGGGCATGAGAACTGGGGCCCAAATTGTGTGACCATCAGGTGTCCCCATGCTCTCTAGATTGTTAACTCACAAGAGCAAGGCAGCTACTGTCTTCCATCTAAATTAGTTGACTTCAAAATGAAACATACTACTGTACAGCTGTATATCACTGTGTAAAAGGTGCACTTTAGAAATACTTTGAAAACAAATAATAATATTAAAAGGTAGGGGGAGGTTTACAAATGGGGTACAGTGTAATGAATGGTGGGAGAGCAGCAGAGACTAGTGATGTAACATTATATTGAGAGTGACATATAGGGAGGGGAGGGCAAGAGAAGTAAAGGAAAGAAGAGAGCATATCAAATAGGGGGCAGGAAATTAGGGACAGAAAGTATGAGAACTTTGAAGAAAAGGAGAAAACACAAAAAGGGGAAAGTGGACATGACAACTATTACAGTTGGGTAGAAGAGAGGTAGAACTGGGAAGAGTGAGGAGAGGGAATAGTAGGCTTGCTGTGTGTGAGAAACCGATGGCGAGGAGTGGAGACACATTTGCCAAACGTAGTTTTACAAAATGGGTATATGGGAGGATAATGGTAAGTTACAGGGATGGGGAGAGGGAAAAAAACCATAGAAACAGGTCAAGCTGCTCCAGCCCTAGGTCATACGGAGCCTTTTTATTGACACATTTTATTTACCTCTCTTCCTCTGGTTTATAAAAGCCTTATGCGCGTTGCTCTTTGTGCTGCTGTTTGCGATTGGCTAATTTATCAAATCTTGTGATAGGACAAGAAGGAGGAATTTAGATCATGTGGCGTGATTCCTTGGCGGCCATGTTTGAGTAGGGCAAAGTTTTATCATTTGTTAGTGTGTAAACAAGTATATACCGTTCAATATTTACACACCTGAACTGCTTAATGTGATAAATGGTCACACAAGGCCAATTTTTCAAAGAACCCCCCCACCCCCAAACCTTCTCGACGTCTCCCTCATTGGAGGGCAAACACTGTTTCCAACCCCCGAGTTCATGTTGCAATTTCTCTCAATGATTACAATAATTGTCGCTGCCAGTTCTACGGAAAATATTGTACAATGCAAGTGCACGTATTAAGTGGGTGCATCTCTAACATATAGTTTATAAATCATCTAGAATGGAGGTATCAGTTAATTATTTGTCAAGAATAAACGTGTATCTCTGTGACATTTTAAAAATTTTGGAGGTACAGTTAAGTATGATTGAGGGTAGTTTGGAAATACTGAACCCCTCTCTGCCTGTCCTATCCACACTGGGTTATATGTTTATAACTTTCAATATAACAAATTTCTACCCTAACCCTAACCCTAACTCTATGGTATGGGCACTGAAAATCGGCAGCGCCATCTAGTAGTTGGTGCTGCCACTGCTAATCAAGTTTTTGGCGAATTTTAGAGGGAATGGACCCAACAATCATTTACTTTATGGTGGACAAAAGAGCAATACAAGCCCTCCTCTGTACAGTAGTACTATAAATAAATAGTACATTTGTGTTTACATTTGAATGTCTAAAATAAGTAAAAAAACATATTTCCTGCCCAGAATTCTGAGAAATACAGTTATTGCACTGCATTCTGGGAACTTGGGCAGGGACATGCAAATGTGCCCACAAAGAGCCTCATTCAATTCGGGGCTCACAACTCGATTACAGACAGCCAAATGCCTACTTTTGCGATGCTTTTCAATTTTCCGGGCCCGCAAGTTAGGCATTGTTCGCGAAAACCGTGCTATTGGCAGTAAAATTCTCAAGCTTGAACAGGATCAATTATCCAAGGACGTAACTCCCGATTGACAAACAGCCAATAGAAACAAAGCCCGTCAAGTAAGCTTGTAACGCAGCCCTCAAGACATTGATCACTCAAATCAGACCTGTAAATCAAGGCGCGCACAACTTGTGGCTGAAGGCACTTCACGGCCACAAATTCTTGGTTCTGTCAAGGCCGTAACTGATAGGTATCCATTTTGCAACAGATTTTCAAAGACAGCATGGCGTTCAAGCCCGTAACCCTAAAATGGAGGCCCAAACATTACGGCCTCCAAATAGGACCACATTTCAAGCCTATAATAATAATATAAACCCAAAGCATGGAGAGGCATTGCAATTACTTGCCCAATATTCCCCAAATAAAAAAATAGGCTAATGGCAAATATGTAATATTCATCATCTGTTGGAATGGTCATTCACATGCTAATATGAAAAGCCATGCTGCAGAAAGCAATGAAAATGAGGCAAAATTAACCCTTTCCCACTCACAGAGGCTCTATTGTATCCGCTAAAACATCCATATAATTGCATATACATCATGCTGATCACATCTACACATGGGAACACAAATAGTGGCCATATTTCCCCGCAACATCACATAGCTCAAGTACCCGGAGAACATTTGATTATTTGTTGTTCAATCCTTCAGTTGTGTCTGACTATCTGTGACCCTATGGACTGCAGCACATTCAGCTAGGTCTTTGTCTGTATTGTTCTACAAGGTTTGCATGCCAAAGATACTTTAGTGGTTTGCTAGTTCCTTCTCTAGTGGATTGTGATTTGTATGACCTCTCTGCTATCACCTGCCCACCTACAGTAGCCCTACATGGCACCCCGACTTTTGGGCGAATTAGATGTGCGCGCCGTCATGTGACCAGAGCGCACCCGACCACAGCATGGGCGAGTTGTGCGCCAGGACCAGCGCTAAGACACGGGTCTGGATCGCACGGGCCTGGATCCCAGTGGCACGGACATACTGACACTACACCTCCGTAGAGTAATACCCACACATACTGACACTGCACCTCCATACTTTGAGCCCCCCACACACTGACACTGCACCTACATACTGTGACACTCCCACACTCTGACACTGCACCTCCATACAGTTAGACCCCCACACACTGACACTACACATCCATATAGTGAGACCCCCACACACTGATACTGCACTTCCATACAGTGACACCCCCACACACTGACCCATCTCCTCTGTGTCCCAATCTCCCCTATCCCCTCGCTGTCTCTCACCCCATTCTCCCTCTGTGTCCCTCTCCCCCAGTCTCCTCTCTCCTGTGCCCCTCTCCCCCAGTCCATTTCCTCCTCTGTGTCCCAATCTCCACTATCCCCTCTCTGTACCCTCTATGTCACTCCCCAATCCCACCCACCAACCAGCCTTCCCCCCCCCCCCCCCTGACCCCAGTCTCCCCTGTCTCCCTCTGTGTACCTAGTCTCCCCTACCCCTGGTAGCCTTCTCCCCCCAGCCTAACCCTAACCCTTGCACCCCAAAAAAGCCTAACACATAACCCTTACACCTCCAAATCCTAACCCTTACACCCCAAAAGGCTAACCCCTACACCACAAAACCTTAATCCTAACCCACACACCCTCTCTGTCACAATCCATATGTCCCTCTCTCCTGTTTCTCTCTCCCTCTCTCCTGTTTCTCTCTCCCTCTCTCCTGCTCTGACACTCCATATATCTTCCTCTCTCTCCTGTCTCTCTCTTCCTCTCTCTCTTGTCTCTCTCTTTCTCTCTCTCCTGTCACTCTTTCTGTCCCCTGCAGTCTACTGCAATCCAGGGCCGTGTTTTTGTGATGGTCCTGTGCTCAGATCTCGCCCGCGCTGTGGACGTGCACGATGTGGGCAGTGCGCGCAGATGTGTGCGCGCACATGACAGAGTGCACATGTCATCTGCGCGAAAGTCGTGCTACCAACCCTACATGGTATAGCTCACAGCTTCATTCAGGTACACAAGCACCTTCACCACCACCACTTAGCAGAACAGAATGGGAGGTCACCAAATGGAAACGGCTAGACATTTTGGCACATGGCTACCAGCAATGGCGTGGGACTTTCCATGATGGGCGTAGCGGAGATTACCCCTGATAGAGGTGAGTTGGCTGTTGATCCATGTTTCTCTGCAAATCCCTCATGTGTTTTTGTGGCCTCTCCTGATGTGTTACAGTGGATTGGTGTGGTGTATGTCCCCCTGGTCTTCTTCAGCATTGCTAAGTGCTGGTGTTGAAGGGGCTTGTGTACCCGTATGAAGCTGTGAGCTATACCATGTAGGGGCACTGTAGGTGGGCAGGTGATAGCAGAGAGGTCAGACAAATCACAATCCACTAGAGAAGGAACTGGCAAACCACTCCAGTATCTTTGGCATGCAAACCTGGTGGAAAAGCACAAGCAGACATTGCTGAATGTACTGCAGTCCATATAGGGTCACAGAGAGTCAGACACAACTGCAGGACTGAACAACAGATATTAAAATGTTCCTGGGTACTTGATCTATGTGCTGTGGAGGTGAAATATGGCCACTATTTGTGTTCCTAAATGTAGATGTGATGAGAAAGATGTATATGCAATTATATTTATATTTCAGTGCCCACAATCGAGTGGGAAAGGGTTCATGTGGTCTGAGTTTCATGTTTTGGTGTTGCTATTTAATCTGGTAGTGTGGTTTTAATTATGTTCTGCATATTGCAGCATGGTTTTTCATATTGGCATGTGCATGACCATTCTATATGATAACAAAAAGATATTTGGCAAATGCATTTTTATTATTGGGGGATTATTGTGCAAGTAATTGCATTCCCACATATGCAAGTAGTGGTGGTGAAGGGGCTTGTTTACTTCAATGATGCTGTGAGCTATACCATGTAGGGCCGGTGTAGTTGGGTACATCATAGCTACTCCACAGTATCACTAATTGGACTTGGCCTGTGTATTAACCTTTTATCATTATTAGATCTGATATTTTATGATATTTAATGCTATTATGACTATTATTCCTTTTAATATGTATTGATCTATTGCATGTTAAGTAAGGCTCATTAGTTTACAACTATAGGAATGTGACATTACTGTGATGTATGTGGATGTCCCATAACCCCAACCATTGAAAACACACTGACACTGATTATAATGGTATAACACGGCTTTATTTTTTACACAGACCACAACCAGCAGTGGTCAAGACTGTGCATTAATATAATGGGTGTGGTGTTGGCGGGTCCTGAGAGAGCAAGAGGCTATTATTGGAAAAATGGGGATACCTGCAGGGGCTAATGTGATAGTCTAGAATAAGCATAATGCATAGCACCCACCAGTGTCACATGTGGTCACTACACCACTGCAACCAGAATCTGCTGAAAAAAGGATCAGCAGAAATCACTCCATGTAATTGAAGAAACCATTTGTGTGCACAGCACTTACAACTTGTCTGGATCTGCTCAATGAAACAGATGATTCAACCTCCGGACTGTGTAATCCAATCCAGTTTCACACATACAGTGTGGAGACAAAAAATTTGATTTTTTTTTAAAAGTGGTCAACTAAAAAACAGGAGGAGGAGGATAAAAAATAGAACTAATCACAAAGCATGTACAGTACAGTGCTAAATACTGTACCAATATACCAACTCACCTGATTTCCATCTGCAAGCATTACTATTAGCTAAGTCTCTGGATAATCAGTAATATTGCCAAATAGCCATTAATATTAATTGTTATTAATTATTAACTGGATTAATTAATGATTAAAAAATAAAATTTAAAATAAATAATTAAATAATTGATTAATAATTAAAGGAGATCTTAAAAGGTTGAACTTGATGGACTGAAAGTCTTTTTTCAACCTTAATTACTATGGCCCTCATTCAATTGCGATTTGGCCAATTGAATAGAGCTCTAAATAAGCACATAGCATATTTTTTTTAAAGACGTTTTTAGTTAGTGAAAACCTTACTTTTGGATATGTTTACTAACTAAAAACTTCTTTAAAAAATATATGTTATGTGCCTATTTAGACCCCTATTCAATTGGCCAAATTGCAATTGAATGAGGCCCTATGTAACTATGTAATATGGAGAGGACACAAAAGTCAGCAGCCAGATTTACTGTTACTTTCATCAGACCCAATGATCTGTTCTCAGACCGATATTAAGGTTCGGATCACCTGCTGCACTAGTGCATATATTAATGCTGGCTGTCATTAACATGCCATTGTGAGACTTTGCACCTCCATAGCGGTATTAGTCTACATTGAAGCTAACAACAATCATGTCTGAGATATCTGCTATATGATAGCTTTAGGATTGTGGGAGCTACATGTTAAGGGGAGGCTGTCATTGAAGTAATGTCTACCTGAGAGGCACTGGGTAAACCTTAGACCTCATACATTTCCTCCACAATGCTTGCAGATGCAGAAGATGCCCTCATTGACCTGAGTTGTACCTAAAACAAAAAAAAACAACAAAAAAAATGTAAGGCTTGAAAAAAAAAAAGGTACTGCAGCATCTCTTATCAACAGCATTCCTCAGTGACCATTCATTTTTGACATGTTAAACTGAACCCTACGTGTCCACAGAGAAGAGGATCATAAACCATGTAATTGGAGGTAGCCATCTGCATCCAAAATATCACCCTTACGTAGGCCAAGATCCAAGACTCTGTAGCCAGGCTAGATTAGGTTAAAATTGTGACTAATAGATTGCCACTGAGGAGTTCTGTTGAGAAGGCAAAAAATGTCTACAGCCCCTATGTCCTCCTGCACTTGGCCCACATTGTCCACAGCCAGACGCCGTCTCCCCACTGTTGGTGGTGGTGTGTGTGTGTGTGTGGGGGGGGGGGGGGTAGGTGATGGTGGTCTGGGGACCAGCCTCAACCTTAGCAGCCCAGCCATGTAAGTCTCAATCATCAAGTGGTGCCTCCTCTCCTCCCTAGAGCGCCTGGCCAGGCTGCGCATCAGGTTGGTTGGCAGAGATGCTGGCCTCCATCCTCTGCATACAGTCCAGCATGAGGGCCAGCATGTCCGCCTGGCTCAGTGGGGGTGGGGACAGGGGTCCTTGCTGCAGGGCGGGGTGAGGAGGTCCCAGGGATGGAGTGGGGAGGGTCCGGGGCCCGCCTGGAGCCAGGGGTGATGGTGTCCCCATTGGCGGCCAGTCCAGCACACTGGTGTGTGGGGAAGGAGGTGTTGTCCATGATGCTTGCGAGGTGGAGGGCCCCGGCGATATCCATAGCCTTTCGTGGAGGGGAATGGTGGGATTGAATGTCTTTCCTAATGGTCCAGGGGGGGACTCCCCCACCACAATAATCTCCCCCTCCTCAGAACCAGGGCCCACTGATGCTCCTCCTTCCCCCTCCCTCTGTGAGAGCTAGAGAAGAAAGGTGCATGTCATTAGTATGATGATTAATATATTGTTACTAGCAAATTGCCCGTCAAAAAATGGTGTTTGGCACACAAATTAAGTGTTTTGGTTGTGTGAGTAGTTTTGGCGTTGATTGCAAGCCTCGTAGTGAGCGCCTTTGGCGCTCATTGTGTGGTTGGCAATGAGCGTGTGTTGTGATGTTTTTTTAAGTTTTCTATATATGTATATTTATGATATTTAATTAATTAATGAAATCATAAATTAATACACTTTACCTATTTGTAATGAATATATGCAGCAAGCAATATGCTGAAGAGCTAACAATCTGTTTTGATGTTCCTGCAGCATACAATGTAGGTTTGCATTGTTGGTGACCTGAGGTGTAAGTGTCAGCAATGTGTGAAGTGTGTAGTGTAAATAGGCTGCATGCGCGAGCAGAAACCATTTGTGTAGCTGTGCAGTTCTGCATTTTTTTATGTGAATATTAGTATGTGGAATTTAGTGGTGTAAAATGTGTATGTGTTAGGCGGGTGTGGATGATTTTGCGTGCTTCGTAATACTGTATTTGATAGGTTGTACAGTTCTGTGTAAAAGTAGTATGTGTGTGGCGGAGTTTTGCGTGTTTAGGGGTCGTGTAGCTTCGTTTTTTTTTTTCTTTCAGCGGCTATTTTTTCTCTTGCTTAGGGGATTTTCGAGTGGCTAAACTCTGGAAATTGGACTTAATTTGACGCGTAACATCACTTCCAGACGTCCTGGGTGTCCCCCCTTGCTGTGTGTGATGTTTTTAATTTTTATTTTTGTTTGTATTTAGTGTGTTTTTTGTGTTTTTCGGTATGAGCGGTTCGGCTGTTAAGGTCGTATTTTTTGGGGCTCATATTTTTAGTTTAGTTTTTATGCAAGTCCTGGTTTCCTTTTGTAACTGTTACGGGCCATATTTTTTTCTTCCATTTTTTTCAAAGTGCTACGGGTCTCGCAGTGTGAATTGTGTACTTGAGTTTTGTGTTGTGTATTCCCGCGGGTCATAGGTATGATGGCAAAGTGTTGCTGGGTCGTAGGGATGAGCGCTCATCTCCACCAGCGCAAGGAGCGCCAAAGGCGCTCCTTGCCTGGCCACAACCGCTTTGCATTACCAAGGATTTTGCCAAGCCCGGCTGCTGACAACCATATATGTGATGTGTTCATTCATAACTACCTGACATCTAGCCTTGAACATGGACGATTCTCCTCATTGCAACTCAAATTAGCTATCATATACTAGATTTGACCTATTCTTTGATTTCTGGTCTTGATCTTTCTTGCCTCCTAACGCAATCTTGATTCCGGCTGTGGACGGTAACTGCAAAAGCTGCAGTGGACACACGAATACACGGATTCCCTATTGCTTGATAACTGTTGTGGTGCCCAGGAATGACAGTGATTTATCAGCTACATGGATTTAATGACGCATCCATCGATCTCTTGTTAATTCCATGGAGCTGACATGTCAGTGTTCTTGTTGCTCATCATATACATGTGGTGGCATGTTGGAGTATGTGATATTCACCTGACATGGAGGCTGGGTCCTGCTGGGCCACCGGGCCTGAAGCTCCAGTGGCGGGCAGTGGTCTCAGAAGGTCCCTTGCGACCCTCTTCTACTAATTCTAGGTCACGCTGCGTCCTGCTTCCTCTCTGGCCATCATCCTCCTCACCTTCTCCCTGATGTTATCAAATCTATGCTTCACAGACTTCCCGTCCCTAGGCGCTGTCACTTCTGCCGCTACCTCCTTCCAAGCCTGAGCACTAGGCCCAGGCTTCACTTCCCTCCCCTCTGCAAGGATGACGGGGTGGCCACAGATGGCACCAAGGAGGACCACATTCTCCTGGTGCGTGTAGTTGTGGGACATGTGCCTGCCCCTAGCCTCTTGCCCTCTCGACTGTCCCTTCCCCGAACAACCCCCCTTCTGCCACCTGCCACTGCACTCTCTTCCTCCTCCTCTCCCTCTTCCTCCTCGCCCTTCTCTCCGCCACCCTCTCCTCCCTCCTCGCCCTCCTCTCCCCACTCCAGATGACCTCCTGCCACTCCTCCTCTCCAACTCCACCCTCCTCTTCCCTCCTAACTCCTCCCTCTATCATAAAAAAAAAATAGAATAAGGAAAAATCAAAATAAGTATACCTGTTATATGGGTGTGGGGGAAAGTATTTTCTATGTGTTCTTAATAAGTGTTGGGGATGGGGCGTGGGGGATGGGATCGGGGTGTGTGTGTGGTGTGTGTGCCCTAATTCTATATATGGCTCTGTGTGTCTTTAACCTATGTGCAAATTGCAAATATGTGTAATCTGTAAATATGTGTTAAGTGTAAATACACTAGGAATATAACATAAATCAATAAAAATAATATGCCTACAAATTAAAAGGATAAATCAAAAAAAGTATTACTTTGTGTTGGGGAAAAAAATGTATGTGCTATAGCAGTTAAGGCACGCTGGACTTAGGCTGCAATGAGCGCCAAAGGCTCTCATTGCAGTGCGAGTCGAAAAACGTAGCACTTTGCCGCTGACCGCGAGGAACGCAGTTTGCTAATTTAAAAAAACAAGCAAAATAATAAAAAATAAAAAAACACACTTACTCACAGCACAGGGGGAGAGCCAGGAAGCCTGTGAGTGAGGTTGCAAGTAAATCTGAGCCATATTTGCCGTCTTTCGTCAATTGAAAATTGGCTACGCGAGGAAAAAAATGGCGGACGAAAAACCTAAAAAATCAGAAACAGGATGAAAACGAGGCTGAGCAAAGCCAGGCACCCAGGAAAATACATACCGGCAAAGACAGTAACACTTACATGACCAAAGAAAGGCACTTTGCAAATAAAACCAACTGCAGACAGCGTGCATACAATCAGCAGACACACAGAGAAGAAAGACACCGGGAAGGGACAGGGGGGAGATGGTGGAAAAAGACACATGGCATTCCCAAGCACAAAACTTGCAGATTAACGAACCCTGCAATGAGCGGCCTGTATAGAAGGCGGGAGGACAGGCTCTCAATGAGCGCCAAAGGCGAGCAGGAGAGGCTCACATTGAGCATTGAAGGCGCTCAGCGCAGGGCTCGGGATGAGCACCGAAGATGATCAGAGGAGCAACAGCCTCACATTGTGTGTCAAACAGAAATGCCAGCCTTATCATTTTATTCCCGTCATTTTTGACGGCCAATTTCCTAGTAGAATAAAAACAATCAAAAAACCTCTCTCTGCCAACCTCTACTCTCAATCCAATCAACTCTCCCACCTGGTCCTAGAACTGCGTGCTACCTCAATTAAAATCCACAACACAGTCAGCCCATGGGCATGTGTCAATCAAATTTTAGATGCTCCCACTGTCAATGAAATATATTTTTATATTCCATATTTACGGGCTTGGGTCTCAAGCCCGTAACTCGCGCCTAGCTTGAATGTTATATCTCTGTAGCTCAGCCAAATCTCAAGGCCGCAGCCGTTGCGGGCCTCACGATGCAATAGAATTACTTGCACAACAATTCCCAATCATCAAATATGTAAATAAAAAATATATTGTTATTGTCATATAAATCATCAATATGGCTGCCATATTAACCCTTTCTCACTCACAAAGGCTATAATGTGTCCCCTATACATACAAACATCATCTGATTTACATCTCACTCATCACATCTACATTTGGGAACACAAATAGTGGCCATATTTCACCCCCACATGGAATATATCAAGTACCAGGGGAACAAATTAAAATGTGGGTCAGAACATTAGGGGTTACAAATAGAACGTTCAAAAACAGTCCACGAGCAGGGAAATTCATCAGATGATCCAGCTCAAATACACAAGTGAGCTATTCCGAAGCTGAAATCCACCTGGATATTCACAGCTGCAATAATTAGTAACCTATAAAACAGCAACAACCAGGCATTAGCAAGTCTGAACCATCATGGATTGCTGCCATTCAAATGTGGTTTATATGTATGTGAGGAGAGCGTGGATATTTGTATTGTATGTTGCAGAGTGGACACCGGATGTAAGGCTTGCGGCAGAGGAGGGCTGAGGAGTGACAGAGACGTGGCTGGGAGTGAATGTGGGTGAGCGTGCTGATGTGATCCATGGTGGTCTGGAACTAAGCCAGGCAAGCGGCTCCTCACAGGATATACCTAGGATCGTGGTGGAGGGGTCAGGTAGAGGACAGAGCTCTAGTGGCACAGGGACAGGGGGATGTAAGGGCACCTGCAGACAGGGAGGACGACATATGCTGTAATATATACCCTGAGTAAATCTCTCCATGTGTTAGAAACACGAATATCATACCTAGCTGTGGCTGGAATCAAAGTCAGGAACATTACCTCCATCAGCTGCACTAGTGACAGAGCTACTTCCCCAACCCTACATAAACACAGGACGGGTATACTGAAGGAAGATCTATGTACAAACCCAATAATGTTGTTTTGTAACATTAATCTGGTGTTTCACAATCATGGTACAGTACAAACGAAAACAAACACTGATAATAGGATCAATAGATACGATTTTATTATTATTATTATTATTATTATTATTATTATTATTATTATTATTACTTTTATTTGTAACGCGCCAACATATTCCGTAGCGCTATACAGAGGAAAAAAACAAGGAAAAATATAATTTTAACAAACTGCAAAAAATGGAGGGCCCCGTTTTGAGCTTAGAATCTTTGTACAAAGTGTTTTTTCCCAAAGCACTCTACAAGATTGAAAACTCGCTACTTAGAATCTAAAGGGGATGGAAGAGGCAGATAACAAATAGCAAGGGTCAGGAAGAAAGTGACGTTTCATTAGGTAGGAGGGTATGCAAAGTTAGAATGTTTTTTCATATAGAAGGAAAAGTAAAGCACCTGAGAAAATAATTTGGTAAGTGATCCTAGTATGTATATCTTATCTGGTCCTAGTGGTCAGATAGTATAATCTGCGAGTGGGAGGTGAGGGGCTGTGTTAGGAGGTATGTCCCAAGAAGCCAGCAGAAGAAAGAGAGAGAGGAAGAGGAAGTGGGATTTGGACTTGCCAAAGTGTTTCTGCTTATGAGCTTTAGAAGGGGGAGGAGATAGTGAATGGAGGAATGAGAGTAGCTCATGCGAGCATAAAAGAGTAGAGGAGAGCATGTAAGGTGAGATGGTTATGTTGGAGACATGATGTGGAAAAGTTGAGAAGAGGAGCTTGACGAAAAGACAGGATGTAATGAGGAAGGAACAGGCATGAGGAAACATTGTGTAATAGATTAATTAGGTATAGTTAGAAGGTGTTGCTAATTGATCAGCTGTAGGACATTTGAGTGACTCAATAAATCAAGAGAAACAAGGGGCGGGTGGGTGAGGGAAGTGATTGTAGTTTCAGAGAGAGTGAGGGAGGAGAGACTGAGGCCTACAGGTAGTGGAGAGACTGCTAGATAGACCGCTGTAGACAGTTGGATCATGGCCTGTTGTCTGGGTGATTGATATCTTGTTCTTATCTCTGTAGGTCTTAATTAGAACAATATGTGCATTGACTGCAACACCTCATCTCAACGGCAATATATATTGTACATCAATTGCTTCTATATGAAACATAACCACATTCTCACCTATCTCCTCTTGCGGAGCAATGAGCTGTCACCCTCCAGGGCTTTTGCCCTCGTCTTTTTTGGACGGCCACAAGCCGTGGACGTATGAGTGGGTGTGGACGTATGCGCGGGTGTGGCCATATTGAAGAGTAGTGTCACAGCCTGCTAACTCTCCATATGCTGGGGGAACATCTCCTGACTCCCCATGTGCTGGGGGAACATCTCCTGACTCCCCATGTGCTGGGGGAACATCTCCTGACTCCCCATGTGCTGGGGGAACATCTGCTGACTCCCCACGTGCTGGAGGTACATCTGCTGACTCCCCACGTGCTGGAGGTACATCTGCTGACTCCCCACGTGCTGGGGGTACATCTGCTGACTCCCCACGTGCTGGGGGTACATCTGCTGACTCCCCACGTGCTGGGGGTACATCTGCTGACTCCCCACGTGCTGGGGGTACATCTGCTGACTCCCCACGTGCTGGGGGTACATCTGCTGACTCCCCACGTGCTGGGGGTACATCTGCTGACTCCCCACGTGCTGGGGGTACATCTACTGACTCCCCACGTGCTGGGGGTACATCTGCTGACTCCCCACGTGCTGGGGGTACATCTGCTGACTCCCCACGTGCTGGGGGTACATCTGCTGACTCCCCATGTGCTGGGGGTACATCTGCTGACTCCCCACGTGCTGGGGGTACATCTGCTCACTCCCCATGTGCTGGGGGAACATCTGCTGCCCCCCCCCCCATGTGCTGGGGGTACATCTGCTGACTCCCCATGTGCTGGGGGGTACATCTGCTGACTCCCCACGGCCCTCTGGTTTTGCCCCTGAGATGGTGACAAACCACCATTATCCATGGTAGCCGACGCCCGGCTCTCGGCGGCTGTGGTAGTCCTGTCTGGTACTGAAATGAGACAAGAATTGCATTTGAGGATTGTTGTTCTGAACAATTGTTTGCTGCGTGTTTCCATATCCCTGAGATCATAGTGACTTGGAATTGGCTGTTATTGTTCTACGCAGATCAAGATTGATCTGCATCATGAGCATTGTGATCCTAGCTGGGATCTTTCCTGTTATGTGACTGCGACTGCTGGCAAATTTTCACCTTACACACTAACCCAAAAGCCCTAGCCCTCACCCTAATCCTAAACCCTTACCTTAACCCCCACCCTAACCCACTAAATCTGTGGGATAATATAATTGCCAGTAAAATGCAGAAACATCTAGAGGCTGCTCACTGAGACTGCTGCTACAAGCAGTCACGGTCAGATAACAGGAAAGGTCCCATGGCTCATATCAATATATGTAATGCTGGTGCGGTGTGCCATCTGCAGTTCATTAGGACACGTGCTCATCTGAATCTGCTGTGCAGTGTGTGAGGCTGACCAATCTGTGACCAATCCTCAGCAATGTGTGTTAACATGCTTATGAGACATGGTCCAGGTTAGCCTAGTACACGACACGCACTTGCGGTCCATCAGAGTCTGTATCTGCATCTGCTGCAGTGTGCACACCCATACATGTAGTCTCATTGGGATGTAAATTCAATCTGGATCTACAGCTATATTTAGTTTAAATATGTAGATGGGTTCAAAGTAGTAGGAGTGTTAAGCAAAACAGCTATAAACGGGACAGTTTAACATGGGGTAGAGAGGGATAGGGAAACTCATGACAAAAAATACACAATTGCAATGGAGATTTTATCATATAAATATCATATATGCTTTATATGCACTCTGAACCAACAGCAAACATAACCGTAATATCAACTGATTTGCAAAACGCTATTCACAATCAGTTGTGAGTGGAGATATTGGACATACATTTCATTGATAAAAATTTTGACAAGTATATTTATTCAGACTGGATTGACATGGTTATTGCTACCCCATTTATGTGTATTCACAACCAGAGATCTTACCCCGCCATTCAATGTCAGTTATCTATGTGTGTGGGGTTCATATGTGTGCATATGATGGTCTGAAGGAAGGTGTATATGGCACTCACATTGCAGGGTTTCTGCAAAAAACAAGTCCAGCAATCCAGGGACGCACACTACTGCCGCCACTCCTTGATCGTGCGCTCCCAGCCGGTGTAAGTTATATTTGCTGGCGGCCCACTCCTGCAATCACCTCCGCCGCCATCTTCTTCTTAACTCCCTGGCGGCAGTCCTGGTAACGGTGGTTTAGCGAATTGGGATCATGGTTTACATGACCCAGTGAAGAGACTTCCGCTGCAATCTCTTCCCAGGCATGTGTCTTTTGGCTGGGCCTCACCTCCCTCCCGCCATGGATGATGGCATAGCGGGCACGGACTTCCCTTCTCCTCATTACTGTAGTTGACTGCCCTGGTCTTGGTCACAGCAGCTTGCAGGCCAGCCTGTGGCTGGGGTTCCTGGCCTCCCTGGCCTCTACCTGCACTGCCTCCTCTCCCTCCCTCCATGCCTCTACCTTTCCTCACTCTCCTCCCTCTCTTCCTTTCCTCACTCTCTATCACTCTCTCTGTCACTCTCACTCGCTCTCTCTCACACTCTCTGTTTCTCTCGCACTCTCTCTCTCTCGCACTCTCTCTCTCTCGCACTCTCTCTCTCTCGCACTCTCACTCGCTCGCTCTCATACTCTCTATTTCTCTCTCTCGCACTATCACTTGCTCTCTCTCTTTCTAACACTCTCTAACACACTCTGTCTATCTCACTCTAACACTCACTATCTCTCTCTCTCTCTCAATCTGTCTATCTCTCTATATATTTTCTCCCAATCAAAATCCCACCAACGCCTAGACCTGTGTGTTCACTTGCTCAGTTACAACACAGTCACAGATTTACAAATCGAGCAGCCTTTTAAACTGTTATTTGTGGCCTTGGTTGGCGTCCTCTGCTTCATATAGGTTAATTGACATGTGCCTGGTTTGCAAATTACAGCTTTGGCGCCAATTATTTGAATGGAGAACCGGGTTTATGGGCTTGAGGCTGGGGCACGTAACTCGCACCCAGCTGATTTAAGTCCGTAGGACTTTGAATATTGGAGGTTGAAGCCAGTAGGACTTACATTTTCGTGTTATATCGATCACGGCAATCAATGTGAACATGAAATAAAGTATTTATTTATGCCGATTTGAGAATATTGTGCTATTAATTCTAAGATCTAACATCACTTTCACTTTTATTAAAAGTACAGTATTGCTTTTTTATTTGCTTTTAAAGTGCTACAATTTGTCATTAAGCCCTTTGCGAGACCTCCTTGGTACCATTAACCTGTGTTTCAAGTTTAGCCAATTGCAGGCTTGACGGAGTGGTTAGCGGGGGAAATTATGAGCAATTGCATAGCGATTTGCGATATTAGCGATCGCAACTCTTGCGGCCGTGAAAGATCAAAGGCTTTAAGTGAAGTAACTTTCGATTTGCCAAATCGCTATAAGTCGCAGCTCAGAGCCCGTAAATGGATGGCAATTGAATAGCAAAATAACTTGCAACCTCCACTTGCGAGCCTGGATTTCAAAATAACAGCAATTGAATGAGGCTCAAAGTATTTGCTCTTGTAATCCTCCAATACCATTATTTTTATTTATTTATATATATATATATATATATATATATATATATATATATATATATATATATAGTATATACCTTTTTTATTGGACAAACATATTCATAGTTTTCATGACTAGCTTTCGAGAGAGTTCTTCTCTGAAGCTCTGACACTCTGCTACAATGTAAAGTAGTAAGTGTACAGCCTTTATAACAGTGTAAATTTGCTGTCCCCTCAAAAAAACTCAACACACAGCCATTAATGTCTAAACCGTTCGCAACAAAAGTGAGTACACCCCTAAGTGAAAATGTCCATATTGGGCCCAAAGTGTCAAAATTTTCTGTGGCCACCATTATTTTCCAGCACTGCCTTAACCCTCATGAGCATGGAGTTCACCAGAGCTTCACAGGTTGCCACTGGAGTCCTCTTCCACTCCTCCATGATGACATCATGGAGCTGGTGGGTGTTAGAGACCTTGCACTCCCCCACCTTCCATTTGACGATGCCCCACAGATTCTCAATAGTGTTTAGGTCTGGTGACATGCTTGGTCAGTCCATCACCTTTACCATCAGCTTCTTTAGCAAGGCAGTGGTTTGGAGGTGTGTTTGGGGTCGTTATCATGTTGGAATACTGCCCTGCGGCCCAGTCTCCGAAGGGAGGGGATCATGCTCTGCTTCAGTATGTCACAGTACATGTTGGCATTCATGGTTCCCTCAATGAACTGTAGCTCCACAGTGCCGGCAGCTCTCATGCAGGGCCAGACTAAACATATATACACATATGTCTATATGTGTATATATGTTTTCTATAATATGTTGTGTTGGTTCCTCCTATATGCATTTACCTGCTGATGCCAGATTCTGCATCCCCTCTCTCTGCATCGCTGTTTACGTTCAAACTGAGGGCTTCATCTCATATCCGTGTTTTGTCCTCTTGGTGCCTTATCTGTTTATCTGTCATTTAGAGATTATTTCAACTACCTTTCCTCAGTATAGATGTATACTTTTGGTGGTGGGAGTGTCATGGTCTGGGCCTCCATGAATTATTTAGTGATGGTAGTGTAGGCCCATTATGTTGGCAGTGTCCTAATCACTGGTACCTCCCTGGTATATACCGAAGAAAATAACCTATTATCTCATCTGCCTTTTCCTGGTCACTAACTGTCAGATGGCCTGTTTCACATTGTAATGTTCCCAAAGCTTCCTTCCTGACCTTCTTCCCATTTATATACTTAAAACATAGTTTAGGGTAAGTCTTACTCTCCTTTGCAACTCATTCTTCAGTTTCTATTTTAGCCAGTCTAATAGCTCTTTTGCAAGCCTTATTGATTTTCTTTGTACTAACGTGAAGCAGTCTCTGTCCCCTCTTGTTTGTAGAATTTAAATGCCTGTTTTTTACTCCGTATCTTGATCTTTAAATCATTGTTAAGCCATGTTGGATGTAATTGACTCCTTTTACTTTTATTCCCACATAGTATATGCCGATGTGTATGTGTATTTAGTACGGATTTAAATGTTGTCCATTTATTTTTAGTATTTTTACCTGTCGGTTCTTTGTCACAGTCTATACTTTGTAATGCTGCCCTTAGACTCCTAAAATCTGCCCTTTTAAAATCCAGTTTTTGTTGGCCCTTTACACTTTTGTTTTTTTAATTCAATCTCAAATAAGACTGTGCTGTGATCCTTGTTTCCCAAAGGTTGCCCTATTTCAACATTTGAAACCATATGAATATTATTTTATTGATATTTTGGTCTTGTCTCTGTAGGTGTTAATAGCCAAATCTCACAACCATGAAGACATTTTCTTCATCCTGGAGCAGTACAATATCATCATGTGGGGTTTATGAATAATAGACAAGGGCCAGAAAATACCAGGAGATTGCTAAATTTAATGACATACATTAAAAAAAGAAATACTCCGACAATGTTTATCTCCCTAGACGCCGAAAAGGCTTTTGATAGGGTAAATTGGCTATTTATTGAAGCCGTATTGGATAAATTTGGTTTCGAAGAATTCGGGAGTAGTGCGATTATGGCTCTATATAGAAATCCTAGTGCAGTAGTTACAGGCATGGATTTTAGATCAAATAGGTTTAATTTGTTAAATGGGACAAGACAAGGATGTCCCCTGTCCCCATTGATTTTTATTCTATCACTAGAACCCCTAGCAGAATTAAAACATACAACAGAATCAATTAAAGGGATCAAAATTGGAAATAACCACAACAAACTGTTAATGTTTGCGGACGAAATGGTACTAACACTATCAGAACCGGTTACATAGTTACATAGTAATTAAGGTTGAAAAAAGACTTTCAGTCCATCAAGTTCAACCTGTTAAGATCTCCTCTGATCTGCAATATGCGGATTAGTTATTAATTAAATTATTGATTTAAATAATTATTAATAGTATAGTATTGGAGGATGAATAAAGAGTTAGTCCATCAAGTTCAACCTTTTTAGATCTCTATTGATCTTTTTAATGTGGACTATTTATTATTATTGTTAATTGTTAATTGATCCAGAGGAAGGCAAAAAGAAAAAAAAAAAACATTGAAACTTTGCCAATTGTCTCATAAGGAAAAAAAAAAAGCTAAATTCCTTCCTGACCCCAGAAACTGGCGATCAAATTTCTCCCTGGATCAATATTCCTTCGCTAGTTATGTAGGATAGCCTTGAATGCCCTCATTATTCAGAAATATATCTAACCCCTTTTTGAAGTTGTCTATCGAATTCGCTGTCACCACCTCCTTTGGTAGAGAATTCCACAGTTTAACCACCCTAACTGTGAAGAACCCTTTTCTTTGTTTAAGGTGAAATCTTTTTTCCTCTAACCTCAAAGGATGTCCTCTTGTCAGTTGATAATCTCTTGCTACAAAAAGTTCACTTGACAAAGCCTTATATTGACCCTGGATGTATTTATATAACGTAATCATATCTCCTCTTAGACGCCTTTTTTCTAGCGAAAATAAGTTTAATTTTGTTAGTCTTTCTTCATAACTTAGCCCCTCCATTCCCCTTATTAGTTTTGTAGGCCTTCTCTGTACTTTTTCCAGCTCTAAAATGTCTTTTTTATGAGGTGGTGCCCAAAATTGTACTCCATATTCCAAATGAGGGTGTTCTAGAGATTTGTATAGTGGCAGAATTATATCTTCTTCCCTGGCTTCTATACCCTTCCTAATACATGCTAATATTTTATTTGCCTTTGCAGCCGCTGCTTGGCTTTGAGCGCTGTTACCTAGGTGGTTGTGCACTAGTACTCCCAAATCCATTACAATATCTGATACCCCTAGATTTGCTCCATTAAGATTATAGATTGCTTGGCTATTGTTCCTTCCCAAATGCATAACCTTACATTTATTTGTATTAAATCTCATCTGCCATTTAGCCGCCCATTTCTCTAATTTGTGCAAATCCTTTTGTAGGGAAAGTACATCATTATCTGATTTTATTACCTTGCACAACTTAGTGTCATCAGCAAAAATGGAGACACTACATTCGAGTCCTACCTCAACGTCATTAATAAATATGTTAAAAAGGAGAGGACCTAATACTGAACCTTGAGTAACCCCACTTATCACATTACACCAATCGGAGTATGTTCCATTTACAACAACCCTTTGCTTCCTGTCCTTTAGCCAGCTCTCGATCCATGAGCAGATATTTACTGCAATTCCTGTATCCCTTAGTTTGCTCACTAGTCTTCCATGTGGCACTGTATCAAATGCCTTTGAAAAATCTAAAAAGACTACATCCACTGAGTTGCCCTGATCCAAGTTCCTACTAACCTCCTCATAAAAACTAATTAGATCGGTCTGACACGACCTTTCCTTCATAAATCCATGTTGACTGCTACCTATGATCCTGTTCAAATAGACATATTCTTGTATTCTGTCCCTTATTAACCCTTCCAAAAGCTTCCCAACTACAGAAGTGAGGCTCACTGGTCTATAATTCCCCGGATTTGCTCTAGATCCCTTCTTAAATATAGGTATCACCTCTGCTTTTCTCCAGTCATCTGGTAGAGACCCTGTAGTGAGTGAGTCTTAAAAGATTAGATATAATGGTTTGGCTATTACAGAACCCAGCTCCCTCAGTACCCTTGGATGTATTCCATCCGGACCTGGGGCTTTATTAACATTTATTTTCTCCAACCTCTTTTGTATTTCTTCCTGCGTTAACCAATTATTTAGTAAAGGTAGTGTAGCCCCATTATGTTGCGGTGTCCCAACCACTGGTACCTCCCTTGTGTAAACCGACGAAAAGAACCTATTTAGCTCACCTGCCTTTTCCTGGTCACTAATTATCAGATGGCCTGTGTTGTAATGGTCCTATCGATTCCTTCCTGGCCTTCTTCCCATTAATAAATTTAAAACATATTTTAGGGTTAGTCTTACTTTCCATTGCAACTGACTTCTCATTTTCTATTTTAGCCAGTCTAATAGCACTTTTGCAAGACTTGTTGATTTCCTTATAGTCACATAAAGCTGCCTCTGTTCCCTCCTTCTTGTATAATATAAATGCATATTTATTTTTCCTCATCATGATCTTTAAGTCATTGTTAAGCCACATGGGATGTGATTTACTCCTATTCATTTTATTTCCACATGGTACATGCTGATGAGTATGTTTATTTAGTAAGGATTTGAATGTTGTCCATTTATTTTCAGTATTCTTCCCTGTAAGTTCTTTGTCCCAGTCTATATGTTGTATTGCTGCCCGTAGCCCATTAAAGTTAGCCCTTTTAAAATTTAGAGTTTTTGTTGGCCCCTTACAACTCTGTTTTTTGTATTCAATCCCAAATGAGACTGTGTTGTGATCACTGTTCCCCAAGGGTTCCCCTATTTTTACATTTGATATTATATCAATATTACTTGTGATGACTAAATCCAAGATGGCCCCATTTCTAGTAGGTTCTTGTATTACCTGGGCCAGATAATGATCCCTGAGTGTACTCAAGAACCTGCTCCCCTTAGCTGAGCTGCTGGTCTCGTTTATCCAGTTTATATCAGGGTAATTAAAGTCTCCCATTATTAGAACTTGCCCATGCTTAGCTGCATTTCCAATCTGTAACAATAATTGTATTTCCTCACTTTCAGCTATATTTGGGGGTTTATAGCATACTCCCACCAATATGCGTTTCAAATTAGCTCCTCCACTATTTAGCTCAACCCACAAGGATTCAATGATGCTGTTAGTGCCAGCATAAATATCTTCTCTGACTATAGGCTTAAATTCAGGCTTAACATAAAGACAGATCCCTCCTCCTCTTTTACCATTTGCCCTATCTTTCCTAAATAGGTTATAACCATCCAGATTAACAGTCCAGTCATGAGATTAATCCCACCATGTTTCCGTAATGCCTATTAAGCCCCATTTTTCTTGTACTGCTAATATTTCTAGCTCATCCATTTTCCCAGGCAAACTTCTTGCGTTAGCAATCATATACTTTATGTTGCTATGGCTCTGCTGTTGTGAAGTGCCTGCCACTGTATTTGAGGCCCCTATTAATACCTCCCTACTTTCTATTGTAACCCTCCCCCCTTCTCCTCCCCCATGGGTAACTAATTCATCCCTTTCCCTCTCTACCCTATTTACCCCAATACTTCTATATAGTCCCTCCCCCCCACCTACAAGTTTAAAAACTCCCCCAGCCGTTCTGCAATCCATCCCTGCTATAGAGATTGTACTCAAGTAAGAAGTCAGTTCAGTGCTCTAAAAACCCAAAACCCTCTGCACTGCACCACTTTATTAGCCACGCATTAACCTCCCTAAGCTCCTTCTGCCTCCCTGGGCTAGCACGTGGCACTGGTAGTATCTCAGAAAATACTACCTTGGAGGTCCTTGCTTTAAGCTTATTCCCTAATTCTCTAAAATCATTCATTAGGACGCTCCATCTTCCACTAACTTTGTCATTGGTACCAATGTGTACCAAGACCGCCGGTTCATTACCAGCCCCTCCCAATAATTTATCCACCCGATCCACAACATGCCGAACCCGAGCACCCGGGAGTCAGCAAACTGTTCGATTGCTGGGATCTGGGTGACAAATTACCCTGTCTACCTTCCTAATAATAGAGTCCCCTACCACCAAAACATGTCGGTTGCTCTGCCTATTCTGCCCTCCATCTCCTCCAGTAGAACTGTTCTCCCGGCTCTTAGAGGGAACAGCTCTATCTGGCATTGCCATTCCTGAATGGACATCCCCAACAATTTCACTCAATCTGGCAAATCTGTTGGTGTTTGCCAACTCAGAACTGGCCTGCCTCCTCCTGTTCCCCCTGATTCCCCTTCTAACTGTAACTTAGCTACCTCCCTGGCCATCCTCACTAGCCCCAGCTCCTCTCTCCATACTAGGCCCAGCTAAACTGTGCTCCGTGAGCACCAACTCCCTTTCCAGTGGAGCAATATCACTAAGTGCTGCAATTCTCCTCTCCAGATCTTCAATTTGAGCTTCCAAAGAGGCAACATGCTCACACCGGTCACAGAGGTATGGACCCTGGATCATCTGTTCCAGTAGTGCATACATTTGGCAGGATGTACACTGAGTGAGTTTTCCACTGGACTGACTCATGATTATCAGTTACAAAAATACAGTGAGAAAACAGAAAACAACAAAATACACACAGATATAACTTACACAGGCCAAGCCACACCCACTCTCACCTGTACTCTGATTAATGCAACAGACAGAAAACTCTGCACTGACTAACAGAGCGGATTCAAACCAGACCTCACACAAATGCACCCAGATATAACTACACAGACCAAGCCACACCCACTCTCACCTGTACACTGATTACTGCGGTTACGTCCTTGGTATCTTTATTTGATATATTAGGAAAGTATAATAATATTTCTTACTTGAAAATCAATGAATCTAAGTCAGAGACTTTAACAATGGCTTTAAGACAGCGTGAGCTTAATATACTCAAGAGTAAATTTAATCTAAATTGGGAAAGTATGGGTATTACACACTTAGGTATTCGTTTTCAGTCACAAGTTAAAAATACATTAAGAGATAATATTTTAATAGTTCATGAACAAATAAAACAACATATTGCAGAATGGAAACCAGATTTCTTGTCGTGGTCAGGTCGGATGGCCCTAATTAAAATGATAATTATCCCAAAGATAATGTATGGCTTCAGAAATATTCCTCAAGTAATCCCCAGATATATCATCAAGTTATTGCAAAGTACAGTGAATAAATATATAAATAATAATAAAAAATCCCGACTGAGTCTAAATATTATAAAACGACAACCAGAAAGAGGAGGCTTAGCAGCCCCCTCTATATCAAATATAAGTAGAGCAGTTTTAATAAACCACCTCTTGGGGTGGAATTTAGCCTCTAAAGAGTCAAAATGGCTTAAAATAGAAAGAGAACTTGTAAGTAATTTTCCCATTGAATTATTTCTCTGGCTTCCGAAAATGGAAAATTCAATAGTGGCAAATTGTTTTGTGGGAATAAGAACAATGGTTAAAAGGTGGTATAGACAAAGAGACAAATGGTATTTGACTAAATATCCAGCGTTGGTCGCTCCTCTGAGTCTATTACAATATAAGTATAAATATAGTGAAGTATTAAACTGGGAGTCTGTGGGTGTTACGATAATTGGGGATCTATTTGATAAGGGAGTGTTTTTATCTCATACAAATCTTCAGGAGAAATTCCCTAGCCTTAAATTAATATGGCTGGGCTATGAGAATATGAAGCGTATTCTGGAAAGATGTGGCTTCCAAGTGGAAGGCCATAGAGAGAACTTACCTCTGGAAAATCTTATTGTTATAAAGAATAGTATACATAATATCTCTAAATGTAATGACATCTTTAGTATAAGAGAAGAAAATTTTAAAACAAATAAAATGATAAAATGGGAGCAGGACCTTGAAACTACCTGGTCGGAAGAAAAATGGTTTAGAGCTTGTAAATGTGTTAAGGAAAGTTCTATCTGCATGTCGTATAGGGAACAATATATTAAATTAATTCAGAGATGGCACTTAGCGCCAACCATTATGAATAAGATGAACTCAATAAATTCGGATGAATGCTGTAAAAAATGTGGAGAGACTGGTTCCCTGACACATATGTGGTGGAAATGTCCTAAGATCCAATCCTTCTGGTTTTAATGTATCAACCACATTAGGACAATTACAAACATACAGTTAAAACTGAACCCAGAAATAATTTTATTTCATATCTTACCCATAATGCCCTCTATCCAATCTTCCATGTTAATAACACATATACTAATGGCATGTAAATGGCAGTTAGTTAAATTATGGAGGTCTAATAAAATACCACTATGGTCAGACATTGAAGTTAGATTAGAATCAGATAAATTAATGGAGAAAGGTCTTATAATGTGTCAGATTAAGAAACGGAAGAAACTTTTAGCAAAATGGTCGATATGGGACGACCACTTTAAGGTAAAAGAGCATGCAAGAGACCCTCCTCTATAGATAAACAACATTGGCTTACCCTCTGTTTTAGTTAATTAAACTCTGGAAATTTATTGAAAACCTATACTGGAAGATCCGTTATTCTGGGTTAAAATTCTCGTATTCCCCATTGTGACAACTATTAGTATGTATTGTATGTATTTTATGTTTTTTTTATGTCTTGTACATGTAATTTTGTAATAAAAAAAAATAAAAAAAAAATATCATCATGTGAATAAACACTCAACCCAGTTCCCAACAGTGAATGATCAGTGTCATTCATCGCTGCAGTTAGATCTGAAATGCGATATCTGACTACATATCTCTTCACTAATGAACATGACTTGTGTGAGTTTTAATTATAATGATCAGTGTCCCGGCTGTAAAGTTGTACAGTCCCATTCAGAGCTGCAAATCCAAACAGTAGTTATACATGCATTTACATTTTACTTGCATTACATACATTTTAGTTGCATTTATCCCGTTAACAGTATGAAGGCAGATTAATGTACTTCATGTCATCCAAATAAAATGGCTAATTCCCTTTGACACCAGGATCAATGTGCATGTGTTTAGGGGTAATGTGAACAGTATAATCTGTCTGGCCTTGGTACCACCCATATACCAGTGAGATGTGATATCAGCATGGCACAAGTATTCCATGTAGAAAGTGATAGTATCTTCTGCTGAAAGATTGTGTTCACAGTGAAGCATGCCTTTTTGTATTACACATCCTCAACATATTCTGGGCAGGCTGATTGAAAAGGACAGAATCAATATAGTTATCACTGCTCATAGATGACGTTCATGTTAATTGATGTATTGTAGTGTCCAGGCTAAAAACAATGTACTATAATAACAGTTCATGATTGTTCGAACACCTCCACTTTATGTTTTCCAGATTCTTATCATTCTTTTGTAATGTATGAAAACACACTTTGTGGAGAATTGATTAGTCTCACATGATCCATGATTTCAGGCATGTGTCGAATTGGATGGATGTCAGATGGAAAACATATGGTTGCTGTATGTGCATTAATGGATATTTCCATGTGTGTTATATGATGTTCCGATGTCACATCCGATTATGGTTACTGTGGTGTCCTGACCACTTGTAATCCTAGTAGATGCTATGCATTATCCTTATGATGTTGTATTTCCTTTATGTGTCCTTTGATTTGCCACAGCCTATTGTCTTTACGGTATCGGCCAACACCACATCCATGTCATTAATGCACAGTCTTGTTGATTTCTGATTGTGCTCTGGGTATGAAATAAAACTGTGTTATACCGTTCTAACGGTGTCAGTGTGTTGTCAATGGTTTGGGTTATGGGACATCCACATACATCACATTTGTGTCACATTCATATATGTGTAAACTGATGAGCACTTAGTTACTATTCAATAGATCAATACGTATAATAATAAACATAATAGTAATAATAGCATTAGATCCCATATAATAATATATCATGTATAATCAACATAAAGGGTTAATACACATGCATATGTCCAGTTGGTGATATTGTGTAGTGTGAACAATGCACCCAGTGGAAGCTAATAAATATTATTGACACACGCCCATGCGTTGACTGTGCTGTGACTAGATGCATTTCCAGGAGCCGGTGGGAGATTGTATTGGAGAGAGAGTAATGGTGTTCAGAGAGGTAGTTTATGCTTTTGATTGTTCATATTCTATGTCAAATTTATTTACACAAAAGATTTACACATATTTACAGATAACACATATTTCCAATACTCATAGGTTAAATGACACACATAGAGATATATTAAGAGTTAGGAACCACCCCCCCCCATCCCATCCCCCACACCCCATCCCCCAACACTTATTAATTACACATAGCACATCCATTTTTTCCCCACACCCATATTACAGTAATACTTTTTTTTTATTGTTGTATTGTGTATTGTTTTTTTTATTGACTTATATTATATTTCTAACGTATTTACACTTAAGACTTACACATATTTACAGATTACTCATATTTGCTATACACATAGGTTAAAGAACACACACAGAGATATATATAGAGTTAGGACACACACCACACACACAACCACCCCCCATCCACCACACCGCATCCCCAACACTTAATAACACATAGCACATACACTTTTTTCCAACACACATTTTTTGATTTATCCTTATTGTATTTTTTTGAAGATGGAGAAAGGCGCTAGGAGGGGAGAGAAGGGTGGAGATGGAGAGGAGAGTGAAGAAGGAGGAGTGGAAGGAGGTCATGGGGAGTGGAGATGGGGAGGAGGAGGTTAGGAGTGAGGAGGGAGAGGAGGGCGTGGAGGGAGGAGGGAGAGGAGGAGGAGAGAGCATGGCGGGTGGTGAAAGGGGCCCCCTGAGCATCAGGCACATGTAGGAGAGGGACAGAGGGGAAGAGGCCTGATCCCAGGGGGATGGTCGGTTGGGGATGGGACAGGCCTCAGGGACAGGTCAGGGAGGCCAGGGTCCCCTTTCACAGTCGAGAGGGCAAGAGGTTTTGGGCAAGCACAGAATGGGGTCCTCCTCTGTGCGATCCATGGCCGTCCCGCCATCCTCGCATGGGGGGGAGGGAAGGGAAGCTTGGGCCTAGGGCTCAGGCTTGGAAGTAGGTATCCGCAAAAGTGACAGTGCCTAGGGACGAGAGGTCCGTGAAGCACCGATTTGATGATATCAGGGCCAAGGTGAAGAGGGTGATGTCGAGATAGGAAGAAGGCTGCATGGTGACATCTAATGAGTGGGAGAGAATTGCAAGGGACCTTCTGAGATTACCGTCCGCCGCTGGAGCTTCAGGCCCGATGGCCCAGCAGGACCCAGCCTCCATGTCAGGTGAATATGACATACACCAAGGTGCCACCACATGTGCATCACACACACTACATATGTACATGTTGACCAACAAGGACACTGACATGGAATTAACAAGGGATAGATGGATGCGTCATTAAATCCATGAAGCTGACAAATCACATTCCAGGGCACCACAACAGTAATCAAGACTATAAACCAAAGAATAGATCAAATCTAGCATATGATAGCTAATCTGAGTTGCAATGAGGAAAATCATCCATGTTCAAGGCTAGATGTCAGATAGCTTCACTGTGAACACATATCAATGTTTTAATCATCATACTAATGACATGTACCTTTCTTTTCTATCTCTCAGCATCCAGGAGGAGGTCTGGGTCCGTTGCCGAGCCAGAAGCAGGGGCGTCTGCCTCCGCCCAGTAGGAACCAGTGCTGGGGTAGGAGGAAAGAGGAGTATCAGAGGGCCCTGGCTCTGAGGAGGGGGAGGTCATTGTGTTGGGGGATTCCTTGTCTGAACAGCCAGCCAAGGAGGATTTGACCCGACCATCCCGCTCCTCAAACGACTCTGGATCTCGCCGGGGCACTCCACCTCGCGAGCAAGATGGCCAACACCTCCTTCTCCATACACCAGTGCGTTGGCTGGCCTATAACGGGTACACGACCACCACCATCACTCCTGGCTCCAGCCGGACCCTCCCCACTCCATCCTGCTACCTCCTAACCCGGCCCTGAAACCAGGACCTTCGTCCCCACCACCACCGAGCCAGGCTGCGTAGGCGGAGATGTGGGCCATCATGAGTGAGCAGCTGGACTGTCTTCATGGGATCCAGGAACGCATCTCTTCCAACCATGCAGAGGTTATGCACAGCCTGGCCAAATGCTCTAGGGAGGAGAGGCACCACCTAATGACTGAGAACAATCTGGCCGGGCTGCTCAGGTTGGGGCTGGTCCCCAGCCCACCATCCTCAGTGGTGCTGCTGCCTCTGAATCAGGTGAGTTGGTATAATGGTACAGTATTTAGCACTGTACTGTACATGCATTGTGATTAGTTTTTTTTATCCTCCTGTCTTTTTTTAGTTGACCACTCTTTCATTTTTTTTCAATTTTATTGTCACCACACAGTATGTGTGACACTGGATTGGATTACATAGTCCAGAGGTTCACCACTCATCTGTTTCATTGAGCCGATGCAGACAAGTTGTAAATTCTATACACACAAATGGCTTTTTCAATTAAATTGAGTAATTTGTGATTGCAGTGGTGTAGTGACTGGTAGGTGCTATGCATCATGCGTATTCTAGACTATTATATTGGCCCCTGTAGGTATCCCCTTTTTTTCCAATAATAGCCTCTTGCTCTCTCAGGACCTGCCCAAAACACACCCATGATATTGTTGCACAGTCTTGACCACTGCTGATTGGGGTCTGTGTAAAAATAATAAAGCTTTGTTATACAGTTGTAACCGTGTCAGTGTATTTTCAATGGTTGGGGTTATGGGACATCCACATGCATCACATTAGTGTCACATTCCTATAGATGTAAACTAATGAGCCCTAGTTAACATGCAATAGATCTTTACATTTTAAAAGTTATAATGTTCAGAATAGAATATAATACCACATATCAGATCTGATCAAAATAGAGGGTTAAGACACAGGCCCCTGAGGGCCTAAAATGACAGGTGACACTGAAGTGGGTTGCCAGTTCCTACTCTATTGGACTGGGATTTGTCAGACCTCTCGGCTATGACGTACCCACCTACATAGGCCCTACATGGTATAGCTCACAGCTTCATTGAAGCACAAAATCCCCATTCACCACCACCACCACTTAGCATATGTGGGAATGCAATTACTTGCACAATTACTTGTAATGGTCATGCATATACCAATATGAAAAACCAGGCTGCCTGTGCTTTTCAACCAGGTTTGCATGCCAAAGATACTGGAGTGGATTGCCAGTTCCTTCTCTAGTGGATTGTGATATGTCTGACCTCTCTGCTATGACCTGCTTACCTAGAGTGGCCCTACATGGTATAGCTCACAGCTTTATTGCAGTACACAAGCCCCTTCACCACCACCACTTAGCAATCTACAAGGGGACCATACACCACACTAATCTACTCTAACCCATCAGGAAGGGCCGCAAAAACACATGGAGGCTGTGCAGAGCCACGTGGAGCCACACCCAACACACCTCCATCTCTGCTATGCCCGTCCTGGAAAGTCCCACGCCATTGCTGGTGGCCATGTGCCAAGATGTATAGCCATTCCCATTTGGTGACCTCCCATTATGTTTTGCTATTTATCAATTTACATTAGTGTGGTATATGTACCCCTGGTCCCCTTCTGGATTGCTAAGTGGTGGTGAAGGAGCTTGTGTACCTGAATGAAGCTGTGAGCTATACCATGTAGGGCCACATACAGATCTATTACACACCCCGTGTGTTGTCAGATATGAAGGAATAATCTGAAATTGATTAGCAGATTATGTGACACAGAAAGAGGAGGTTGAGGAACATGCCTTCGTGGTCGTGAGTTTGGGCTATTAAGACCTACAGAGGCAGGAAGAAGATATCAATCAGAACACTATTTGAATTGACCTCAACATCTCATTTCAACGGCAATCCACATTGAACATCAGAAATATTCAATATAACAGGCCAAGACTTAGGGGAAACAATAAATCAGGCAAATTGTATTTAACAGGTGGTGGAGCCTCGAATTGCTTCACATGTGTATTCACACAGTGTTTCACCCAAATCATGGTCTGTGTGGAGGGTCCTGGGTAAAGATTTGACAACCACTGACCCAGGGGAACGTTCACACCTACTTCCTCTTTCTGAGCACTGGGACCAGACCTTCTGAAACCATGCGCTTCCTCCTTCTACCACGGACAGGAGGTGTTGGTTTCAGGGGTGCATCCAACTGTTGTGGCTGGGTAGCAGCTGTCGGTGGTAAGGGGTGAGAGGAGGAGGCTGTAGGCTCTGGCTGCAGTGGTGGAGCTTGTGGAACTAAAGGCTGGGGTGTCAGCACGTGGGCTTCAGCCAACTGCCCCAGCCAAGTGATGTGTCTGGGCTTGTCTGTCCCTATGAGCCATTTGCATGTACCTCTCCATCTGAAGAGTATGCCTCCTCAACTCACCATATATTGCTCTAATGTTTACCGCCTGGCAGGCAGCAATTTCATTATATCATGTTAGCTGAGCTGTCAGCTGTTGGACTGCTCTGTCCTCACGCTCATCAGCCAAGCAGATGTGCCAATATATGTCCCACCATCATGTACTCGGTAGGGATAGGGATGGTTTTGCCAGTACAGAATTGGTTGACAATGGCCAAGGTACTGTCACTGGGGATGGTGGTGTAGGCACTGGAGTTGGTGCTGTAGGCACTGGAGTTGGTACCAGAAATGTAGATGCTGTTGCCCATGGTGTTGGCCCGGTCTGTTGGGGCAACAACGACTGGGACGACAATGGTTGCAACATCTGCTGTGGCACCAATTACCGCAACATCTGTAGGGGTGCCAATGGCTGCGACAACTGCTGGGCCAACTGCTGGGCCAACCACTGCTGTGGCAACATCTGTTGTGCCACGGTCAGGAGTGGGAGAGGATTGGGATCCGGCACACGAATTGCCTGAATGTCACCAGGTGGCAATGGTGTGTCTGTTGAGAGAGGTCCCCATGGGCTCGACATCCCAGCAGGTGGTTGGTGACTCATTGAACCTCCAGTAATCTGAAAGGGCTGGGAACGTGCCCGTGATGTGTATGAGGGCCCAGGAGGTGATTCCCACAATGGCCCTGCTGCTGATGGTCCAGCCTCCTCGGATGGGCCCGGGCCCTAGGCTTCCTTCACCACCACCTGTATCTGTGATTGTGGTGGCTCTGCCTCCTGGATTCTGAAATGAGAGGGCAATAGTATTAGAGTATTGATTCTCTAAACAATTGTTTGCTGTGTGTTTCCATATCCCTGACATAATGGTATCTTGTAATTATCTGCAGGAAACAATCACCACAGCCAAACATTGAGCTGTATCCTATCCATTGTGGATCATGGCTTTTATTTATTTTTATTTTTTTATTAGATTTTAATATACATTAAAAATACATAGTTACATATAGTTACATATTATTTAAGGTTAAAAAAAGACTTTCAGTCCATCAAGTTCAACCTTTTAAGATCTTCCTCTGATCTGCAATATGCGGATTAACTATTAATTAATTAGTTGTATAAAAAAAACAATTTCCTCCTAAACCCAGACACAGAGGACCGGACTTCTCCCTTGATCAATACTGCCTCTCCAATTATCCATGATAACCCTGAATTCCCTTTTTAATTAGAAATAAATCCAGTCCTCTTTTAAAGTTATCTGTCGAATCCGCTGTCACCACCTCCTCTGGTAGAGAATTCCACAGATTAACCACCCTTACTGTGAAGAACCCTTTTCTTTCTTTAAGGTGGAATCGTTTTACTTCTAACCTCAAGGGATGTCCTCTTCCTCCCTCGACAAATCTTTCTATAAATACATCCAGGGTCAGTATAAGGTAATCATATCTCCTCTTGGACGCCTTTTTTTCTAGAGAAAATACGTTTAATTTGGTTAGTCTTTCTTCATAACTTAGCCCCTCCATTCCCCTTATTAGTTTTGTTGCCCTCCTCTGTACCTTTTCCAGGTCTAAAATGTCCTTTTTATGAAGTGGTGCCCAAAATTGTACTCCATTTTCCAAATGAGGGCGTACTAGAGATTTGTATAGTGGCAGAATTATATTTCCTTCCCTTGCTTCTATACCCTTCTTAATACATGCTAATATTTTATTTGCCTTTGCAGCTGCGGCTTGGCATTGAGCACTGTTACCTAGGTGGTTGTCCACAAGAACTCCCAAATCCCTTTCAATATCTGATACACCTAGATTTGCTCCATTAAGATTATAAATTGCATGGCTATTTTTCCTTCCCAGATGCATAACTTTACATACATTCGTATTAAATCTCATCTGCCATTTAGATGCCCATTCCTCAATTTTATGTAAATCCCTTTGGAGGGAAAGCACATCACTATCTGATTTAATTACCTTGCACAACTTCGTGTCGTCAGCGTAAATGGAGACCCCACACTCCAATCCTACCTCTAAGTCATTAATAAATATGTTAAACAGGAGAGGACCTAATACTGAACCCCGAGGAACCCCACTTACCACATTAGTCCAATCAGAGTATGTTCCATTTACAACAACCCTTTGCTTCCTTTCTTTTAGCCAGCTCTCAATCCATGAGAAGATATTTACTACAACTCCTGTATCTCTTAGTTTGCACAATAGTCTCCCATTTGGCACTGTATCAAAAGCTTTTGCAAAATCCAAAAAGACTACATCCACTGAGTTGCCTTGATCCAGGTTCCTACTTATAATCCTGTTCAAATAGACATATTCTTGTATATTATCCCTTATTAACCCTTCTAAAAGCTTCCCCACTACTGAAGTGAGGCTCACTGGTCTATAATTCCCCGGATTTGCTCTTACTCCCTTTTTAAATATAGGTTTCACATCAGCTTTTCTCCAGTCATCTGGTAGAGACTCTGTGTTGAGTGAATCTTGAAAAATGAAATATAATGGTTTGGCTATTACAGAACCCAGTTCCCTTAGTACCCTTGGATGTATTCCATCAGGACCCAGGGCTTTATTAACATTTATTTTTTCCAACCTCTTTTGGATTACTTCCTGTGTTAACCAATTATTTGGCAAAGGTAGTGTAGCCCCATTATGTTACCGTGTCCCAACCACTGGTACCTCCCTTGTGTATACAGAAGAAAATAACCTATTTAGCTCATCTGCCTTTTCCTGGTCACTAATTATCAGATGGCCTGTGGCCTTGGGGATTTAACTTTTAACAATGTTCATAGCATAAAGGGAGAAGGGAGATGGGAAGGGAATACATCTATGCAAAATGTATATATATATATTTTTTTTTTGTGATTTACTTAACTGTATAGCATTGAAAACTTCTCGAGGCTTCTAGGGCGTCTGAGGCATCTGGGGCCTTGGATCCGGTATGGAACCAGGTTGACTGCTGTGCATGACCTCCCAGCTCTCCTACCACCAGTGTCATAACAAAAAATGGAGACACTACTTTTGAGTCCTACTTCTACGTCATTAATAAATATGTTAAAAAGGAAAGAACCTAATACTGAACCTTGAGGAACCCCACTTATCACATTAGTAAAATCGGAGTATGTTCCATTTACAACAACCCTTTGCTTCCTGTCTTTTAGCCAGCTCTCGATCCATGAGCAGATATTTACTGCAATTCCTGTATACCTTGGTTTGCTCACTAGTCTTCCATGTGGCACTGAATCAAATGCCTTTGAAAAATCCAAAAAGACTACATCCACTGAGTTGCCCTGATCCAAGTTCCTACTAACCTACTCATAGAAACTAATTAGATTGGTCTTACACAACCTATCCTTTATAAATCCGTGTTGACTGCTATCTTGTTCAAATAGACATATTCTTGTATTCTGACCCTTATTAACCCTTCTAAAAGCTTCCCAACTAGAGATGAGAGGCACACGAATTTGCTCTTGATCCCTTCTTAAATATAGGTATCACCTCTGCTTTTCTCCAGTCATCCGGTAGAGACCCTGTAGTGAGTGAGTCTTGAAAGATTAGATATAATGGTTTGGCTATTACAGAACCCAGCTCCCTCAGTATCCTTGGATGTATTCCATCCGGACCTGGGGCTTTATTAACATTTATTTTCTCCAATCTCTTTTGGATTTCTTCCTGTGTTAACCAATTATTTAGTGATGCAGTGTAGCCCCATTATGTTGCGGTGTCCCAACCACTGGTACCTCCCTTGTGTATACTGATGAAAAGAACCTATTTAGCTCATCTGCCTTTTCCTGGTCACTAATTATCAGATAGCCTGTGTCACATTGTAATGTTCCTATAGCTTCCTTCCTGGCATTCTTCCCATTAATATACTTAAAAAATATTTTATGGTTAGTCTTACTCTCTTTTGCAATTAATTTAAAGTAAAAAAAAAAAAGTGAATATCACATAACTTCATACTATTAAAATCATACATACACTTCTTGAGAAAACGAAAACATACATACGACATATCCTATGGATTTACAGAGCAAATACCCGATATTAGGAAATGTCAGGAATGGTTTCCCATTAATAATTGGGAGACTAAGATGTGGGGGTGGACTGTCTGATCCGTCCATGGGCCAAGTAATTTAAGCTACAGATAGATTTCCTTTAAATATAAGGTATTACCCTGAGGGTAAAAGAAAGAGAGAAAGCACATTTTTAAAAAAGACAAACATTTTAAGCAAAACAATGTGAATACTTAAGATTCCTAACTAAGGAAAATCAATTTTGACTACTTCCTATATGTGATACTTTCTATCTCTTCCCAAGTGTCTATGATATTGAGATAGTTAACCTCGTTATATTTTATACTTAATACCTATATGGTGGATAATTTCCCCAGAGATAGGGTGAAAAAAAAAAGAGAAAAAATACTACTAAATAAAATAATCTGTGCCTCTTTTTGCTCAAACAACTAATTTTGCTCAAAAAATCTCATTTCAATCCCTGTAAATATGTTTCCGGGGTCCCCTAAAGTAGAGATATTATACTTCTTAGGTTTATACCATTTTGATAATTATGCCCACAGCGTATATACCAGTCCAACCCCCCAAAACAGTTTCTATCTTCTGTACTAGCTCTGACCTCTACACCTCTGAGTTTTTCTTGTTTAGTTTTTTCTTAGCCATATCAAATTACTGGCAGTCAAAGTAGGTTGCTTAACCTCTTTAGCTAATGGAGATATTTCAAACTGCCAGGATTGCACCATCTTTATTCCCTCCTTAACTGATTTTATCCTATACCAATTAGAATCTTTATAAACTGATATACCCACCTGAGATAACCATTTAAATCTAATTTCTTTCTGCCTTAGAATTTGAGTTATCTCATTATATTCTCTTCTTCTAGATAGTGTCTGGGCAGATAAATCTTAAAAAAATCTAATATTCTCATATGAAGGTGAGAACTTTTGCTTTACATATGCCGCCCTCATTATAGCCTATGAACGGTAGTGTACTCTCATAATAACCTCTCTAGGTATGGATTTATCTAAATGTTTTGCTAGGGGTAACCTATGAATAACATCAACAGTCTTTTCATTTTTTAGAACATTTGGAACCAATGTCCCCAAAAAGTTCTCCACATAGGATTTTAAATTACTGTCTTGTATTGTCTCCGATATGCCTCTCAAACGAAGATTGTTCATCCTACTTAGGTCTTCTAGAGAGGATACTTTAATTGGTAAGTCCTCAATTTTATTTTCCAGAACCATTGTATATTTGAGTAGATTGTTATTGTCCGTAATTAAATTGTCACAAACTTTTTCAACCGATTCAACTCTTTGATTTACTTCTTTAATGAGTAAGGTGTTATCTGATATCTTTTTTGTCAGATCAGAGCTTAGGTTTGTTTGAAAAATCTGTAACATTTCTTTCATTTTAGAACAGATGAGAGTTTCCTCTTCATCTGAGAACGAGTTTGCCGAGCTAGTTGTTTGGGAGGCTTTATCTGGTGATTGATTGCCCAGCAATATTGGAGCGGTATCGTTTGGGATCTTTTATAAATATCCTTTGTACCTCTTTAAATTATCTTGCATCCGCAAGGTTCTTTGTCTCGTTAAAAGATGGTTTTCGTGGTGTGTGGTGTTTAATAGAAGGTACAATGTCCCATGAATCACCCACTCACCACCATCCTGAGTTGTCTCACAAACTCCACCTGCTGCTGCATAAACTTTCTAGGCTGGGTAGTATGCAGCTTTTACCTCATGCCTCCACCGGTCCGGCAGTCCCATTTGCTAGTTTTGGGTTTAATTACCAATCCTTGTGCCTCCCAAAATCGTATCCTCGACCTCTATTCGGGTCAGCTTTTTAAATGTCCCTTTAATACTTTAAGGCTTCTCATGCCTACCTAGGCCAGAATTTCTAATAAACTATTTCCTGAGTTAACTCAATAAGTGATACAGAGCCTATATATTTTATTTTAACGGACCCATAGGTCTATATCCCAACGAAATAAGAAGGTGAATATATTGACCTTACGATTTGATTAAAAGGTGTTTTATAGGGGGGCGGAGCCAGCGTCCTAACCAGCAGGACGCGTGAGGAGCGAGCTCCGTCGGGAATGACGGATTTTGGGAAGTTAAAGCCCTGTCAACCCCCTGAGACACCCCCAAAACCATCAGGGGGCACCAGGGGAAGCCGCCGGACCCCCAAAGAACTACTCCGGCCGAAGGAAGGAGGCCCCGCAGGAGTGCTGGAGCACTCAGAGGCCAGCAGCTGCCACACAGCAGCGGCGTGCCCTGCGCGCTGGCTCTCCCTGCACGGGAGACACAGAGACACAGAGCGGCGGAGGCACCAGCAGGAGCCCGATCTACACACTCCAACAAGACAAGGTACTGTGGGGGGAAGACAGGAGCCCGCAGGAGCACTGGGCAGCCATTTTAGGAAGCCACAGAAGTACCTGCCACAGAGATACCTCCCTTTATAGAGCCTGAAGGCACATAAGACACCCCACAGACACCCAGGGACCAGCAGGGGTACCCCATAAACCCAATCAGCCCCACAAAAGAGACAACCAGGCTGCACAGCAGCCATTAGGCCAGGAAGAAGGGGCAGAAGGAAAGCCCGCGAAATCGCGGCCGCCATCTTGAGGCACCTCGTGATAGCAAGGAGTCAGAGTCAGACTCATCTCTCCTCTGACCTACATCCAGGAGTTTAAGCCCCAGGAAGAACTAGCCCCTCTAGACACTCCAGACTGGGTCTTACCCCTCATGCTGAAGAAAATTTCACCAGCAGAATACAGCAACTAACAGTCTATTTTGGAGCTTTAACCCTGACAACGCCAGATCCTGCATTGAGCTTAACTGGACAAGAAATCATTGCAAGCTTTCTGGTGCAGAGGATCCTGCCACCCTCAAGGTATCAAGCGGGGGCTTTTTAACACCTTGCCTTTTGTTCCTCAGATAATCCTGCAGTTAATCTCTTGGGACATTCTAGAAAGTACTACTTGAACACGGCTGCAGAGATCCTATACTGCCACCCTGTGGCCACTCAGCAAATCTGCTGTGGATGTATACCAGGATAATTAGCCTGAAAGTCCCCCTTCACTTGCATCTGGTGGAGCCTGTAAAGAGCAATGTGAGGCACTGAGCCAAGAGATGTGAGAGGTACCTAACAGGAGGCCTTGACTAACAAGCTACAAGGACCGATCTCATATGAGAACACAGCCTTTGTCCACACTGGCCTAACGACATCTGCAGCTATACACTCCTGAGGGAATTGAAAGCGGAGAGGGTAAAGGGGAAGAGTACTGCAGCCCCTCCAACGCTACCTTCAGAAATGAAGAAAAGTAGAAAGAACTCCTCTGCAAAGGGCATCCGAGAGCACTTCCCACCCAAAACAACAAAGCCGACATCTCCACCGGATTCAGCTTCAGACCACTCTGAATCATCTGACCAGGAGGTGATTCCAAAGAGGTCAAAGCAACACATTGATCTATCGCCCAGATCCATAGCAACGATAGAACAGCTCCTAGCCAAGGCAATTGAACCCTTGAGAAAAGACCTGAAAGAGCTGGGGCAGAGGACCCAACTCCTGGAGGAGATGGTGGATCAGATGGGAGAAGCACAGCAACATGACAGGTCTGCCATAGATCAGAACTCATACAGCATCATGGAGCTGAATGATAAGATTGAAGATCTAGAGAACCGATCCCGCCGCCATAACATCAGGGTTCGGGGGGTCCCTAGGACTACACAAGACCTGGCAGGGTATTTAAAAGAAACCTTCACTGCTATATTACCCGATCAGCCAAAGGAAGTCCTCGAAATTGAACAAGCCCACAGAGCTCTAGGAGGGGCGAGAATTCCAGAGGCCCCCAAGGATGTTGTGGTGAGATTCCTGAAGCAACAAGCTAGAGACTGTCTCTTGGCAGAAACAAGGAAGATGCAGGGAGTCAAAGGGCCAGATAATTCCACCCTACAAGTGTATGCAGACTTATCCCCCAACACACTAGACAGAAGGAGACAGATGAAACCAGCACTGGCGATTTTACAGGGACCTCACACACCACCCGCAACTTGGAAGACTGCCTCGCAGTACTACAGCAGACCTCCCGGCAGAGGAGCGCAACTTCCCTCCACCTCCTCCCATACCGAAGAAACAGTGGACTGTAGTAGGGCCACAGACACAGAGACAAGACCCGCTCCCCCCCAGGAACTATAGAGACAAGAATCTTCCCCGCAGGAGCCAGGGGGGGCTTAATACCCAGCACAGAGGGGACACGGGCCCGTCCCCGGAAAACCTGATACCACCGCGATCGGAGTGAAGGCTACCCACCATCAGGAAGTTGTATCAAGTTTTTATTTCCTCATTTGCTTATGGGACTTTTCTGACCTGCTTTAATGGGACTATAATAGGCATTGAAGACTTTAGTTAAGACATATGTTAGTCGAGGCCTCCAGAGAAGGGCCTGTCAGAGCCAGTTACCCGACACAGACGGGGAATACTCTAGTTTAATTCAACTAGTTGAAATGTTATTGAGGTTAATTGTTATTATTTTTGGAGAAAGGATAGATCTAGAATTGATAGAGAAGCGAGTAAGCCCCCAAGGGGCAACCAGCAAAATATATTATAATCCAGAAAGACAGATAGAAATGCATTCAGGGAGCTATATCTTCATAGATGACAGTAGCCGAGGTTCAGACAGCCAACAAACCCTAGCTCAAGGGACTAGCCTACGGGAGATTAGAAGAATTTATGTGGCAGAGGAAACTTGGTCAAATGTAAATCTAATGTTGTCTCTTTTTGCTTCTCCATGGCCTAACAGCGGACGGAGTCTCCGGCCCCAGAACCTCCTCTCCAGGTCTCCATCCCTTACCGGTCACCAAAGAGTGGACGCCAGACAAGGAATAAAAGGTAGCCGGGCAGACCATGCACACCTATCCACCAAATCACAATGAGTAGCTCAGAGTACATATTTATAACTCACAACGTTAAGGGTTTTAACTCCCCCTTTAAGAGGAGGAAAGCATTTAGGCAATATAAAAAGTTGAGACCCTCGGTTATCTTCATGCAGGAGACTCATTTCACACACAAGGGTAAACCAAAGTATTTACATAGAGAGTATCCGACAGTGTACATGGCCACTCAATCTACGAAAAGAGCAGGGGCAGCCATTCTGATACATAAGCATTTTCCATTCACTCCGGAACATACTAGAATAGACAAAGAGAGGAACTATGTTTTGGTCACTGGCTTAATTTCAGGCCAAAGAATCTCTTTACTTTCCCTATATTCCCCCACAAAATCACCACACCAAACCTTGATTAGCATGCTAAGAGAGTTAAGCACACTAGATCTAGGCAAACTGGTGATTGGGGGGGATTTTAATCTGACCCTAGATCCAGCATTAGACAGATCAGGGCACGTCCAAGATTCTAGCTTTTCAAAAAAAAGGGGTCAAATTAAACAGCTAATGGCCAAAATGAGCTTAGTGGATGCCTGGAGAGGCCTTCACTCAGATAATAGGGAATACACATACTACTCCCCCACAAACGGCACCTACTCGAGGATCGACACGTTCCTAACAAGCTCCCTACTCTTTGATGATATCCGAGAATCTGACATTGTCCCCTGTCCCTGGTCTGATCATGCAATGGTAGCTATTAAATTAACGTTAGGCCCTAATCTATCCCTATTTAGGAGCTGGAGGATCGACGAGCACCTTCTGTCAGATCCCATCAGCTTAGCATCCTTAGCAGGAGACATTAAGCAGTACTTTGAGCTGAATGATTCTCCTGATACAGGGGTTGGCTGGCTTTGGGTAGCTCACAAGGCTTACATAAGGGGTTGCTGCATCAAACTGGCAGCCCGGCGTAGGAGGGAACTTAGACAGAAAGAGGAGGATTTAACATCCACCCTAAACAGCCTAGAAAAACTTAATCAAAATTGCCCCTCCATAAAGCTCCGTGGACCAATCAACAAAGTCAGGATAGAGTTAGATGGAGTACTCTCTGCCCATACAGAGAAAGCCATGAGGAGGACTAGACACCTATATCATTGGAAAGCTAACAAGCCAGACAGAATGTTAGCTAAGAGATTGAAGGCTAAGGAGACCCAGTCTAGAGTGACTCAGATTAGGAAGCCAGACGGCATAGTCTCCTGCAGCCCTAGGGTTATACAGAGGCAGTTCCAAAACTTCTACCAGCAGATCTACTCGTCAGGTAAACTGGCAGAGGGGTTGGACCCTGACTCCTTCCTAAATACCATTGATATCCCCTCAATAACTGAACAACAATTAACTAACCTTAATCTAGATATCTCACAAGAAGAAGTGAGAGCAGCAATTCATAGCCTTAAGTCAGGTAAATCCCCAGGGCCGGATGGCTATTCTAACCAATACTATAGGAAATTTGAAACCCTATTAAACCCCTATCTGACATCCCTATTCAACGCTATCATGAGAGGGGAAAAAATGCCCCCGGAGCTCAAACAAGTGGAACTGGTAGTAATACCAAAAGAAGGTAGGGATAGTCTAGAGGTGAAAAACTATCGGCCCATATCCTTACTGAATGGAGATGTCAAGCTAATGGGCAAAATAATGGCAACCCGAATCTCCAAGTTTCTGCCAGAAATCATCCATAAAGACCAGGCGGGGTTTATACCCCATAGACAAGCAGGGGACAACGTCAGGCGCATCCTTAACATCCAATACCTAGCGCGGAAAAACAACTCTCCAATGTGCCTGCTAGCTCTAGATATAGAGAAGGCCTTCGACACGGTTGAATGGCCGTTTATGTTTAAAACTCTGGATAGATTTGGTTTCAGGGGCCGGTTTATCACCCTTCTCCGCACGTATTATGAGGCCCCAACAGCCTTCCTGAGGTTACCAGGTGACCACAGAGCCCAAACTAACATTCAGAGGGGAACGAGACAGGGATGCCCACTCTCACCCCTACTGTTCGCCATAGTTATGGAACCCCTAGCGCAACTTATTAGAGCGGATGGGGAAATCCAAGGGCTGCAGGTGGGGTTGCAACAATACAAATGCTCATTCTTCGCGGATGATATTCTATGCACCTTAACGAACCCCAGGTTCTCTATTCCGGCACTGATGTCAACTCTTGACAAGTTCAGTAAGGTATCAGGACTTAGGCTGAACTTGGAGAAATCGGAAGCTCTGAGCTTAGGCATGTCACAGGGCGACATAGATCATTTGAAAGGCCTATTTTCCTTTGCGTGGCCCACCAAACATATTAAATACTTAGGGGTTAATATCACACCTAAAATTTCTGAGTTGTACAAGGCTAACTATCTCCCCTTATACAAAAAACTAAACGAGGATTTGCACAGATGGAGGGCTTATCCTCTCTCCTGGACCGGCCGAATAGCGGCGGTTAAAATGAGCATCCTTCCAAAGATTCTGTACCTCTTCCGTACGCTCCCTATATCAATCTCTTTAAAGGAATTGGACCGGTTCCAGTCCAATATCTTTAGATACATATGGAACAACAAAAAATCCCGTATCCCCAAGAAAGTAATGTTCAGACATAGCAAGGAAGGGGGACTATCATGCCCAAACTTGCGTAACTACTTTAAAGCAGCTAGACTATCCCAACTACCACAGACACACTCAGTAAGACATCAGCCGAGTTGGGCCTTCTTGAAACAACAGCAAATGCAACAACACAGCTGGAACACATTAATTTGGGTCCCTGAAGAGAAGATTCCGATAAGAACCCACCCAAACCCCATAATAAATCTAACTTTAACAACATGGAAATGGGCCAGAGCTAAAAATAAACTGGACATAGGTACATCCCCCCTTTGGTCGGTCCTTTCCTCACAAGATACCTGGGCCTCCATGAGTACTATGTCTAAACATTGGTGGGCTTCCAGAGATCTGGATAAGTTAGGCTCCTGGATTATAGGGGATCGCATGGTGACCCTGAGACAGTTTGAGGAAAGGCATTCTCTCCCCCCAGGGGAATACTATAATTATTTAAAAATAAGAAGCTGGGCTAGTGAAGCATTTAAAAAATTTGGACCCCCAAAAACCTCCTGGTTCTCAGTAATTTGCAAAACTCTTCCCTTAAAGAAAGGAATATTAGGCTCTTTATATGACACATTCACTAAAACAAATAATACAGATAAACCACCATATATATGTAAGTGGGAAGGGGAGCTGGGAGATGGATGGGATTGGAAAAAATGGCAGAAGTCATTCTCCAATTTACGTAGGACAACAAGTAATTGCACGCACATAGAGACATCTATAAAAGTTCTCCAGAGAATATATTGCACCCCAGACAAATTAAACAAATTTGATCCCAGAGTGAGCAGTAACTGCTTTAGGGGCTGTTCACAGATAGGAGACCACATTCATACCTGGTGGCTATGCCAGAAAGTTCACAAAAAAAAAAAAACGGAAAGGATAGGCTAGAAATTTGATTACAGGTATATATGTTTACAGACAATCCTATGTGTTAATGTTCCTAATACCTGTCTTTATTCTGTATTCCTTTCAATAAAAAAAATTTTATTATAAAAAAAAAAAGGTGTTTTATAGCTGGTGAAATATTGAGTTAGGTTTTCACCTCCAATAGACTAAGGGCCCTATTAAATTCCAGCCTCGTAAATAAGAGGCTTCTACTTAAGCCCTACGTACTGCAAAGTTTCTCTAACTTACAATGCTATTAAATTAGCCCTGCTGCGAGCAACGTATGAGCTACGCAGCAGGGCCGTACGTATCTACACTGCGTAAATGTACATGAGGAGTGACAGCCTGCGAGATGATATCGCAGGCTCCCACTCCTCATCAATTGCTGCGGGGGTCCTAAAAGGGACCTCCGTGGCAGTCCCCCACATAAGCCCTGCCGTGGGGGGTACTCCAAATACCCCCCCGGCACCTAAAATTAACCCCCTCTCAATGCCATTATGGGCCTGTTACAACCCAACATTAACCACATAAGTGCCATGACGGTCTTCAAGGACCATCATGACACTAACTACAAACACTACACTATAACCCCCAATAAACCATTTAATCTAAACTAACCCCCCTCTACACTAATCTATTAACAATTACACTACCTACCTACACTACCTACCCCCTAATAAACCTCCCCAACACTGTAATTACAAAAAATAAAAAAACCTATCGTACAGAAAACAAAAAAACCTGCAGTACAGAAGAAAAAAAATACAACCCCGTTGTTTTTTGTTTTTTTTTTAGCACGGATGGTTCCGCGGCCCAGCTGGGGCTGAAGGGGAGAAGGCTGGGGACATCGCGGGGAGGTAAGTTAAATGTATATTTATATGTTTATATGTTTATTTTATTTATTGTTTATATATTGTATTAATGTATTGTGTTTTTTTAACAGGGCCGCGCCGAAGAGCTAAACAATGACGGGACATGATGGAAAGGTGAGTATAATATTTAGAATGTATATAAATGTTTATTTATTTCATGTTAATGTTTTGTACTAATTTATTTTGTTTTGTTTTACCCCTAGGTTAGTGATCTGAAGCAACATCTTAAAGGTAAGTGGTCTTAATTATTTTATTTTAGCGTAGAATTAGGGTCTGTGTAGTTAGGACTGTAATTTTTTTATTTTAGCTTAGAATTAGGGTCTGTGTATGTAGTTAGGATTTATTGTATATTAGATAGATCGGGGGATGTATTTGATATAGTTAGGATTTATTTTATATTAAATAGATTGTATGTTAAATAGATAGGGGGTATTTGATTTGGATTATATGTAATCTATTATATGTAATGTATGTAATGTCATGTATTGTATGTAATGTATTATGTGTAATATATTATATTTAATATATTATATGTAATGTATGTAATGTCATTTATTGTATGTAATGTATGTAATGTATTATATGTATGTATATATTGTATTGTGTTTATCTGTCTTTCCTTTTCAGGTGTGTAATTTTTTATTTTCTGTAGTGGGGAGTGTGGTTGTAATGTTTGTTTTTTTCTGTACTGTAGGTTTTTTTTTTTCTGTACTGCAGGTTTTTTTGTGTTCTGTACTGTAGGTTTTTTTATTTTTTGTAATTAGAGTGTTGGGGAGGTTTATTAGGGGGTAGGTAGTGTAGGTAGGTAGTGTAAGTGTTTATAGATTAGTGTAGAGGGGGGTTAGTTTAGATTAAATGGTTTATTGGGGGTTATAGTGTAGTGTTTGTAGTTAGTGTCATGATGGTCCTTGAGGACCGTCATGGCACTTATATGGTTAATGTTGGGTTGTAACAGGCCCATAATGGTAATAATATACCCTTATGGGACTGATGGGGTTAAAAATAGAGCCTTATGGGGGTCTGGATTGAGCACCATGAGTTATAGGGTTAATTAAGGCCTTATGGGGGTCTGGATTGACCACCATGAGTTAATGGGTTAATTAAGGCCTTATGGGCGTCTGGATTGACCACCATGAGTTAATGGGTTAATTAAGGCCTTATGGGGGTCTGTATTAACCTCCATGAGTTAATGGGGTAATTATAGTTGCCTGGGGTTAATATTTTTAGTGCGAGTCCTTTCAGGACCTTTACGGTCCTTTAAGGAACCGCGAGGCGGGAAATTTAAAATTGAATTGCAGCAGGGTCACGATTGGTGCCGATCGGGGACCCCCGCTGCAATGGGTTTATGTGGGGACACTTCGGGGGGTTAATAGAAGGGGGTTAATTTTAGGTGCCGCAGCCGGGATTGGGTAATAGTGTGCCGCGGCCCCTTTAAGGAGCCGCGGTGGGGAATTTAAAAGTTTTAAATGCAGTGGGGGGCCTGATCTATTCAGATCGGGGCCCCCCCCTGCAATGGGTTTATGTGGGGACACTTCGGGGGTCCCGATGGGGACCCCCAGCATAGAGGGAGGTTAATTTGAGGTGCTGCGGCCGGGATTGGGTAATAGTGTGCCGCGGCCCCTTTAAGGAGCCGCGGCGGGGAATTTAAAAGTTTTAAATGCAGCGGGGGCCTGATCGTGCCGATTAATGGGGTGGGGTTAATGTGGGGGTGCTGCAAGGGTCCCGATAGAGACCCCTGCAGCATGGGGATGTGTATAGGGTGCAGGGGGGAGCCTCACACTGCTGTCTCGGGCTGTTCCGTGGCAGCACGTAGAGGCTTTCGGATCCCTTGCGGGCATTTTTTGTGCCTGTAGGGATTCTTACGATATGCGAGAATCATGCGTAGATTTAAGGCTGCGTGTGACTACGTAGCTCTCTCGGAGCCTATTCTCGGCCACTTTTTCGCAGTCATATCGCAAAGCAGGCTGCGAGATATTCGGTACTCGCAAACAGCAGAAAAACTGCCTTTTGCGAGCACCGAGAGAACTGCGAGGGATAATTTAATAGGGCCCTAAGTCTTTTGAGAAAGCTAACAGTCCTTATTAGATTAATCTTCTATATCTAAGAACAGTTCCACCCAACTCCCAGGATGTCGAATGGGAGTGGAACGCTTATAGGCTGTATAATACTTTCTCAGAGGGGTACCAAGGAGAGAACTGAATAGCGTGCCTGTATCCTGTATCAGGATTATTTGCTTAACTTCCACTGTGTGTATATAGTTCTTTTTCATACAGGTGTTAAGGTAATCCTGGTGGGAAGGCCTATATACCATTCAGAGATCTTTCCCCCTTCTTTTTTTTTTTTGGGCCGGTATTACAGTTATTCCTCCACCTCTGTATTATGTATATCTTGATATGTATGTATAGGGTGGATTTTGTTGCTGACATGTACTAAGTCTCCCAGCCAACCTCTGCATTGTCTCTCCTGGGCTTCCCACCATATACCTGGGATATCTCTCAATGATTATAGTGATAGTAATAGTGATACTGGATTTTGCTGGAGGTTTGGACTCTTCTTCATAAAGTTTTTGCAAATCTATACTGTTTTTGCAGCAGCCCACTATTGGCTTTTCCAAAGACCTTTTGGGTCTTTATGTGCTATTAAGTTCTTTATCAGGTATATAATAGATGGTGAACAATGCGTGGTACCTCTCAGCTGCCGACCACAGCAGTGTCTTGTGGATTCAGTCATCTACCACCATCCTTGTTTACACCATACCTCCAGCTACTGCTTCCATGAATCTTCAGATTTGCTATTATTAGCCATTCACCAACCCCTCCAGCTTACCTCTCTCACATTACTCCGATGCACTAGTCATCGACCCAGACCTTCCACGTGGCTCCGTGATCTCTTACGAGTTGTCGGGTTATCCAAACAGCTCAGCAACTCGGGTCTCCAACTTCGATTCGGCCTCACTGCCAGCACACTGCAAGTGCTGCGCCATCCGATGCACCAAACACCGGCACAGGGCTCCCACGTGGCTCCTTCACCTCTAGTCAGTCATAGTGCAGATTCACAGTCTCCCAACCTTCCTGACGTTAGCTTCATGCTAACGCACAATCCATTTCCTAGAACGCCCCTCCTACAAAATGCAGATCATGGCTTGTATAAATAAATAAATATATATATATATATATATAGCTGGTGCGGTGAGCCATCTGCAGTTCATTAGGACACATGCTCATCTGAATCTGCTGTGCAGTGTGTGTGTGACTGACCAATCTGTGACCAATACTCAGCAATGGGTGTTAACATGCTTATGAGACATATACCATTTTAGGCTAGTACAAGGCATGCACATGCAGTCCCTCAGAGTCTGTATTCGCATATGCTGCAGTGTGCACACCAATATCAGTTCTGTAAATCAGTGCAGTGTTTTCTGTCCTGTTGCAGTATTTAGTGTACAGGTGAGAGTGGGTGTGGCTTGGCCTGTGTAAGTTATATCTGTGTGCATTTGTGTGACGTTCTGTTTGAATCAGTTCTGTAAATCAGTGCAGTGTTTTCTGTCCCGTTTCAGTAATCAGTGTACAGGTGAGAGTGGGTGTGGCTTGGCCTGTGTAAGTTATATCTGTGTGCATTTGTGTGAGGTTCTGTTTGAATCAGTTCTGTAAATCAGGGCAGGGTTTTCTTCCTGTGGGCAGTAATCAGGGTCCAGGTGAGAGTGGGTGCGGTTTGGCCTGTGTAAGTTATATCTGTGTTGCATTTTGTCGTGTTCTGTTGAATCTGTTCTGTGGGGCAGGGCAGTGTTTTCTGTCCTATGCTCATTAATCATTGTACAGGTGAGTAGGCGGGGTCTATTTTAACAAGGGAAGAGCGAGCTTGGGTGCTTGCAATCATTTCTAGTGTGGGTGTAGTTAGTGTGTAGGAGATTGAATAAAAGGAGGAAATCCAAAGGAAAGGGGTATAATAAGAAAAAAACAGAAAACAAACGTATATATTTTTTTTTACTGTTTTGTTTGGGTTAAGGTGTAGAAGAGCAATCTTTATACAAATACATTGATTTGTTTTCTCACTGTATTTTTGTAACTGATAATCATGAGTCAGTCCAGTGGCAACCTCACTCAATGTACATCCTGCCAAATGTATGCACTACTGGAACAGATGATCCAGGGTCCATACCTCTGTGACAGGTGTGAGCATGTTGCCTCTCTGGGAGCTCAAATTGAACATCTGGAGAGGAGAATTGCAGCACTTAGTGATATTGCTCCACTGGAAAGGGAGTTGGTGCGCACGGAGCACAGTTTAGCTGGGCCTAGTATGGAGGGAGGAGCTGGGGCTAGTGAGGATGTCCAGGGAGGTAGCTGGGTTACAGTTAGAAGGGGAATCAGGGGGAACAGGAGGAGGCAGGCCAGTTCCGAGTTGGCAAACACCAACAGATTTGCCAGATTGAGTGAAACTGTTGGGGATGTCCATTCAGGAATGGCAATACCAGATAGAGCTGTTCCCTCTAACAGCTGGGAGAACAGTTCTACTGGAGGAGAGGGAGGGCAGAATAGGCAGAGCAACAGATATGTTTTGGTGGTAGGGGACTCTATTATTAGGAAGGTAGACAGGGTAATTTGTTACCCAGATCCCAGCAATCGAACAGTTTGCTGTCTCCCTGGTGCTCGGCATGTTGTGGATCGGGTGGATAAATTATGGGTAGAGGCTGGTAATGAACCGGCGGTCTTGGTTCACATTGTTACCAATGACAAAGTTAGTGGAAGATGGAGCGTCCTAAAAAATGATCTTAGAGAACTAGGGAATAAGCTTAAAGCAAGGACCTCCAAGGTAGTATTTTAGCCCAAGGAGGCAGAAAGAGCTTAGGGAGGTTAATGCATGGCTAAAAAAGTGGTGCAGTGCAGAGGGTTTTGGGTTTTTAGAGCGCTGGGCTAACTTCTCACTTGGTACAATCTCTATAGCAGGGATGGATTGCACCTTAATGATGAGGAGCTTTTGTGCTAGTGGATAGGATGGTAGAACGTCTGGGGGAGTTTTTAAACTTGTAGGTGGGGGGAGGGACCATATAGAAGTATTGGGGTAAATAGGGTAAAGAGGGAAAGGGGTGAATTAGTTACCCATGGGGGAGGACAATGGGGAGGGTTACAATAGAAAGTAGGGAGGTAATAGGGGCCTCAAATACAGTGGCAAGCACTTCACAACAGCAGAGCCATAGCAACATAAAGTGTATGATTGCTAACGCAAGAAGTTTGCCTGGGAAAATGGACGAGCTAGAATTATTAGCAGTACAAGAAAAATGGGGCTTAATAGGCATTACTGAAACATGGTGGGATGAATCTCATGACTAGACTGTTAATCTGGATGGTTATAACCTATTTAGGAAAGATAGGGAAAATGGTAAAAGAGGAGGAGGGATCTGTCTGTATGTTAAGCCTGAATTTAAGCCTATAGTCAGAGAAGATTTTTATGCTGGAACTAACGGCATCATTGAATCTTTGTGGGTTGAGCTAAATAGTGGAGGAGCTAATTCTAAACGCATATTGGTGGGAGTATGCTATAAACCCCCAAATATAGCTGAAAGTGAGGAAATACAAATATTATTACAGATTGGAAATGCAGCTAAGCACGGGCAAGTTCTAATAATGGGAGACTTTATTAACCTGAAATAAACTGGATAAATGAGACCAGCAGCTCAGCTAAGGGGAGCAGGTTCTTGAGTACACTCAGGGATCATTATCTGGCCCAGGTAATACAAGAACCCGCGAGAAATGGGGCCACCTTGGATTTAGTCGTCACAAGTAATATTGATTTAATATCAAATGTTAAAATAGGGGAACCCTTGTGGAACAGTGATCCCAAAACAGTATCATTTGAGATTGAATACAAAAAACAGAGTTGTAAGGGGCCAACAAAAACTCTAAATTTTAAAAGGGCTAACTTTAATGGTCTAAGGGCAGCAATACTACATATAGACAGGGACAAAGAACTAATACTGAAAATAAATGGACAACATTCAAATCCTTACTAAATAAACATACTCATCGGCATGTACCATGTGGAAATAAAATGAATAGGAGTAAATCATATCCCATGTGGCTTAACAATGACTTAAAGATCACGATGAGGAAAAAGAAACATGCATTTAAATTATACAAGAAGGAGGGAACAGAGGCAGCTTTATGTGACTATAAGGAAATCAACAAGGCTTGCAAAAGGGCTATTAGACTGGCTAAAATAGAAAATGAGAAGTCAGTTGCAAAGGAAAGTAAGACTAACCCTAAAATATTTTTTAAATATATTAATGGGAAGAAGGCCAGGAAGGAAGCTATAGGAACATTACAATGTGACACAGGCTATCTGATAATTAGTGACCAGGAAAAGGCAGATTAGCTAAATAGGTTCTTTTCGTCAGTATACACAAGGGAGGTACCAGTGGTTGGGACACCGCAACATAATGGGGCTACACTGCATCACTAAATAATTGGTTAACTCAGGAAGAAATCCAAAAGAGATTGGAGAAAATAAATGTTAATAAAGCCCCAGGTCCTGATGGAATACATCCAAGGGTACTGAGGGAGCTGGGTTCTGTAATAGCCAAACCATTATATCTAATCTTTCAAGACTCACTCACTACAGGGTCTCTACCGGATGACTGGAGAAAAGCAGAGGTGATACCTATATTTAAGAAGGGATCAAGAGCAAATTCGGGGAATTATAGACCAGTGTGCCTCTCATCTCTAGTTGGGAAGCTTTTAGAAGGGTTAATAAGGGTCAGAATACAAGAATATGTCTATTTGAACAAGATAGCAGTCAACACGGATTTATAAAGGATAGGTTGTGTAAGACCAATCTAATTAGTTTCTATGAGTAGGTTAGTAGGAACTTGGATCAGGGCAACTCAGTGGATGTAGTCTTTTTGGATTTTTCAAAGGCATTTGATTCAGTGCCACATGGAAGACTAGTGAGCAAACCAAGGTATACAGGAATTGCAGTAAATATCTGCTCATGGATCGAGAGCTGGCTAAAAGACAGGAAGCAAAGGGTTGTTGTAAATGGAACATACTCCGATTTTACTAATGTGATAAGTGGGGTTCCTCAAGGTTCAGTATTAGGTTCTTTCCTTTTTAACATATTTATTGAACGTAGAAGTAGGACTCAAAAGTAGTGTCTCCATTTTTTGTTATGACACTGGTGGTAGGAGAGCTGGGAGGTCATGCACAGCAGTCAACCTGGTTCCATACCGGATCCAAGGCCCCAGATGCCTCAGACGCCCTAGAAGCCTCGAGAAGTTTTCAATGCTATACAGCTACGTAAATCACAAAAAAAAAATATATATATATATACATTTTGCATAGATGTATTCCCTTCCCATCTCCCTTCTCCCTTTATGCTATGAACATTGTTAAAAGTTAAATCCCCAAGGCTACTTGCGGGGTTAAAAGCGGTGCTAAAGGCTAAAAAGCTCAAAAAGCCGGAGATTGTCTCCGCGAAGATCCCGCGAGAAGACGCGCCAAGGAGAGAGATCCCCGCGAAAGAACCGCGGGAGACAGAGTCCGAGCAACAAACCAGATACACGGTTTAAAAACTGAGGTGAGCGATTGCAAGAGGCATATTATGCCACAGGAATATAAAATTGAGATAAGAGACATGCAATAATTTGAACCCGCTAGGGAGCTAAATTGGGGTACAGAAAAGAGGAAGATAAGTATACATATACGGAACTATGATAAAACAAAGGAGCAGAGGAGAAAGGGTTTGGGTAAATTAATACGTTTTATGAAAACATGCAAGAGGCTAAGGGCGAAGACATAGAAAGTATCATTTCAAGATATTAAGGCAGGCGACATAACCAATACACCTTACATAAGACAAGTAAAATAAAGCTAATAAAAGACTGTATTAAAAAGAAAAGAGAAGAAGATTAAAACACGGGTCCATAGGAATACTACCTAAAAGGAACAAGATGGCTAATAAGAAACCTCCAAATGCTATGAAAATAAAAAGTAAGGAGAAGAAGACAGGAGCTCCAGAAACAAATCAGTTTTTTTCGCCAAAACAAAAAGTTAACACACTAGAAATAACACAATCAGAATCCTCCTTTTTGGAACAATCAATAAATCCCTCCCCGAGGAAGGCAGCACAATCTCCTCTTGAGGGTATTGAAAAATCACAAGAGGAACCATTAACTTATTTAAAAATGAAAGACCTCCTATATGATTTTCAAGAAAAGATTACCTTGGAACTTACAAAACAGATTACAGAAAATACAAATTCAATTAAAGAAACAAGCAAAAGAATCAATGAACTCAAAATTAAATGCGATAAATTACCCATGGATAATAATGCATTATTAAAATATACAAATAATTTGGAATACAAAATTAAAGAATTAAACGAGAAAATAAATCTTATGGAATATAGATCAAGGAAAAAAAATATAAGAATAAGGGGAATAAATGAAAATATACTGGAAAAAGATCTACCAGGATACATTAAAGATCTGTTCAATAACTTAACACCCCAAATTCCTAAAGAAGATACTAAAATAGAAAATATCCATAGGATTTCCCTCCCTAGAGGACTGGACAAAAATATACCTAGAGATGTTATAGTCAATCTTCAATTCCTTCCTTTTAGAGATGCAATAATCAAAGCAAATTCTATAAAAAGACCTATGGATGCTCCATATGATAAAATAAAAATATTTCCGGACTTATCTATATATACTTTGAATAAAAGAAGAGAATATACGGCAATAACACAAAGCTTAAGGAAAGAAGAAATCAAATATAGATGGAAATATCCTACAGGACTTTATATAATGAAAGATACCATATGGAATAAGATAGACTCTGTCAAAGAAGGGTTGTTGCTGCTACAAAAATGGAATATAGAAGTGGATTCTTCCACTCTTCCTAAAACTTTAACAGAATTAAACTTAAAGAACCCAGAATGGGTCCAAAGAAAATAGAGGTTAAGGAAGAGAGAAGAAAGACTCCTTAAGAAATATGGAGTGTATAATGATGTATTTATCTTCGCTATTTAATATATCCCCCTTTGGGTTGGTTCACATACTAGGTTACTTTATAAATTCACCATAGCAATAAGAATTTTAGAATTTGGAATGAATTATTGAAATATTGTCTTGTAAATTTAAGATATTTGTTAATATAATGTTAGTAGTGATGGTTATAGTATACAGAGGAAAGGATATAAATATTTCCTAAGAGATTACTGATATTATGGTGGGGAAACTTAAGCACTTTATTTGTATGCACTTTATAGAAATATAGAAGTTTTAAATAGATTATGAAGCACCTCAAACACATAAAGGAGTAAAAACCGAAGATTGTATTGGATCACAAGTGGTACACAAAAAGGCTGTAGAAAGAAAAATAATATGAATTTTAGAATTTGGAATGAATTATTATTGTCTTGTAAAATTAAGATTACTGATGGGAAACTTAAGCACCTTATTTATATGCACTTTATAGACATATAGAAATGTTTAAATAGATTATGAAGCACTTTAAAACACATAAAGGAGTAAGAACCGAAGATTGGATAACTAGCACTTTATGGAAATATAAGCACTTTTTATATATTTACATTACTACCTAAATCAAAAATTGTAATGAAGATATTATTATTTGGATTACTGATAACAATAACGTCCTAGGTAGAGATGTTTACAATATTTAGATAAAATGGTATAGACCTCCTTTTTTGGTACGGTTATATTGGGGGAAATTTAAGCACTTTGTTTTTCTATGGTGTATTGTTCTATGGGAATATATAAAAGTTTAAACCACTTCAATTGTTTAAAGAAGTGGTAGTAATCAATCAAAGAAAAATGTAAAGGTATTTATTTTTGAGTGATATGAAAAGGACGATGTTGGAAAAGTAAGGATGTTTAGGTCTAGTTCCATGGGAGAGAGGGTGAGGGAAAAGAGGTGGAGAGAGGTAATAGTATGTGAAGGATAAGCAAATCAGGAAATTAAAGGGAAAGAAAAAAAAGGAAAAAGAGAAAAAAGAAAATTTGGATAAATTCAATTCTAGTTGAATATAGTACAAAACATATCTATAAATTCAGTATATATAATTGAAGGTTGTAATCATATAAAATATACTATAGGGGAACAAGCCACGGTTTCTGGGGCTGAGGACTTATTTCTCTTTTTTTTTTCATATCTTGCACTCTCCCCCCGTGGAGTCGATGCCCGGTAAAAGATCAAAGGAAGAAAAGATGGGAGAATGAGAGCAAGTGGAAATTACAACTATTTATAAAAAGATGTTATAATTAAGAATGGAAAATAATAGGGAAATAAGAATACATGACCTCCCAACTAATAAACTAGCAAGTTTATTAAAACTCCTAGCATTTCTTAAAATTAGCATAATAGCCCCCCCCCCCCAAAAAAAAGTAAACTTGGACTTAGATTAAGCCCAATGAAGAACATGTCCAAGGATTGAATGAATGAATTTCCCAACGGTGAAGATTACATGGGTAAAATTAATGGGGAGCTGCGGGGTAGAATCAGATATATTAGAAAGAGATCAAAAATACAAAACAAGGACAATAAGATACAAATGAAGAAGGTAATTGTAGTAATCGTAAACAATGGTTAAAATAATAACCCATAATGTTAATGGATTAAATTCACCATCAAAAAGGAGAATAGCTTATAATAACTATTTAAAAAATAAAGCAGATATTCTCCTACTACAAGAGACTCATTGGGGTAAAGATACCTTAAGATATGTAAATAATAAAAACTATAATATTAAAATAGATTCAACATATAATAAAAGATCCAGAGGAGTATCAATCCTTTTTAGTCATCATATAAAAGTCCATGAGGACGTCAAAATAATTGATCCCTTAGGAAGATATATAATATGGTGTGGCACAATAAATGGAGTAAATATGACAATAGCTAATATATATCTCCCCAATGTAAAACAAATTAGATATTTTAAAAAGATACTTAAAGAAATAAAAAAAATTAGAAAGGGACAATTAATAATTGGAGGGGATTTCAATATGTTGATGGATCCGGTAAAAGACAGAATAGGAACAATAAAAAAAAAATCTGAAAATCAGATTAAAAAGACAGCTAAAGATTTTGAAAAAATAACATCTAATGATGACCTTTTGGATGCATGGAGATTACTACATCCTGATGAGAGGGAATATAAATTTTTCTCAAATCGTTTTAATTCCTATTCAAGACTAGACTACTTTTTAACAGATATACATACATTAAGACTAATTAAGGATATAGAAATAAGTACCGCTACATGGTCAGATCACTCAATGGTATATATTAACCTAAATGAAGAAAAGATAAGTAAAAATAAAAAAAAATGGAAGTTAGACCCGATCCTATTTAAGAATGAACAAACCTTGGAATTCCTAAAAAAGGAAACAAAGGAATTTTTTAAAACTAATAAAAATACAGTAGACTCATCCTCCATGCTCTGGTGTGCATATAAATCAGTTATAAGAGGTCAAATGATTTCACGGATGGCTAGGATACATGGGGAAAGGGGGAAACCCTTGAGATCACTGTACATAGAATTGGAGAAACAAATAAGAGAAAATAGAGCGAACCCATTGGAGGAGAGATCAGCGCAGATTGCTAAAAAGAAAGCCCAAATAAATAAAATATTACAATACCAGGTTGACTCTCTGATATGGAAATTTCAACAATCCCATTTTTTAATGGGTAATAAAACGAGTAAATATTTGGCTAATAAACTAAAAAGACAAAAAAATCAAAATAAAATATATAGCTTTAGAGGACCAGATAATGTTCTCATTACCCATCCTGACAAAATAGGTGAGATTATGAAGACGTTCTATAGTTTATTATATAATTTAAATAGTAATCTCTTTGGGAGAAATAGAGGAAGTAATCAACAAAGCAAAAGCTAATAAAGCCCCAGGTCCAGACGGCTTTGATCATCTATATTATAAAAAATTTCAAAAAGAAATTAGTGAACATTTACAAAACATGTTTAATGAGATTAAAAATCATGGAAAAATGCCGTCAGAATTATCAGAAGCTAAAAATATTAATATTCTAAAACCGGGTAAAAATCCAGAAGAAGTAACCAGTTATCGTCCTATTTCACTTATTAATATTGATCTAAAACTATATACAAAAATCATGGCTAACAGATTGAATAGAATTATTCCAAAGCTGATACATTTAGATCAATCTGGTTTTGTTCAAGGGCGACAGGCATCAGACAATACCAGACATTTAATTGACTTAATGTTTACCATAAGGAAAAGAAGGATCCCCACACTAATCCTGTCACTAGACGCAGAAAAAGCATTTGGTTAGTTGGGAATTCTTGGATGCAGTACTACAGAAGTTCAGGTTTAATAACTTTGCCTCCAAAACAATTAAAGCTATATATAAGGATACAACAGCATACATTACAGGCACAAACTTCGAAACAGAGAAGTTTGGGATTAGTAATGGTACACGACAGGGTTGCCCCCTTTCCCCATTGTTGTTTCTGTTATTTATGGAACCATTGGCCTCATTAATAAGGAAAGCTGAAAACATAAAAGGTATAAAAATAGGTAATAATGATTATAAAATAATGTTATTTGCAGACGATATCATGTTAACACTAACAGACCTAATAGATTAATGTGCTAATCTACAACTTTTGTGAACAGATTTTGTCAGAGTATCTTATTTTAAAATAAATTCTTTGAAATCAGATATTATTCATAATTACATAGAGTCAGATTCATTAAATAAATTAAAAAAATGATATAGATTTAATTGGAATACTAAGTATGTTACTCATTTAGGCATAAAATTTAGCTTCCAGAATAATAAAATTATAGTAGAAAATATAACAGAAATATTAAAACAGATTAGAATATTATTATATGATTGGAATACAATAAGATTCTCATGGTCGCCTAGAATAGCTATAGTTAATATGAGCATCATCCCCAAAATAAAATATTTACTTAGATGTGTCCCGGAAAAAGTTCCGGAATACATTATTAAATCTATTCAGCAAACAATAGACAAATTTATATATGCAGGCAAAAAAGTGAGAGTTAAAAAAACAATAACAAATAGAAAGTTTGATCTGGGAGGTATGGGATTCTCCAGATATGAAAGTGATCTGTGAAAATATAGCAATATCTCATATAATTAATATGAACATACAACATAGGATAATAGGATGGAAAACCATTGAGGAAGATCTCATGGGAGTTACTCCAAGAAGAACATTGCTGGGGAAATTTAATGGAAAAGAAGCAATATGGGATAAACTACCAGAAGGTATTAGATCTATAATAAAATTCTGGGGGAAAAGCAAAATTAGAGCAGAGTTAATTCATATACCTTCCGCTTCTACACCTATAGATATATTAAGAGATGAATCGTTTAATATAGAAGTGAATCAATTGAAGAAATCATCAATTCTGCATATAGCTGATTTATACCCAGCAGGATGCTTAATAAAGCAAGGGGAACTTCAGGAGAAAGGAGCCCTAAAATCCTTTTCATGGATGAAATATGGTATATTGTTAGAAAAAATGAAACAAAAGGGATTTATATATGATAAAATGGATAAAATGTATGATTTAGAAGCATTCTTCATTAAAGGTCAGGTGAATCATCTGGTATCAAAGATTAGCAAAAGTAGGGCTAAACTTATGAAATTTGGGAAAACTAAGAGTATAAAAGATTGGGAACACAATCTTAATATAGATTACAATGAGCAAGAATGGATAAGGGTCTTAAGGTTAATAAATACATCTTCTATTAATACCATGTATAGAGAGCTGTATTTTAAATTAACACAAAAGTGGTATATAGTTCCAGCGATTATGAAAAAGATTGATTCCCAACATTATGCTGGAAAGGATGTGGCAAAGAAGGCAATGCACAACATATGTGGTGGGAATGTGATAAGATAAGAAAGTTTTGGGAAGAATGTTGTGGATATTTGACCATAATCACTGGGACAAGATGTCCATGTTCCCCGGAATTAATATTGTTCCATATAGGGATAGACAAAAAATTTCCCAGAAAAAAATTATTGATATCTCATATATTATTGATTATGAAAGCGATGGTAGTTAAATATTGGAATACATTTGAAATTCCTACTTGGAAAGAAGTGATAAATAAAATTAATTACGATAAAGATCTGATGAAAGAAAATATTAATGAACAGTCCAAGAAAATAAACACTCTTAATTGGACTATCTGGGAGCAGTAAATGGATGAATATTAAATGGGGAATATGGAAGTGAGAGGGGACAAAAAAAAAAATCCATATACACTAGTGTAATTAATCGAAGTGGTTGTTTATTGACGATTGATAGATTTATAAATGCTGCTGATTTAGTCCAGAGATAGATGAAAATTTTTTAATTTGTTATTTTTTAGAATCAAACATATGGCCCAGTGTGTTTATGGATGTATCTCTTTCTGCCTCAGTTCACTATGTTATATTTATGTGTTTGTATCTGTTGGGAAAATCTATGTTGTATGTTTGTTTTATGATCAATAAAAATTTTTTAAAAAAAGATATTGAAAGGGATTTGAGAGTACTAGTGGACAACCACCTAGGTAGCAGTGCTCAATGCCAAGCAGCAGCTGCAAAGGCAAGTAACATATTAGCATGTATTAAGAAGGGTATAGAAGCAAGGGAAGCAAATATAATTCTACCACTATACATATCCCTAGTACGCCCTCATTTGGAATATGGAGTACAATTTTGGGCACCACTTCATAAAAAGGACATTTTAGAGGTGGAAAAAGTACAGAGAAGGGCTACAAAACTAATAAGGGGAAAGGAGGGGCTAAGTTATAAAGAAAGACTAACCAAATTAAACTTATTTTTGCTAGAAAAAAGGCGTCTGCGAGGGGATATGATTACCTTATTTAAATACATCCAGGGTCAATATAAGGCTTTGTCAAGTGAACTTTTTGTAGCAAGAGATTTTCAACTGACAAGAGGACATCCTTTGAGGTTAGAGGAAAAAAGATTTCACCTTAAACAAAGAAAAGGGATCTTCACAGTTAGGGTGGTTAAACTGTGGAATTCTCTACCAAAGGAGGGGGTGACAGCAAATTCGATAGACAACTTAAAAAAGGGGTTAGATATGTTTTTGAATAAAGAGGGCATTCAAGGCTATCCTAGATAACAAGCGAAGGAATATTGATCCAGGGAGAAATTTGATCGCCAGGCTCTGGGATCAGGAAGGAATTTTGCTTTTTTCCCCTTATGAGACAATTGGCAAAGTTTCAATGTTTTTTTTTTTTTTTCTGTTTGCCTTTCTCTGGATCAATTAACAATTAATAATAATTAGTCCACATATTAAAAAGATCAATAGAGATCTAAAAAGGTTGAACTTGATGGACTAACTCTTTATTCATCCTCCAATACTATACTATTAATAATTATTTAACAACGAATTAATTAATAACTAATCCACATATTGCAGATCAGAGGAGATCTTAACAGGTTGAACTTGATGGATTGAAAATCTTTTTTCAACCTTAATTACTATGTAACTATGTAACTACGTAATACATGTACTCTCTTTTGAATGTGAAATCAACAGCTGTACCTTGTTTAACGCTGGGGATAGCTTCCAAGCAGTTGGAGTGTGAAGCGACACAGCTTTAAACGGTGCAATGTAACATGGGGGGGATAGGAGAACTCATTACAAAATATATACAATTGCAATTGATATTTATACGGTTTTGTTTTATATTAACTTTGGACAAACAGCAAATATAACACTAACGCAAACTGCATTGGCAACTGCTGTTCAGAATCGGTTTTGAATACAGGTATTAAACAGACATTTCATTGATAATAACTATGATAATAATATGATAATTAAATAATATATAATAATATTTACATGGTTATTGCTGCCCCACATATCTGTAGTCATAACCAGAGATCTTACAGTGCTATTGTTTGTCAGTTATCTATGTGTGTGGGGTTCATGTGTGTTCATATGAGAGTGTGATTGTGTGCATGATACTCAATTTGCAGGGTTTCCTGATAGCCATTGTCCAACTGTCCTGGAAGGCCCACTACTGCTGCTGGCTCCAAAGACTCCTTGATTGTCCGCTCCCATCCACAGTATGTGATGATGAACGGTGGGCCACCACCAGTCCCACTGGCTGCTCTGGCCTCTGCTGCCATCTTCTTCTTCACCTTCATCCGGCAGTCAACCCCTAATGATGCCCCAACTGCAGCCACCTCACACCAGGCATGTGGCTTATCGCCAGGCCTCACAACCCTACCACCATGGATGATGCTATGGTGGGATTGGACTACCCTGAGTAGTGTTTCTGTCTTCTCTTCACTATAATTCTGGGCCCTCTGCTTTTGCACTACCTGATGACCTGCCACCTGTGCCTGGGCTTCCTAGCCTCCCTGTTCTCTCCATGAAGCCGGGCCCTCATCCCCACTCCCCCCAACCCCTGGGAATAGGCCCCTGACCCTCTGCTCCTACACCTTGCGTGCTAACATCTGAGAGCTCGATTCGGCTCGATTCATTGGATTGGATACCCGGAAGCTTTACTGGTGAAAACAGACTTTACAGGCTTGAGGTTCAGGCCCGTAACTCATGCCCTTGCTCAATTGAATAGCATCTCAATCAGAGATGAACAGGAGCTGCAACATACTCGCAGACATACGGCCACCTGCGATCGAGTTGCATTTTTTAGAAAGATGGAGGAGGTACAGTGGTCAATCTTTTAGCTCCAAATTAAATCTTTACATGTACAGAAGTTAAATAACCATCAGTTATCATTTAGTGACACTTTTGCCTGTCTATTCTGATATCAGGGGACATTTCAAGGCACATGTTTTACCAAGGAATAAAGGTTTCAGTCAGGGGACTGTCCCATGAAAACGGAGGCATCTTTCCAGTAAACTATATAGGGTCTCCCTATCTCCGAGTTTACTTTCATTCTCAAATTTGAGGTTGATGGAGAGAATGTCAAGTTCCCAGATCTTTAATTTTTTTTAAATCTTGGTCATACATACTCCCACAGTGTAAGTCAGTGGGCCTTGATAAGGAAACACTTAATTTGATTCATTTATACATAACTGATTCTTATATAAATAAGCTCTAAATCTGAGCATTTTGAACACTTCTACTCAATAACCATCTGAAGTTTTATTAATCTATTTGTGTACTTCTCATTTCTACTATAACTTGGACGTTTAAACAGACTGAGCCTTTATTGACCATTCTGGGGATTACAGAGCCTCGAAACCCCTGACCTACCTACAGGGTTTAGTGACAATTGGCTCCTGGCCATCCTCCAAAATGGGATCAACCTGGCTCCCCGATGCTGACACATTGTCAGAGTTCCCACAGTTCAACTGGTACCTTCCATTAGCAGTGATATGATAGGATAAGAAGGGAGGCACTGACTGCACCTTTTGGGGGTAACAAGAGATGTTAGCTGTGTCCTAATCCTGCTGGATGGCACAGTGATCATGCTAGGCGGTCCCATATTATGGCCAAGGAATCTGTCGCTAGCTGTGTCAGATGCTGATCATTGACAGACAGTGCTGTGTTTTGGCACATTTTGAAGGGGCAGTATGCTGCCTGGATTTGCTGATTGACTACGATGCAATAGTTTGTGTATTTTTACAGAAATGTCTATATGCAGTCCCATTTGTGTCTTGCCACTTTCTGACTTACTGCATACGACACAAATACAACTGTGATTTTATATATAGGTGTGTGTTAATCACATGACTGATGTATAGCACACAAATCTGAATAGCCCTACAGCAGCATAAAACAAATAGGGTACTGCATAGAGATAGCAGTAGAACTACGTAAATCAAGGATTTACTATTTGTGTGCGGCAATGTCTTAAATAAAAACTATGTACAGTGAAAGCACCTAAAAGTCACAAGTCAAGCAGAGTGCCTGAATGAAATACAGACACAAAATGCAATTAGTTTTCTTTTCTATTTCATCTCATTTTATAAACCTTGAACAGCAATAATCAGGGTCAGTATAAGACTGTTAAGTGATTTTTTTTTTTTTACCCCCAAGAACTTCACAATTGATGAGATATCCACCCCTTCAGGATAGGAGAAATAGTTTTCACGATTACATAAACAAAAGGGTTCTTCTCTGCAAGGGCAATCGGCTTGTGAAAAAGGTTGAATCTGATTGACCTAGCTGATTTTTTTCCCCCCAACAATTATATGCCCAGAAGGGCCCATCACTGGACTTTCGGGATTAATCATAGTTATCATATATATATGTGTGTGTGTGTGTGTATAATACAAGACAGTGGGTGTGGCCTTTACAGGCAGGAATTTTGTAAATGTATTGATGTAAAAAGGGGGTACCCAGGCAATATGGGTATTGAAATGCTACATTCGCCCAGGGAGTGTATTACCAGGTTGAAGGGAGTCCAATTACAGTGGTTATCTGTTTTGAGGGGCAGAAGCTAGCCAGCAGAGTAGTGGGGGAGTACCAAGACACTTTGGCTGCAAGAAAGTGTTTACAATATAACGCTCCCTGTGTTGAAGGCTTCCTGACAGAGAAATGGCAACTCCAAAATTTTATGTCCGAATGGATTCATTTCCCAGACAAAACAGACATCAAAAGCCCACCTTTCAGGTACACAGAACAGGAGAGAATTTCTAATATGGGCCTGGGGACTGATCCCCACCTGAGGGTGTGGTGGTGAGACATGCTGGGACTGAGTGTGCATAAATACTGTATCACATCAATAAATGCTGTTGTCCATTAAACATACATAATTTGAGGGGTGTTATATTCTGATGGAATATAATAATTTCAACTATTGCAATTATTATTACGGACTCTGCCTGCAACTCTGCTCCTAATCACTGAGGGTAGAATTGTTTTCCTGTGTTTCTGTATAACGAGGACTAATAGTTACTGGGCTGACTATGCAGGCTAGGCACTGAAAGTTAGCCCCCAAATCCACAACCTAGAGGAATTCCTGCAAGTTAACAAGAGAATTAGGGTTCACGGGGCCCCTCATCTCATGGGTCGTGACCGTTACAGTGGATGCACATGTAAATAAATCATATCAGAGGGAAAGTGGTTAAAAGAACAAAAAGAGTAAGTTGCTAAACTGGAGAGTAAATGTAAGAAAGACAGTTATGAAAGGGTGAGTCCTATGTAGACACAATGGGTAATTTTTAATTGCTTGCAGGTTCAGGGCCATGGTGGAACTAATTAATTCACAGGAGAGAAAAAAAGATTTTTCAAAATAAGGACAGCCGGATTGTTACAGCAGACTCAATAGATTACTTTAAAAATGATTTAAACCATAACAGAGTAAAAAAGGTTTCACAGCTAACTATAATACATATAATACACATTTTGACATAATGAGATGATAGGCAATGTTTCAATGGATTTTTGTTTTGCCTTATTTGGATCAATTTATAATTTTTTTATATGAAGTACATTTTAATAGTTTACAAAAGAAAATTTTACAGATGTACAAAGGTTGTGAAAAAATAAAAAGGCATCATGTATTTGAGAGAATTGAGAAGGGGAAAAATCCAAAACACTGGAGCATTAAATACACAAACAACTTACGACAAGTGCATGTTCTCAGAATAGATCCGATACTTTGGATTATACAACAAGACATTTAACTCTAAATCCAAGAGAACTTGTAGTGAAAGAAAAGGCCAAGATTTTTGTTTGATCTGCATAAATACCACCTTTGTTTATTTGTAGGTCTAGGTAATGTTGGATATTGCTATGGATGTACATTCTCTAAGAAAAATTAACGCATACACCTGTAATCCCCACACAAATGTAGACTGCAAACATCCTTTGTACTCGAAGCAAGTCTTAAAGGGATATGAAAGTTTAATGGATTAATACATTTCTGCACTCTCTAGGCAAAACACAACTTATCTTTATGCAGGACATCTCAAAACATTTTATTTTTTATTAATATTCCTCTAATGATTATGGTGACACCTCCAGGGGGTGTCTACACAGGCATCTGACTGCCCCCCCCCCCCCCCCCCCCCATCAGCATGCAGCATCAGGGGAGCTATATTAACCCACTATTTACCTGCTGTTGCATGCTCAGCCAATCTCCTTGCAGCTTCTTGTCTGAATGTTGGCAGCAATACATAGCACATATCAGCGATACACTACACATCCAAGGCTGCTTTGCCGCACAAACAGGAACCCAGAGTTAATTCAAAAGTTTCAGCTAACCAAATCATTTTAGATTTGATGCTAATTTTGTCTGGGTTTGGAGGATGTTAACCCTGATGTCCAGGAGTCAGAAAATTACAAGACCTTCAATGTAAGTGTTTAAATGTTTATCTTAGGATTTTTTTTCCTGGAAAAAAGGTTTGCATACATCACTAACTCTCCTCCACCAGAGGCATTCACAATCCTGCAAACTCGCATATCCCTTTAAACATTAAATTGTACACACATTAGTAGAATCATTAGAGAGGGGTTGTTTTTCATATACTAAGTCATATAGTGGTGAAATAGATAATGCCACAGTGATTGCTCGTCCTGGGTCTCCTTAAAAATGTCAACATTGCACTGCAATGCAAACATCTGGAAACAGAGATGCAGCTTTCAACCGGATGGATTAAAAGGCTTAACCGAGAACCAAAGGCATTTACTTTACACAAAATAATGTTTAATATAATTTGAGAAACTGCAACACATTTTAGTATAGGATTCTAGATTTTGGATACTATGGGGCTGAAAAGGCTGAAGTCAATTTATTGTTTCTTATTACATTGTACCTTACATAGTAGGTAACTTCTTTTCCTTTAAGATTAATGTATGGCACATTCCCCATAAAACAGTTCTACTCTGGAGTATACACAAGTCACAAAGATTTGTATTTGGTGTGTACACATTTTAATAAAACAAATATTAGCTGCATGAATACAGTGTGACAATACATTTTAGGTTTTATTCTCTTGAACAACTTTTTATGATACACGCATTAAAACCTGAAAGCAGCTGCCCCTGAGACATCTACTTTCTAGGAGATGTCGGACATTAAAAAGGCATATTTAAGCTCCCTGCATCTGAAAGAGGAGAATCAGCAGTGCAAGCAAACCATTTTCCTGCATGAATTTTTTTTTTTTTAAATTAACAAATTCAGCCTGATGTTTGCTAAATCTTTTGAGTTTGCAAGCAGTTGCTTTTCATAGTTAATGCTTATCTCTGCTAAAATTAGCATAAACTTCATAATTTGTTATAGCCAATCACAGGCAGCCAACACATTTTAATACATTGTACAATCTGTAAATAGCAGCCTGTGTAGGAAGGAATCATGGGATGTTTAGTCCTCTGCAGCAGGAAGCACCAGACACTGATCAATAGATCTCTGCATGGAGCAGCTGTTTGCTTGAAGGTTAGTAAAGGGTTAAAATCCGTACCCAAATGCAGTGTTTTATCGGAAGGTTCACTGTGCCCATGTAAGCTCACAGTATAATAGTATATTTGTACTCACAGTATAAATAATTCAGTTGTGCCTACACGGGATAGATAAGAGTTTCTTATAACAAAAGCCTTAGAACAGTTCTAGGCTCTATCATACAATAGGCAAATGTAATTTCAGAGGAACTGACTGTCAGCAGGATCAGGAGCAGATATATTTGTTTATAAAGCAAATGGGAGATATCTTGTAAATCACTTTTGCAAAACAAGGTACGAATAAAAAGTATCCTTTAATATCAAGTCAGAGCATCATTACCTTCAAAACTATATAAAAACACATAATGTAGAAGTATCTGGTTTTTTAGACCAGGAATTCCAACTGGATAAATTCAGTGCCAGATTCAATTGTGTGGCTTGTTTTTCCATGATAAATATATTTGTTTGGTTTCAAATCATACAGTTTCTTTTATCAGACCCATAGCTGTGAGGACAACCCACATAGCATTTCTGCACTAATACACATTTTAGTACTGTAGTATTATCCAAGTACAAAAAGAGTACCCTCATTGTGAAACTTTGTTCCTAGATATATAGCAATATGAAAAAGGATCTACAGCAGGGACTCACAAGTTTGGTCCCTGAGGTTGACACACAGGCCTGGAGTTGAGAATATCCCTGCTGCGAGTCTATCACTTCTCCAGTCATCTCAATTGACTCACCCGTGTACATAAAGGAAATCCCCAAATCCACGGCTATGTGTTCCCCATTAACTACACAGTTTTAAAATATACTATTTGAATACAGTCCAAATATTCCAGACAGTTTACAGAAAATTTAGCTGATGAGAATTATTGCCATGATTTTATTTAAAAAAATAATATTGCAATAATATGGGGCTCAATGAATTTGCGTCCGTGAACTGCAGGTATGTACGAAGAGATGCCACCTACCATTCATAAAATACATTTATTTATAACCAGGTTATGAAAGAGGCAATTTGTTAAAAACAAAGAAATCTCATGTGAAATTTACATTGAGCAAAAACTCTATTTCATAATAGGTCTTCCTTTAACACAACAAGATGCCTGAGCTGAAGGAGTTACTAATCAATTTACAATTTAAAAATAAAAATCAAAGGAAATATATAACTATAAAAGGTTGAACTTTTGTTAAAAATCTTTTCCCCCCCCAACATCAACTGACTTAATAACAGGGATATGTTTAATGGGTTAGAATGTCCATCTTGTTTAGGAGCAAAGTAATCTAATGAGAATGCAAAAATGGTGAGGGATGTTTCCAATAATGTTTTTTCCCACCATAAAAGACTGATATTTTTAATGATCACTGAAAACTGGCACTATGAGATATGTGATCATGCGCCTTACCAGGCTGGTAATCATCAATATCAGGATGCAGAGATACAATATTACGAGGGATAAGATTTTGGTGACTGAGGTTGAATGTTGATGCAGAGTCTTATTTTTATCCTCTAACCAAGGTTTGAGGTGAACCTGAGGCATATCATAAGTTCTTATGACATCAATTTCATAATCCATGAAACACCATGCACATAGCTCTACCTGCAAATATTTAATAAGGCTTTACCCATTTTGATTACCGAATATAAACTTACCAGGTAGAGCATCCAGTGGTTCAGTCTGCAACATGGACCTTGGATGAATGGTCTCAGCAAATCTTCTAGCCCAGAGAGAAGGTGGGATTCTTCAAACATCACAGGTCTATGTGGAAACATCTCACACATAGTCCTCGTGAACAAAAAGCTTAACATCAGCAGTGAAGATCTGTGAGGTTTTGAAACACCTGTAGTCCCCAAAAAATCTGAATTAATAAAGTATAACACTTTAAGTGGTGTTCACTTGTAGAAACAGTAGAAGAAACTGGTATCAAGCAAAATTGTGGGGTGGCTTAAATATACCAAACAAACATACATGTATATGCCTTGCAGAATAGATAAGATTGTTACATAATGTTTGCAAATAACCATTGCAGGTTTTATTTTCTCACCCCTACAATTCAATAACCACGTAAAGGTTAAAGTATTCAGTAGCTGTTTTTAATACAAAGCAAATGAGACTCCATTTCCTCTACAAATATAAATATAGGTTTGCCTAAAAGTCATTTTTATCTTCTAGATCCACACTTTGTGAATCACAGGTCTTGAAACCCTGTTCAACATGAAATAAGTTTGCATAATCTGTTTAACTACTGCTTTTATTTTATATTATTGCAGATTTTACTTTACATGAAAAGGCCTAAATGCCTATTTGAAATGTAACTGTAGCAACACTTGTTTAGGAAGATCCAAAAGCCTGAGTTACATTGTATACAGAACCAAAGATGCTTTTATATGGGAAGGTCCAAAAGCATATGCTTGAATGTTTACACAGCTAACCCGGTTAACATTCATATTAAGGTCTGAAGACATTTAGTAATTTAAGAATGTAGTGGATTTGTATTTTTAAGCCATTGGAAAGTCTACATAGAATTACAAAAAGTGAAAAAATAGTTTTATTATAATTTTGTCGACGTGGGGGATGGTTACATGATCAAATGGCAGAGCTGTTCAAAAATCTGAAGCACCGATGCACCAGCATTTGTCAATCTCACACACACACACACACATATATAAACACATACATTTTACAGGTAGATTAAATAGTTATTAAAGTGGCTTTTGTAAGGTGCTTGTCATTTATTTTGAGGGGTTGTGGTTAGGGGAGGGATCTTTTCTTCACCGACAGGTGCATTTTTGAGCAATCATATTTTCATACTCCTTGTACAGAATATTTCCTCCAGGTTCAATCATGAGGACGCTGATTGGGCCATAAGAGTAAGGGACACAGGACGGACGTGGGACACTCCCATCAACTACCTGGTTGATGAAGTTCTGTATGATGGCGTGATTGGGAGAATTATACCCTGAATGGAGAAGTCTAGGGCAGTCCCCCGTACAGTAGCCAGGGTTGTACCGATGTGGGGCAATGATCCAGTGGTCCCATCCTAGCTGGTGAAAACTAACCCAGAACGGGCGCAGGATGCAGTGGTTCTTAGACTGTCCACTTTGGTTTTGAAACTTTGGAAGTTTGATGCCTATAGTCCCTACTTGGCGTGATTTCCTTACCCGCATGCCAGACACATTCTGCCCTGGCTTGATAGGAACCACCCTCTTCTCTGTGGCATCACTATGTAATGTGTGGTTAAAGTAGAGGAGCAAGAAAGGGACATGCAAGGACGAGACAGTCACCAAGTTCATGGGGCGTCTCTCATCCTTGAAGCAAATTAACTGCACTTGAAGGTTCATTGTTTTCCTTTGCCCTTTCACCAGTTGTTTGAGGTAGGACGTGAAATCCGTCTCAGCCCAAATTCGGCTTCCAGCACGACCTCTGCTCTGTGAGGACAAACCAATATTGGGAAGAAGATCCACCTTGCAGAAGAAGCGAGAATTGTCCATAAGGAGGGAAAGTGGATGCATAATGGTGGCCTTTACCAACTGTTCAGCATCTACCACAGCTTGGAGACTGAACTTCAGAGTCTGTACATGCCAAAGGCTTCCTGGGAGAGGAGACACAACCAGTTAGCATCATACAACTTGACTTGTCATATTCAGTTAAATGCCAACCATCAGGTCTAATCCTGTTAAATTAGTTAGATTACAAAATATTGCATTTCATTTACTTTTTAGTACATGATGGGACAAGCATAGACTGGAGTGCCACAAAACAGCACTCTACAAGTTTGTGTGCATCCCTCACAGACCCAGATTGAGAGGTCAACTGTGTAGACCAGCAGTATATTTGGCAGCAATGTTTGCAGAAGTGAAGGCCCTCTGCATGCCCCTGGAGCTTGTGTACCCAATTTCTGTTGCCTTGCCTCCTTTCTTTCTCCTTGACTTAGCACCCTCCCCATATTACTCAAAATTACCTTTTAATAATTTGATAAGCACTTCACATATCTGATATTATACCCAGTGCATGAAGACAAAAGATTGACAAACCGCTCTATGTACAGTTCTTTTACTGCCAGCCCGATAAAACACAGTATTTATATATTGTATAAGACAACTATGGGCCTTGCAGTGCAATGGTCACAAATTTCTCTTCAAATTATCTTCAGAGTATCACATTTCTGTCACTTCTCCCCTGCAGAGGTAACACACAATAGTGAAAACAAGCATCTACACTACAGCCTGAAATGGATGAAAGACACAGACTCTGAAACTACTGACTCTGGAGACTCTCCTAAAAAAATGTTTTTACATCCATGGCTTATACAGCTCCTAATATTGTTAGTTGACAAATGCCTTTTTTCTTGCATTACAGTGGTCCTTTAACTTACTGGCAGTATGAAGCAAACCGCTTACTGGGTGTGGGGCCAAACCTCCATCTTCATTATCTATGCAGTTTTATGTGTTACAGAATCAACAGCTATACTAGCAGTAACTACAAATACCTGTAACTCAGTCAATACATTGGCATTTTTAAAAACAACTCTTCAACATTAATATTTAGTCCTCTAATGGTGTACAGGTGTTTTGTATAATTCAATGTCTATCAACTGATCACAAGTAATGTATCTATCAATTGTCAGTGCAATCATTTAAACAAAGAAGTAGGTTAGATAACAACTAATGAGGTACATTATATAGTTTTTACTTAACATATGGTAAAAAAACTAATTAGCCTGCTTTTAGACATTGGTCCTTGGCGAAAACGTGCAAACAACAATTAAAGGCCATAGTCTTCAAATTAAGTCAGTACATTCTGATAACAAAAAAAAAAAAAAAAAAAAAAAAAGAGGTAAAAGCGTGTCTGTCATGTCAGACTCTCCGTAACCTCATGGACCCTTCTCTAGTGGGCCACAGCATACAGGTCCTGGTATTCCTAGGGGGCCCAACCCGGTTTGGCTTCAGAGTGGCGTGATCTCTTGGTTCCTTGACTGGAATCAAACCCAGGAACCCAAAGAGGCACCTAGGCTGCTCATCTTATCTACTGAAAATGTTTGGCTTAATTATTGGGATAGCTTTAAACATAAATCAGCCATGCTTGAATTATTTCATTCTTTAACTGTATTTGTCCCTACCACTTTAACTAGAAGGCATGTCCCATTTATCTGCGTAACTATGTCCAGATTGTTTTGGGTTGTTGGAGAGGGAACTGTTAGAGAGACAAATGTGTGTTTTTGAATTTGAATTGGTTGTGATGTGTATGCACATCATGTTTGGCATTTATTCTATCTCGCTCTCATTTGAGCTCTTTATACCTTAACACTTTGTGTACAAAACCTGCTTAGGCAAACCAGCCAAGATATATAATTTGCCAAGATCATCTGTCAGAGAAAAGCAACTAGACAGATGGGGCAAGACCTTTGCACAAAGCTCTTAAAGAACCAGTGTAATGAATTTACAAATAAAGTTCATATGTTTGTTGTGCACAGCTTTTTTTTTTTTGAAAGTTAATTTTTTTTGTTTTTACTTTGAAACTCCCCACTGCCTTTTGTTTGGGGGAAAACAGTCAATCTAAGTAAGAATGTTAAAATACATACTATTTTTAAAGTATCTGCCAAGCAAACAAACATATGCCCAAACAAACATATGCTTTTAAATACGTTACAGTGGTTTTTCAGTCACTAATAATTTAATGTATTTTGACAAGTTTTGCTCATGTCTGCCCAGTATACAAAACAATTAAGAAAATTAACTTGTGTATGTTTCTTTAAGGCAGAGTACCTAGCTGAAAATGACAAGCAGTATCAATAACCAATGATAATTAGGATGTGGCATTAGTTTGGGTAAAGATGTGATATGGAACAAATCCTGAAGAAAACAGACTTCTATGATTGGATCTGGCTTATGGCTACTTACAATGCACAGAGTATTCAATGACTCTCATATGATCGCTTGCTTCTGTGCCTACATATTCTTGTATACGATTGTTCTCAAAGTCTGGACTGGATCACTGTAGTCATGAATATTCACTCAAAAGCTTTCTTGTGGATTGGTAAAATAATGTTGATTAAATTACACAGGAACTGAAACCGAATACCTGGACTGGATAGAACTCATTGAGACCTGGTGTTAGAATGGTTTGAGATGAACCTTTGGTTCCCAACCCATCCAAGATGCCCATTAATTTAATGGTTAATCTTTAGCTCAGTCCTGAACATTTTACTCATAAAACATTATCAATTTCCTACATACAGTGTCATGGTAACTCAATCAAAAAAGACAGACACACTAATTGGCACACCTTTGCTCCAAACTGCTATTCTTTCTGTAAAGCAGTAATTTCTCATATAGCCCCTAAATCTTCCAAATTCAAATAAAGACCTCTTTTTTCTTGCATTTCTCTTTTTTGTCAAAGACATTTAACTCTTGAACTTTATGAAAACATTTGCTATAATTGAAGGTTTCCAATTTAATCTCCCCTCAGTCTTCTAGGCCTCTTTAGGTTATTAGGTGTCATATTTATGGTATGCTATTTTAAAGAACTTACTTGATAATATGCAAAATGTTTTTTACATAGTTTCAAATAAATACTGCATTTAAAGTGCCAACATATTCCATAGCACTGAGATGCATCTACTCAGGGCAAACCAGAGTCATCTAAATAGAAGATTTAATTTAAAATGCTTTTATGTTCCTGTCTTGCAAATCTGCTAACATTGTTATTTTTTTAACCATGTTACAAGTGTCCTTTAAATCAGCAAGATTGTTATAAAGGTATACAAAATCAAAATGATTTACAAGAAATCAAACTATGCCCAAGTATACAGACCTGGCTCTATAATTACACATCATCAGGCAACTTGTTTTTAGAAACTTTGTTTAGCATTCAGTGGTTTAGGCACATTAATAGGGAGGATTGTATGATCACTCAAGGTGACCGCAGATTGTTTAGCCTCTGATTAAACATCCTGTGCTCATTTTCACATTGGTGTGTCTTGGGGACCAGTAATTAGAATCACTCTTGAAAGAGAGGTTTACCTTTAATAGTGTTAGACTCCCCAATAGTGGATCTCACCAGCCTAACCGCCACCCCTGCATATCGAGAAGCTCTTGGCCGTCCATCCCCGTCTGTGGACCTCCTGTACAGTTCCAGCATGAAGCGTAGGTGCTGCAGACTCAGCTCACGTCTTGTTGCCACATGCACAGTTAGTGGCCCATGGTCCAACAACTTCCTGATCAGAGGCAGAGAACTGGACTGTGTCAACACATTAACCCCACATTCTGCAGTGCCCAAGGATAGGAGAGCAGTAAGGAACAAGAGTGGCAACTGGAGAGGAGGTGCTGGCATCATAGCATAAGATAAGTGCAGGAGGTGCTCCTGTATGGCAGGGGTCACTGGCAAGTAATATCATGGAGGGGGAACAGGTCAGGACAGACTCAAGAGAGAGGAACCTGGAAGCCAAAATGAGCATCTTCACACTCAGGTGCACCCATTACTTAATAAAATGGGAGGATCACTACCTAGTGGTTAATATATAATAATGAAGCAAGGAAGATGACACTAAGTGCTGGAACGGCACCTTCTCTTTATAGAACTGGAGATTAGGGGTAAAAATCTAGTGTGGGTTGTCATGAGGGGGGGGGGGGGCGCGTCTTAACTGGAGATTGTGTTTGTTGAAGCTGCTAGGTCAGCTATAGGAGGAAGAAGCACATGCAGTGCTGTCTTATGTAGAGTCAGGCAATGCTGGAATGTGGGAGTTAAAGGAGCCACCTGGTTAACCCCTCATGAACTAGAAACATAGGGTGGAGGAAATCAAATACAAGATCCCAACTTGGCAAAGTACCAGACACTCACAAAGATGAGATTGTTCTCACTAATAAGGTGAGATCTCTATAGTTCATATGTTACACCATGATTCCTCTTTTGCTAAGATGTAATTTGTGACAGATGCACAAATACAAGAATGCATGCTCAGAAAGGGAAGTGGATGCATGGAACAGGCTTTCAGCAGAGGTAGTAAAAGCAATGCAAACTATGTGAACTTAAATATTATTTCAATGGTAATTTGGGATCTATCCCATTGTAAATTCGCCAGCACTGACAGCTGCAGTGCCAGGAAGCGGCTAGATGGCGCTGTGTATATTTTGCAGCGCTGCTGATATTTCACGCAAGTTGTGGCCTTAGAAGGTTCCCCTCATTCTAACAGTAACCCTGAAAATTTCCCTAACCCTAACTCTATGGTATGGGCACTGAAAATCGGCAGCGCCATCTAGCGGGTGGTGGGTGGCACTGCTGCATATCACTGCTGGCGATTTTTTGGCGAATTTCAAGAGGCAAAGGACAGTAATTTGCTCTCTTGAGAATAAATGGATTGAGTGACTAAAAAGCACTGACAGCAGATTTCATTTGTTTCTATGAGAAGGCAAGCAGTAGCTTTGATAAAGAAATCTCTGTATATGTAATCTTTTTGAATTTTGCAAAGGCTTTTGATAGTTTCAAGTGGGAGGCTATTGTGTAAACTAAGGGATACAGGATTTGCAGTTAATTTCCTGAGAATTGACTAATACACAGGAAACAAAGCGTTGTTTCAAATTGAACATTGGACTAATGTGGTAAGTGGGGTGTTAAGTGTGTTAAGTTCTTCAGTGTTAAGTTCTATTCTTTTTATCATATATGTTAATGAGTTTGCACAGGACTGGAGTGCTACATAACAGTGCTCCATGCCAAGCAACATTTGCAGAGGCAAGTAAAATATTTGTATTAATGTATTAATAAAGGTAAAGAACCAAGGGAAGCAATTATAATTATGCCACTATATATATCCCTAGTACACTCTAATATGAATATGAAGTAAAATTTTGAGCACCACGTCATAAAAAGCAAATCAGAACTTGAAAAAGTACAGAGAACGGCAACAAATCTAATAAGGGGAATGGATGGACTGACAGAGTAAAAAAAAATTAAACTTATTTTCTCTACAAAAAAGGCATCTAAGAGTGAATATGATTAACCTATATATAAATGCATCAAAGTAAATATAGGCCTTTGTCAAGTGAACTTTTTCTGTCAAATGGTTTTCAACTGCCTTGATGGTTCTTCACAGTAAGGGTGGTTAAACTGTGGGATTCTCTACCAAAGGAGGTAGTGACAGCGGATTTGATATCTTTAAAAGTGGATTGGATATATTTTTCAAAAAAAATGCATTCAGTGTTATCTCGGATAACTAGAGAAGGAGAATTGATCAATTGAGTATCTGATTGCCAGTATCTGGGATCAGGAAGGGTTTTTTGTCCCCCTTATGAGACAATTGGCAATGTTTCCATGGTGTTTTTCTGTCTGCCTTCCTCTGGATCAATTAACTATTAATCCATACATTACAAGGATCAGAGAATATCTAAAATGGTTGAACTTGATGGACTAAACATCTTTTCAACCTTAATTACTATGGCCCTCATTCAATTTTGCCAATTGAATAGGGGTCTAAATAAGCACATAACATATTTTTTTAAGAAGTTTTTAGTTATTAAGCATCTATCCAAAAGCAAGGTTTTCACTAACTAAAAACTTCTTTAAAAAATATATATGTTATGTGCTTATTTAGAGCCCTAGTCAATTGGCAAAATCGCAATTGAATGAGGGCCTATGTAAATATGTAGAATGGACAGAATGCATGGACCTTTGGCATTCAAATATTTTTCTATATGGGTATTTTAATAAACAAAATGTGTAAATAGACAAAATGTTTTTAGAAAGCAAAAAATAAAAATAAATGAATAAACGCAGCCTTTACATTTTTATCTTTTCTACCCAATTATTCATGCAGGAATCAGTTTTAACTGATGTTTGTTACTTTTTCAGGAGTGTGTTTCCTTGTAAACAAATGAGTACCAATTAGAACTAATGAATGCAATGACATTTATAGATGGCACATTCCTATTGTGTATGAAGAAATATCATGAGTACATAAAATCTCCTCTTACCTGAGAAAGTAAAATCACCCGATCCCTCAGCAACATAAATGCAATTGAAAGCTAATACATTCTATTACAAAACACAGATGGGGTGCACACACACAGTTAAAACACCCAGAATATCGTAACGTCACAAAGTTAGGGGTGTGGAAATATATCAATTAATGTACTTTAGCTATAATATATATAGATTGAGTCCACTCATACCCCTTAGTTTCTCCACTATTATTCTTTTTTCAGAGTGGTTAAAAACAATACCTCTATATATCCATAAAAATCAAATATACCACCAGTCTTTAGTCCAAACTTGTATATGGTACCTGAGTTCAGCTGTAATGGTAGTCCCAAGTATCACACTGACTATAAGGATAGATAATATCAAAAGAGAATATCACCCAAATCTTAATGGTCCTTTCTGGTCCAAATAGTTTTCACTTAGTTGTACACTGTGGTATCCAATCCATCTAGCCTGTTGGTTTGCTGCTCCTCTGTAAAGACCTGGTCACATCAGTGCTCAAACACTCAGGAAGAAATACAAAATAAATGTTAATAAAGCCCCAGGTCCTGATGGAATACATCCAAGGGTACTGAGGGAGCTGGGTTCTGTAATAGCCAAACCATTATATCTAATCTTTAAAGACTCGCTCACTACAGGGTCTCTACCAGATGACTGGAGAAAAGCAGAGGTGATACCTATATTTAAGAAGGGATCTAGAGCAAATCCGGGGAATTATAGACCAGTGAGCCTCACTTCTGTAGTTGGGAAGCTTTTAGAAGGGTTAATAAGGGACAGAATACAAGAATATGTCTATTTGAACAGGATCATAGGTAGCAGTCAACATGGATTTATGAAGGAAAGGTCGTGTCAGACCAATCTAATTAGTTTTTATGAGGAGGTTAGTAGGAACTTGGATCAGGGCAACTCAGTGGATGTAGTCTTTTTAGATTTTTCAAAGGCATTTGATACAGTGCCACATGGAAGACTAGTGAGCAAACTAAGGGATACAGGAATTGCAGTAAATATCTGCTCATGGATCGAGAGCTGGCTAAAAGACAGGAAGCAAAGGGTTGTTGTAAATGGAACATACTCCGATTGGTCTAATGTGATAAGTGGGGTTCCTCAGGGCTCAGTATTGGGTCCTCTCCTTTTTAACATATTTATTAATGACATTGAAGTAGGACTCGAATGTAGTGTCTCCATTTTTGCTGATGACACTAAGTTGTGCAAGGTAATAAAATCAGATAATGATGTACTTTCCCTACAAAAGGATTTGCATAAATTAGAGAAATGGGCGGCTAAATGGCAGATGAGATTTAATACAAATAAATGTAAGGTTATGCATTTGGGAAGGAACAATAGCCAAGCAATCTATAATCTTAATGGAGCAAATCTAGGGGTATCAGATATTGAAAGGGATTTGGGAGTACTAGTGGACAACCACCTAGGTAACAGCGCTCAAAGCCAAGCAGCGGCTGCAAAGGCAAATAAAATATTAGCATGTATTAGGAAGGGTATAGAAGCCAGGGAAGAAGATATAATTCTGCCACTATACAAATCTCTAGTACGCCCTCATTTGGAATATGGAGTACAATTTTGGGCACCACCTCACAAAAAAGACATTTTAGAGCTGGAAAAAGTACAGAGAAGGGCTACAAAACTAATAAGGGGAATGGAGGGGCTAAGTTATGAAGAAAGACTAGCAAAATTTAACTTATTTTCGCTAGAAAAAAGGCGTCTAAGAGGAGATATGATTACGTTATTTAAATACATCCAGGGTCAATATAAGGCTTTGTCAAGTGAACTTTTTGTAGCAAGAGATTTTCAACTGACAAGAGGACATCCGTTGAGGTTAGAGGAAAAAAGATTTCACCTTAAACAAAGAAAAGGGTTCTTCACAGTTAGGGTGGTTAAACTGTGGAATTCTCTACCAAAGGAGGTGGTGACAGCGAATTCGATAGACAACTTCAAAAAGGGGTTAGATATATTTCTGAATAAAGAGGGCATTCAAGGCTATCCTAGATAACTAGCAAGGAATATTGATCCAGGGAGAAATTTGATCGCCAGTTTCTGGGGTCAGGAAGGAATTTTGCTTTTTTTTCCCCTTATGAGACAATTGGCAAAGTTTCAATGGTTTTTTTTTTTTTATGTTTGCCTTCCTCTGGATCAATTAACAATAATTAACAATTAACAATAATAATAAATAGTCCAAATTGAAAAGATCAATAGAGATCTAAAAAGGTTGAACTTGATGGACTAACTCTTTATTCATTCTCCAATACTATACTATTAATAATTATTTAATCAATAATTTAATTAATAACTAATCCGCATATTGCAGATCAGAGGAGATCTTAACAGGTTGAACTTGATGGACTGAAAGTCTTTTTTCAACCTTAATTACTATGGGCCTCATTCTATTAGCGTCCGCAGCCGTTGCGGGGCCGCAAGGACCGGCCGCAAGCTATTCGGCTATTCTATTCCCTTACGGCCGGAGGCTCCGGCAGGCTTGCGGCCGGTGCCTTGCTATCTCTTGCGGCCGCTCGCGCCGGAGGAAATCCTTTGATCTTAAACGGCCGCAAGAGTTTTGCAATTCAATTCCTCCGGGAAACCTCTCTGCAAGGCTAAAAGCGAGCCGCAGCTTACTTGCAGGAAAGAGGTCTCGCTATCACCAATTAAGCACATAAAATAGCTCAAATAAAGCCATCCTGCACTTTTAGAAGACTATAAAGGGATTTTAGTTGTTAGAAAAAATAGCACATAATTATCCTGTACTCAAATCCGTAAAATATTATATTTTTTATATCCGTAAAATATCCATGTAAAAAGTCCAGAGTGCTTGGAGCACCTCAGACACACCCACGCCGCAGCCGGAAAATAAACAGTTAATTTGAACTTGGGTTTGGGCAGATGTGCAAGCTTGAGAGTGGGTTCCTTTTAATCCTCATGTCCCCCAATATGATCCCTAGCATTTACAGAGCTGTACAGTGCAGGCTTGAATTTATTTTTCAGTTTTTATATTTCAGAGCTTACGGCCGGTTCCAAGATATGCGGCCGGCCGTAAGAGGAGATCCCTGCGGGGCCGTATAATAGAATCGCGAGTTAACTGAACCCCCGCAAGGAATCGCAGCCTTACGGCCGATTTACGGCCGATAATAGAATGAGGCCCTATGTAACTATGTAACTATGTAACTTAAAAAGAAAAAGGGTAGGGGAGAGATAGCGCGCACACCACTTCCTAGTGCAGATCATGCAATATTTTATTCACTAGCGACTTGCCCGTCAAAAAATGAGGGCAATAAGACTGTAAGGCAGGTAATGTTGTTTGGGTGCGAAATTATTTTTTTCGGTGTTTTAAGATCCTTTGGCTCTCATTGCGAGGCTCTTGGTTGTTTGTGTGCTATGAGCAGCGTTGGTGTTTTTTTTTTGGTATGTCAATGAATAATTAATAAAATAAGAAATAAATATATCGTACTTTACCTAGTAATATATGCAGGAAGCATTGTGTTGAAGAGCTGGCAATCTGTTTTCATGTTGCTGCAGCATCAGTGCTGTGGATCTGCTGTGTAAGCGTCATGAATGTGTGCACTGTGTAGTGTAATAGTGTGCGTGCGCGAGGCAAATCCATTAGCGTAGCTGTGTACTTCCGGATTGTATAAGTTAGTGCTGTAAAATGGCCCCTAATGTGTGGTATGCAGCTGTGGCTGATTTAGCGTCCTTGTTTTCGGATGTCGTCCGACTTTTTCGGAAAATCCGTAGGTGTTTGGTGGTGTTTTGCGTGTTTAGGGTTCTTTAGCTTCGTTTTCGGTTTGTTCGGCTGCCATTTTTTCTCTCGCTTAGGTGATTTTCGGGTGTGTAAACTCCGAGGTTCTGGGTGCCCCCCTTTGCTGTGGGTAAGCTTTTTATTTGTTTGTTGTGTGTATTTATTGTGTTTCTAATGCTTTTGGGGTCGCGCGGGTTGCGTCCTTGTTTTCGGATCTCGTACGTCTTTTTTCGGAAAATCCGTAGGTGTTTGGTGGTGTTTTGATGTAGCCTCGTTTTCGTTTTTTTGGGCGCCCATTTTTTCTCTTGCTTCTGGGATTTTCGGCTGTCTAAACTCTTTTATTTGGAGTTAAATTGAGGTGTAACTTCAGTTTTCGAGGTCCTGGGTGCCCTGGGTGTAGGTAAGCTTTTTATGTATTTGTTGTGTGTATTTAATTTGTTTTTCATGTTTTCATGTGCGGGGGTTTCGGGCGTTTTTTGCGAGGTCGTAATGGGTCGGAAAGCGTCTCATATTTTTGTTTCGTAATTCCATAAACGTTGCAAGGTCCGCAGTCCGAAGGCGCTCCATGCCAGCAACTGCGGCCCTCGCTACGCGAGCCCGCAGCGTTAGCAACAGCCCGCATGCTCACAACTATATATGTGATTAAAAAAAAATACATGTACAGATTTTCACTCACATATATTAACCAATAGATTAGAGGTATTTCAGCGCATATGTCAGTCCAGTAACTGGGATTCCACGTTCTTCACGCTGAAATACTTATTTTCTAGAAGTTGATATATGTGAGTGAACATCTGTACATGTATGTTTTAATTAACAAAATATTGCATGAACTGCACTAGGAAATGACGTGCGCTATCTCTCCTCTACCCTTTTTCTTAATACATTTTATACTGGATTCTTTTTTAGGTAAATGTTTCATATATTTTTGAATGTAGTTCAAAATAGTACATATTAGCTATATGACCACAGTGTTCCTTTAAATCTATGTGTACGTTCAGGACTGGGCAAAAATGAAATCCTATTAAAATTTCATAAATATTTGCAGCCCCTTCAATAGAATTCAATATAGATCTTATCTGCCCTCATGGTGCCAAATCAGTTTAGGGAAAAAAATGTCTGCATTCGTAAAGCCAAAATAAATGTGACTTTCGGTTGGCTTTTTTTACTTTATAAACATATTTTTTTAATCATTGAGTGAAACTTATCAAAAGAGCATGCTAAAATAACTGACTAAAAAGACCACAGTGGTTATATATTTAAAATATGCTATATTGAAAAGTTACTCTTGAAACAGGGGAAAAGTTTTAGTCTGTAAAATCAAACAATACAGTCTGTAATCACATATTATAATTGCCAAACTACAAGACGTCGCCACACTTGGCGATGAGCGCCAATGGCGTAGCGAGGCGACCCGTTAAGGCACAACTCCCAGCACAGCACATGGGTGATGAGCGCCAAAGGCTCTCATCGCCTGCGAGCCTCGCAAAGCGAGGCAAGCAGTGGAGGCAAGGAAACACGTGGGACTTAGCCTACAAACACTTAGGAAACACTGTATCGCCTTACAGACTTATTACATTGCCATTCGCCCAATTGAATAGGGCTCTATATAAGCACATAGTATCTTTTTTCAAAATAATTAAGACCTTGCTTTGGCATAGAAGTTCACTAAATAAACAGTTCTGGAAAAAAAAAATGCTATGTGCTTTAGATACAGTCCTATTCAATAGCCCCATTCACAATTTAATAAGGCTGTTAGGCTGCAAGCACTTGACAAACACGCGACTTAGAAAAAACAACATTACGAGACTCAGAACTTAGAAAAAAAAATACGAGACCCGGAACTGAGCAAATAAATACGAGGTAGGAAAAATATGAAGTTAATGGCCGAAGCACGAAAAACAAAATACACGAAACACACACACAAAAAAAAAAACAATCAACAAAAACATCACACACAGCACAGGGGGACAGCCAGGACGCCTGGAAGTGAGGTGCAACACGAATTTAAGTTGATTTTAAAGAGTTTCTGCACTTGAAAATCGGGTAAGCGAGAAAAAAAATGGCGGCCCAAAAAAATGAAAACAAGGCTACACGACCCTGGACCCTGGACGACTCTGAGCGCTGAAGGTCCTCACAGTACAAAGACCTTCACATTGTATGGCAAACAGCATTGCCATGCCTTCAAATTTTATTAACCGTAATTTTTTGAGGGGCAAGTCGCTAGTTTATTATATTTTATAACAAACTTTATTTAATGTAGGCCTCCATTTTCTCTTCTGTGTTGATTTTGCCCTCTACTTTCCCAGAAGGTTGTGTCCTTGCAAATAATGGCTTTTCCAAATATCCTTCTGAAAGCAGTGGCAGTTGTAGAGCATTACCATTGTGCATACAGAAACTTCTTTTGCATTTAAAATCTCTCCAATCTGAAGAAGGTAGTCAGCGGAAAAGAAGAAGGTAGAGTACACTACAGCATAACTGTATACACATTGTTATACATTATTCTATATTGTACTAGCGACTTGCCCGTCAAAAAATTACGGCAATGAGATGTGTATGTTAGGAAAGTTGTTTAGTTATTAATATATATATGTGACAGTTGTATTGTGATATTAAAAGATGTTTAGTTTTGTAAAATGTTCTCTTGGTGAACAATAATTTGTAAAGCATTTTGTATTAACATTTGAATGTAATAATAGTGGAACTTGAAATTAATCATTATTGCAAACTTTAGGCAATGTTTTTTTAACATGCAATTTGTATATGAAGAATTGTTAACTTCAATATACATGAAAATTCGGAGGAAAGCAAACAGTAAAAACCCTTGTTGAAACATACATAATTTTAACCTGAACTTTGTAATATATGTAAGTAAGAAACTTGAACATTTATTTTTTTAAACTTTAACTTTATTATTTGTGTAACTTTGGAACTTGACAAAACATTTGTATAACTTTGAACATTATAAACAGTAACATAGTGAATACATTTTTTAACATAATTTTGTATTAAAAGTATTAACATTTGAATGTAAAAACATTTTAACTTTAAAGTAATCAATATTTTAAACTTGAGTCAATGGTTTTTTAACATGCAATTTCTATCCGAATAATTGTTAACTTCAATATACATTGAATGCAGAGGAAGGCAAACAGTGAAAACTCTCTTTAAAATGTACCCAATGAAATAAATTCCTTCCTGACCACATGAACTGTCGACAAACATTAATACAGGGAGTAATCTTAACATAACAGACAATATTAACATTGTGTCTTAAAACGTGGTTGAGCTGTTAACATGAACTTTGTAATATGTTGAAGTAAAGACCGTTAAAATATTGTTTTCCCAACTTGTAACATTAGAAACAGTAACATAGTTAATTAACATTTTAACATAATTATCACATATGTAGTTGCAAGGCAAGTGTTTTGTGAGGTGAATCATCCATAAAGAGTCTTTCCATAAATTATGACTGAAATTGTTTCTTGTTTATTATTTTTGAATGTTATTTATTTTGTTTTCCTTGTGTTTTCTTTCTTTACTGAAAAGTTATAGTACTTCATAGTAGACAATGTTTTTAGTAAAAATATGTCCATCTTCTAATAAATCACCTTGACTTTCATTCTTTTCAATGTAAACTTTAATAGCCTGTGGATTTTTGCACCGTGACAACGCAACGTACAATTGACCATGTGCAAATACTGTTTCTTCCATGAAAATACCCACAGATTTGAAAGTTTGACCTTGTGATTTATTGATGGTCATGGCAAATACCATAATAATGGGAAATTGTCTTCTTTGAAGTATAAAAGGGAGACTACTTTCACTTGGTGCTAAATCTATTCTTGGTATGAAAACTCTCTCTCCTTTATGGGTCCCAGTTAAAATGTCAGCATCTATAAAATGGTCCTTTAATTGTTGAACAATTAATCTTGTCCCATTACATAGGCCTTTTTTGGGGTTCATATTTCGCAGTAACATAATAATTGCACCTTTCTTTAGCTGCAAAATATGTGCTGGCATTCCAGAAGGAGTTAGTGAGTTTATGAATTCAGTCGAAAAGTTGGCCTGACTTTCATTGTCATCAGCAAGTACAGAATCAGCACTGTGATAATTTCTTTGTGGTGCATTAATTTTTTTTAAGATTTCATTATTGAGGATTAATGCATCCTTATTTTTACACGTTAGTATGACTTGGTTGGCAAGCTCGGAATATTCCTGGTCATTTATGCTCCCTTCAAATATAGAGGATATAATATCTTGTTGACAAATCATATCAGGTGGGATCTCTACAGTGTTGTCAGGTAAATGTGGTATTTTTTCTGTTCTGCCTTCTCCAATTTTAATAAGCCAATCATTGAAATCAGTTTGGCCTTCTGATCTCATATTTTGTTTCAGTTGAAGATGGGTAAAATGATTCCATAGTGTACTTGACTTTATACATGTTTCAATAATGTCAGTTCGATTTCCATGTACAACGACAGGTAATGCTTGTCTAAAATCTATTATAATTAATTTACATTTGTTCAATTTCTTTGCTTGTAATGATGTAATGCGAATATCTGACACAGAAGTTTCTAAAATAGGCACTGGCAGTTTAAATCCACTATGAACAGTTCTTCCACCTTCTAACAAAAGTGCAGCAATTCCAGTAGTGGCAAACGCCATTGCTATTTGACCTTGTGCTCGTACTGAACTCATTAATAAATTATACAGATAGGTTTTTCCTGATCCGCCAGGTCCATCAAGATAGAAATAACGCTCTGTCACCATGTCATCATCTATTGCATTTTTAATGGCATTAAATGTTTGCAATTGTAATGTATTTAAAGTTGCAAGTCTTTCTTGTGTTCTTTCTGCTTGTAGTTGAATGTCATAGTCTTCAAAGTTTATGTCATCTATAAGACCTGGATCAGGCAAATTAAAACTTGCACAACTTAATCCATGAGTTAAAAATACTTCTTGGATTTCCATTAACGCTTTTAAGTGTGCAATGGGTTCATTGTATCGTCGCATAAAGTCTTCAGCCATATTACTTCTAAAAGTCTCCGAAAAAGCTAATGCATTTGGAGCATTTGAGAAGATACAAATAAAAGCAAATTGTTCTCTCATCTGTCGTGGCATTTGACATTGTGCTGCTTCTTCTAAACATCTTTCCCATTCTGTATCATCCGCTAGTAAGTTTCTATGTCTTGCAGCTAAATAGAAGGATTCATATACAATGTCATTAACAGTTCTTAAGTGTTCAAAACTTTGTGCTCCAGGAACATTTAAAAGTAATATCCGTAAGCAAAAACGTTCAACATCTCTTGTCTGACTGTGTAAATTCTTGGAATTATTTTATTGCCTCTGCTTTTTCTTGTTCTCCATAATCCATTCACAAAAACATAGTGATATGGAATTTCAATATATAAGTATTGTGTTGCTTCAGAATCAGTGGAATTTAATTCAAACCATGCTAGTGTAGTGTGACGATCTTCACTTTGGGCCAATGCATTCATTTCATTTCCAGCATGGAAATAGACTAAATGTCGTTGTGGCAAATGTACTGCTAACCTATATACTGCATGTGATCTATCATGCATTTCAAATTTTAAAAGCCACCACATAGCTTCTGGCGCACTGACATAGCGAGCATCTACATGAGATGAAAGTTCATCATGTACTAACTCACTACATTCAGGGTTGTCTGCACTTTTGACGACTACAGTAGCTGCATCGTAGCCTTTGTAAATATATTTGTAGACATATTTAATGGATTTGATGGAAGTGCAGGCTTCTACGTTGATGTGGGCATTGTACTTCATGAGTAAATGTGGATTGTAGGGTACTACATATCTATTGTCCACTTTTTTTCCACGAATAATGGCACTATCTCCTTCTCTTCTTTTATAAAGTGGATATCCATCACAATTGGCATAGGTTTTATCTCTATAATCTTTTGGAAATTCTTTGGAACATTTATTATTTTCCATACATGGTGATTGTGGATTAAGGTCACCACAGGGTCCATGAATCATGTGATGAGTAACAATCTCATATAGTCTACCATATAGTTCTGGATCTGGTAGTTCAGCAACAATGACTGCATCCACTTTGTCCGAAGTATCTAATTTATCTTTTTCTTGAAGTATTATTAGAAGATGTGCATGTGGAAGGCCTCTTTTTTGAAATTCAATGGTATATACATAAGCAAGACATTTGCCAAATAACTGATTTATAGTGAAGTCACATATTAATTCATTTAATTTTAATCTTAAAAACTCTGGCTACTAAATCTGGTCGATCTGAAGCACTTTGTCCAAGAAGTAGATTTTGTGTAATTTCTGGCCATTGTGGATTACATGTAAATGTCAGAAATAAATCGGGTTTGCCAAATTTGGTGACAATAGCCATAGCATCATTGTATCTTTCTCTCATATTTCTAGGAGATCCTTGAAAGGAAGATGGTAAAATGATGGCTTTGCCAGCTGTCATGTCTCTGCTTGTAGCCACGTCAGCAACATAGTCCATGAGTCCAGAATATTGTTCTACACAGAGTTTATCTTGTTGATATTTGATCAAGTTTAAATTATTTGCCTCAACTTGCAAATAAGAATCAATAATCCATTGTTGGGTTAGTTTTCCACCACATAAAATTGGATTAAATCCATGTCGAATGGCAATTTGAGCTACTTTAAATTCAAGCATAGAAACATTATTTCGGATTCTGGCTTTAGCATTTGGGTAACTGGGAAGTGTTAATTTTGGTTGCCAACCTGCTTCTCCGTGTGGGAAAAAGATGGGATATGTCATTGGATCTAAATTTGGACTTAAGATACTCATATTAATGAACGGTTGCTCCTCATTTCTGGGATATATTCTAATGTCTCTTTTAAATGGTGGTTCTCCTTCATCATTCTGAAACACCATTGCAACCTCTTTTGATGTTGGCAAGTTATAACGATGTTTATCAGTATGTCTGTCTCTTTTAAGCACCATATTAACCTTGGGCATTGGTAATTGATGTCTTTGTGCATGAAGTAGTTGTTCATTTTCTACTTCTGCCAATTTTTTATAAGCTTTACTGTAGGGATTGTTGTCCATAATGTTATTTAGCTCTATAAAAACACTGTGTAAGCATTTTTTATTTTCTTCCATCTGCATACGTTGGTCAACAGCTTCCATTGTATCTAGGACATATAGTTGAGCAAATTTTCTTTGATCTCCTTCCTCTGGATGTAAATGGGAAGTGCGATGATAAATTTGTCCTTGAACTTTAAAACAGTAAGGACCATGTCCTGGTACATTAGCAGCTAATGTTGCCCCCATAGATGCAAAGGATATGGCACTATTGTAGGATCTTATGTTTGTTTTAAAATTTTTGTAGTTTGGAAAAGTAGGTTCGGTCATAATGTTTTGTAAATAGATAGGAAATTCTTTCCTTTCTGGAAGTTTGAACTTGCCTTTTTGACAGCAACTAATAAATTGGCCATCTCTGGGTCTCTCTTATTTAAAATAATAAGCCTCACAAAACTGACATTGAGTAGTCATGTCCCCACAACTATGAACCTCTACTGCTAAAGACTTGAGTAAAGGACAATTTGCAAAGCATATTGGATTTTGACTTTCATATTCATCAGGTGAAATGTCATATAATGTTTCAACAGGTTCTAAATGTTTAGTTTTTTTCGTGGCTTTTCTTGGTATATGTGGTATTGTTTGAGGTAAAATGTCATGTAATGTTTCATGAACCGGTTCTAAATGCTTTGTTTTTTTCGTTGCTTTTTTTTGTATTCCTTGTATTTTTTCAGCTAAAATGTCATCTGATGTTTCAGCAACAGGTTGTAAATGCTTTATTTGCTTGTTGTTTTTTTTGTCATATCTTTAATTTCTGCAGATGACAGTCTTTTGCTTGCAATTCTTTTACGTTCTTTTTCTCGTCGAATTTCCTTCTTCTCCGGTGTCTGCTGGCTGTCTGCTCTCTGTCGTCGTTCTCTAGCTTGGCGTCTTTTCTTTTCTTGTTTACTCTCGTTATCAGCCATGTTAATCTGTAAAAATAAAATAATGTATCTTTAGTTTATTTTGAGATGTTAAGTTTGTTTTCATCAAAAATTGTTATGAACAGTGTGTTTACATTTCATACATAATCAATTTCAATTTGGTCAATTGAATAGAGATCTAAATAAGGTCATCATATAATTTTTTAAAGAATTTTTTATTTAGTAAACATGTATCCAAAAGCAAGGATTTCACTAACAAAAAAGTTTTTTGAAAAAAAATGTTATGGTTTTATTTACAGCACTATTCAATTTGTCAAATGGCAATTCAATGAGGGTGTAGGACTGGAAATTTCCAATGAGAAATTGTATAGAGTCTGTGTTTAGAGCCTTTTTTGGAGTATGCATTATTTTCTTCTGGCTACATTGAAGTTTGTATTTACTGTTAAAGATTATTGGCCCTAAAAGACAAAGAAGAGATAGCAGAAAAATGTGTTAGTTATGTTTTTTTCAAAGTTATAGTTACTGGTGGTTTTTGTGAAAATTTATTTTCTGTTGACATCGATACAAAGCTAAGATATTTATTTATTTTTCTCTTTTTTTACTTGTTATACTGTACCTTGGTTGAAGTTTGATTTCAAGCAGAATCTTTGTTGGTCCTGTGTTGAAAGCCTTCGTCCGATGGTCTGGTCCTGTGTTGAAAGTCCTCGTCTAATCGTCTGGTCCTCTGTGGAAAGTCCTCGTCCGATGTTGTAGTCCTCTGTTGAAAGTCCTCGTCCTATGGTCTGGTCCTGTGTTGAAAGTCCTCGTCCGATGGTGTAGTCCTGTGTTGAAAGTCCTGGTCCGATGGTGTAGTCCTCTGTTGAAAGTCCTCGCCCGCTGGTCTGGTCCTCAGTTGAAACTCCTGGTCCGATGTTCTTCACGCAGTATCTGTTGTAAAATAAAAAATAAAATGTTATTTGATTTGAATGTATTTGTATTAACTAAAAAATGACATTATTTCTGTGTACTGTATCTGTTATGGTGAATTTTTCACTATTTATATGTTTGTGCAACCTTTTCAAAATACTTTAAATGTATTTTTATATTGCATAGATAATTTTTTTATACTGTAATTATTTTTTTGTGAATTATTTTGTATATGATTGCACTGGTTTTAGCATTATCCTATTTTCTGTTCCGCACTTTTGGTATACTTATTTAGGCTTCTTTGTAAGACTTATAGGTTGTTAAAGATTCTTAAATATTAAAGAAGAATATTAATTTAGTTTGCTATGTGTTTGTGTGAGTTTTTTTAAAATCCTGTTTGGTGCGCACCAAAAGTGGTATGCTTATTTATGCTTCTTTCTAAGGCTTATATGTTCTTAAACATTAAATAAGAATCTTAATTTAGTTTCCTATGTGTTTGTGTGAGTTTTTCGACAATCCTGTTTAGTACACACCACTTTTGCTATGCTTATTTAGGCTTCTTTCTGAGGCTTATAGGTAGTTAAACATGAAATAAGAATATCAATGTAGTTTGCTATGTGTTTGTGTGAGTTTTTGTACAATCCTGTTTGGTGCGCACCACTTGTGGTATGCTTATTTAGGCTTTTTTCTAAGGCGTATAGGTAGTTAAACATGAAATAAGAATATCAATTTAGTTTGCTATGTGTTTGTGAGAGTTTTTCTACAATCCTGTTTGGTGCGCACCACTTTTGGTATGCTTCTTTAGGCTTTTTTCTAAGGCTTATAGGTTGTTAAACATGAAATAAGAATATTAATTTACTTTGCTATGTGTTTGTGAGAGTTTTTCTACAATCCTGTTTGGTGCGCACCACTTTTGGTATGCTTCTTTAGGCTTTTTTCTAAGGCTTATAGGTAGTTAAACATGAAATAAGAATATCAATTTAGTTTGCTATGTGTTTGTGTAAGTTTTTGTACAATCCTCTTTGGTGCGCACCACTTGTGGTATGCTTATTTAGGCTTTTTTCTAATGCTTATAGGTTGTTAAACATCGTATAAGAAAGTTAATTTAGTTTGCTATGTGTTTGTCTGAGTTTGTTAGAATCCTGTTTTGTGTGTACCACTTTGTGTGTACCATATGTTGCATACTTTGGGCCTCATTCAATTGCAGTTTGGCCAATTCAATAGGGTCCTCATTCAATTAGAAGTTTGTCAATTGAATAAGTCTCTATATAAGCACATAACATTTTTTTTGACAGAAGTTTTTAGTTAGTGAAAACCTTGGTTTTGGATAGAGGTTCAGTAACTAAAAAGTTTGTTTAAATTTTATTGTATGTGCTTATATAGAGCCTTATTCAATTGGGCAACTCGGAATTGAATGAGGCTTTAGGGGTCTAAATAAGCACATAACATATTTTTTTTTTAAAGAAGTTTTTAGTTCGTCAACATCTATCCAAAATCAAGGTTTTCACTAACTAAAAACTTCTTTAAAAAAAATATGCTATGTGCTTATTTAGACCGCTATTCAATTGGTCAAATAGCAATTGAATGAGGGCCTTTGGTTGCTGCATTTGTTATATTGTCGGGGCCTCATTCAATTGCGTTTTGGGCAATCGAATAGGGCTGAATATGACCACAGAGCATATTTTTTAAAGAAGTTTTTAGTTAGTGAACTTGTATCCGAAAGTAAGGTCTTCACTAACTAAAAAGTTCAGTAAAAAAATATGCTCTGTGCTTATAGAGGGCCTCGTTCAATTGTGATTTGGCCAATTGAATAGGGCTCTAAATAAGCACATAGCATATTTTTTTTAAATATTTTTTTAGTTAGTGAAAACCTTGCTTTTGGATAGATGTTTACTAACTAAAAACTTCTTAAAAAAATATGTTATGTGCTTTTTTAGAGCCCTATTCAATTGGCCAAATCGCAATTGAATGAGGGCCATAGAGCCCTATTGAAATGGGCCAATCACATTTAAATGATACCCTCGGCCATTAAAGATATATAGGTCCTCATTCAATTGCAATTTTGCCAATTGAAGAGGGCTCTATATAAGCACTTAACATATTTTTTGACGGAAGTTTTTAGTTAGTGAAGACCTTGATTTTGGATATAAGTTCAGTAACTAAAAAGTTCTGTATAAAAAATGTGCTTATATAGAGCCCTATTCAATTGGCCAACTCGCAATTGAATGAGGCTCATAGTTTGTTTCTTTTTTTATACTTAATACTTTACCTTGATTGAAGTGTCGAATGACAGAGGGTCCCCTCCTGCCAATCTTAATCCGCTGGTCTTCTTGTAGTGTCTGCTTGAAAAAGAAAGTGAAATGGTTAATTGTATATTTCTTATTTTTTATTTAGCAAAGCATGGCCTTTTCAGAATGTAATGTCTTGTTCTATCTTACCTGTTCTTCTTTGTTGGTGTTCTTTAAAAGGGATTGTGCTTCACAATGCACGGTGCAAATTGTTGAGTGACGCTGTTGATGCAGAGTCTGTTTGAATATTAAAAGAAGTAGAAAGATTGAGTTTTAGGTAATATATTGAATTGCACTAAATTAATGTCATTTAAATATACTTCTGTAATTATTTTCAATTAACATTATTTTTTTGGGGGGGCTACACACATATGTCACATACATGAAGCACATTTTCAGAGTTCAATGTCATTTTTTTCTGTGCGTGTGACATATCACTATACATGAATCATATTTTAATTGTTAAATGAACCTTATTTTTTGTTTTTGCCAACACACATAAATGTGTGTGTGACATGTGACTATAGATGATACACATATATGTGCGTGTCACATATCAGTATACATGACTCATATTTTAATATTACAATTTTTTTTTTTTGTAATGTCATTTAAATGTAGTTGTTTAATTAGTTTGTTTTAAGATCATTTTGTTGCAGGGGCAATACACATAAATGTGCAGGGGCAATACACATAAATGTGTGTGTGACATGTCACTACATAAATCACATTTTCATAGTTCTTTTTTTTTTTTTGTGTGGTGTCTTTATAATAAAATGTAATATATTATAGCTTACCTCTCAGTTGTAATTTGCACAATGTAAAGTAGTAAATTAGGAAACAATTCTCTTCTGAAGTAAGAGCAGCAGTTAACTTTGAAGTCACTCTGTTCATCACCTGAGTAGAAATGTAGAAATTTCTGGAAAGTAGGCAGTATTTATACCCTTGTAGAAATTTCTGGAAAGTAGGCAGTATGTTTTTAAACTTTCAAGTGCCTCAGAACGTTATAACGCAATACGCATGCGCTATTTGCGTTCCAGCTTACAATTTGCGTTCCATCCGCCATTTTGTGCGTAGTAGTGTTCAAAATGGTGTTTAACTGTGACTGTGGTAGGTTCCGCATAGTATGTGTTTCATTTTTCCGAGTTACTGCAGTGTAGTTACGTCTGAAGCCTCGTTTTCGTTTTGTTTGTCGGCCATTTTTTCTCTCGCTTAGCCGATTTTCGGCCGTTTAAACTCATTTTTTTAACTTAAATGGACGTGTAAATGAACTTTTCGAGGTGCCTGATGCCCCCCCCTTGCTGTAAGTAAGCTTTTTATGTGTTCGTTGTGTTTATTTCTTGTGTTTGTGATGTTTTGATGCGCGGCGTTTGTAATGGGTCATTCGCTGCCATATTTTTTTTCCGATGCGGCCGTATTTTGTTGCGATGTTGCCCTATTTTTGCGATATATGCAGTTAGCTTTTACGTGTACGACGCAGTGTATTTGTTTCTAAGTCGTGCGTATGTGTGTTAAGAGCGTGTGAAGGGCCTTTTTTGCTGTTTTTTTGTTAAGTCTTGCTTGTGTGTGTCTGGGTGTAAGCGGTTGTTAGGGGCCTTTGAGTTTTTTTTTGTTATAAAGTCGTGTATGTGTATGTGTGTGAACACAGCCGACGTTGGGATGCTCCCACCACCGCAAATGCGGACCCTCGCTTCGCGAGGATCCGCATTTGCGGGGACGTTGTTGGGTTTTTGTTGGCTGGGAGGTTGGGTTTATTTTGTTAAAAAGTCGTGTGTGTGTATGTGTGTGTTAACACAGCCGACGTTGAGCCTCCACCTCCGCAAATGCGGACCCTCGCTTCGCGAGGATCCGCATTTGCGGGGACGTTGGGATGCTCCCACCACCGCAAATGCGGGCCCTCACTTCGCGAGGACCCGCATTTGCGGGGAACTGCGTCCCTCGCGAAGCGAGGGACGCAGTTCTTGCGGGCTCGCTACGCGAGCCCGCAAGCGTGAGCAACGGCCCGTACGCTCACAACTATATATGTGATTATTCTTTTTTACATTCTAAAAGCATTTGCCTGTTTTTTACTGTAGCTTTTTAAGAGGATCACATAAAATAGTTGTCAAACTGCAATTTGTCGTCATGCTTGAAAAGCTGTTAGCGGCCCATAACTGCGCGCCTTGCGAAGTGAGGCGAGCCGTTGACGCATAGAAGCCTTCCGAGCTCGGAGCACTTATGCAATGAGCGCCAAAGGCGCTCATAGTGAGCTCGGAGCACTTAGGTGATGAGCGCTGGAGGTGCTCATCGTCATGCGAGCCTTGCAAAGCGAGTTGAGCAGTTGAGGTATTGAAACACGTGGGACGAAGCGCGTAAATCACCACCAGGCACGTACGAGTTAGCCAGGAACGACATCGGAATCTCGGGGGCTAAAAAAACGACCTTGCAAAAATACTAATTTAACCGCCAAACCGTGGAAATCGAAAAACAAGAAAAAAATAAAAACAAACTCACACACAACACAGGGGGGAACGCCAGGACACCTGGAAATGACGCTGCACGCAAATTTAAGCCGAATTTGACGAGTTTCGGGACTCGAAAATTGGCTAAACAAGAAAAATAATGGCGGCCGGAAAAAAATTAAAACGAGGCTAAAGGAGATTGAGGCGCGCAAATCACTGCCAGGCACATACGAGTTAGCCAGGAACGTAGGAGATACAAAATATACCATTACAATGGACAGAAAATGCTCGCGAGCCAAATAAGACAAAGAAAAACTCCGCCATTTTACGACACAAACTTGCAAATAAGAACATTACGATTCTAAAATGGCGCTTTACACGCTTACACAAACGTTTTGGCCTTGCGCACGCAGCCTATTTACACTGCACACTTGGCACATTGCTGACACTTTCTCCTCAGGTGATCGACACTCCAACTGTACATTTTCTGCTGCAGGAAAATCCAAAGAGATTGTTAGCTCTTCAGGATATTGATTGCTGCATATTAAATATAAATAGGTAAGGTATATAAATGTATTAATTCATATTCATTTATTAATTCACTGTACTCATTTTTTATATATTTTACACTGTAGTTAAATATCTGTCTTTGCAATGAGCTGAAGGTGATTGTTGCAAAGGAGGAAACTTGAAGTACATGAGGGGAGAGGCTCGCAATGAGCGCCAAAGGTCCTCAGAGGAACAAAAGCCTTACATTGTGTGGCAAACAGAATTATTATGGCTTCAAATGTTATTGCCGTCATTTTTGACGGGCAAGTCGCTAGTATTTAAACATAAATTAAGGTATCATTACTGTTAACTAGCACAATAGAGAATATAAATTGATGTCAGTATCATCCTCCGTCCACAAGGGTGCAGTACAGCAGGCTGCGCACTTCCAGCAGGTTTGGCCCTTCTTTCCTACCGTCGGCACCTTTATCACCGCGGGCCCGGAAGCAGGCAGTCTTTTCCCTTGCAGACGCAGCCATGGTAAGACTCGTCCTGAGCTACCCCGTAATCCAATCCGACGTAATCCTCCTCCCTGCCCCTCTCACCCGAGCACCGGCGTGTGGGGAAATGAAGTAGGGACTGTGGGGAATCATCTCTACCCGATATGAGAGGGGGCTGAGGAGTATGCACCGGGGAAGGAGGGACGGGAGTGCATGGGTGCCGCGGGCCGCCATTAGTGCTTGGTGTGTGTCTTTAAAACTCTGCCTCGGAGTTCAATAGGCCTGGGAGGACTGTGAGTGTGTCAGGGGTACGATTTGGGGAAAATATGTTTCCTGGGGTTATATGGGGTATCTGCTGCCTCCTTATTAGTAGGGACTGTTATGTGTCACCAACATGGGATGATATGTAGGTTACTTGGGGCCTTTCATAGTGGAAACTGATGAGTCTTTATTCAGTGTCTCAGACTTTTCCTAATTCTTATAGTGCAAAGCTTAGAAGTTTATAAGCTGTAGAGGCCACCCACTTGTTACGGTGTATCAAATGGCCACAGAAATTATGCATGCTCTTGTATAAAGCGTTTTAGAACTGTATACTCTCTAGATATCCAATAAAAGATATTGGGGTATAATGCACTGTTCTCTTCCTGTTGTGAGCTCGGTATTCTAATATAGTGTTGCCAAGCATGTCTCTGTATACATTGTTCAACTTCTTGCTTCACCTTAAGGCAGTTGAGTAACAATAATTTATACACTTGGTGATAGATCATGACCATATTCATTTCCAATCACCATGGCTTCCTGAGATGTGTTTTTATAACATATTTTTTTTTTTTTTTTAGGCACGTACTATTTCTAGAAATCCATGTTTTATGGCTAAAATAATTGGGAAGCTGTTATAAAAAAAAGCTAAGGATCCTGGGCTTTGTCAAGCCATAGTTTATACTAACAGTATGTTTATAGTTAGTAGTTCTGGTGACTATCATTTTAGAAAGTAGTTTGAGTAACTTGAGTTTATAACATTTTTAGTTGTAGAAATTAACAGTTCAAAGTATGCTGTTAGTGGATATTTTTTTATAACCAGACATTGTGCTATGATTAGGTAAACACTTAGCTGTTAGGTCACTTGTGCGCTGTAATATAAACTTGCCATTTTTCTCCCAAGGCTCGTGGCCCCAAGAAGCATCTGAAGCGTGTTGCAGCGCCCAAGCACTGGATGCTGGATAAGCTGACTGGAGTTTTTGTAAGTATCTAACCTTCCATTTGCTGGCCACACTGTTTAACCTCAGATGTTCTGATTGTAAATTAATTTGATGGTCCACACCACCTGATCTCAGCTCTCTTCTATGTAGGCTCCACGTCCATCCACAGGTCCACACAAGCTAAGAGAATGCTTGCCTCTGATAATCTTCCTGAGGAACCGCTTGAAGTATGCTCTGACCGGAGATGAAGTGAAGAAGATCTGCATGCAGCGCTTCATCAAGATCGATGGCAAGGTCCGCACAGACATTACATACCCAGCTGGCTTCATGGGTGAGCATTGTGGGGATAATAGGCTGCATGTGTGGATATAGGGTCTGGGGGGAGAAATCCAATTACATAAACTGTTTACTGTCCTGTGTCCTTTAGGACATTGTTTTTGTCCTTATTTCTTGTTTCCAATGTCTATAAAAGGCACATAACACCTGCATTTCTGTACTTTTTAAGTGTGCTGTACTATATATACTCAAGACTTCTATAATCCCGTTTGTTAATTGGACTCCACTGTGCCATCTATGCGCCCTTTTGATGCTACTATATTACAATATTTAGACATTTTCATTTGTTAAAGACCCTTGTGGTTAGTGTGTGTATGATCTCTCTTCTTGCTATCTGCCACTCTCTGCATTCTATATAGCTTGAAGGAATGTCTCATTGTTGCACTTAATGTTTAATTCATTGGTGAACCTGAGCTTTCTCTCTGCCACATATGATTTTATATTTTACTACATAGTCTTGCACTGAATTGATCTGCATGCACTTCTGTATTTAAAGTTTCCAAAGCCTCACAGTGCACTAGGGAAAGGCCTGCAGTCATCTATGAAGACAAACACCTCCTTCTATTTAAAGATATTTGGAAGGTTCCTGTATTTTAATAGATATATCTATTTACTCTATGCACTTTAATAAAATAAAGTGTTTTAGAAGCGCTGTATTTACTCCCTAGGGTTGAACATAGGCTGGCACACTACTGACCCATACAGGGTCTATCTGTGACTACATCTAAACAACTTTTAGCAGAATTTTTCTCTGGCCCTAATTGGTTAGTATGAGACTGCACAGCCAGTGCTACAAAATCTGTCTCCCTGAGCTGCCGACTAGAAAAGATAATACTTGTTTAGCTTTTCGGCTCTTAAAACAGAGCTGTAATAATTTACATGAAAGTAAATCGATATATATGCAAACTTTATATAACTAGTAACATCTAGAAAACGTATGCGTTTTAAAGATGTTCGTTGTAGTCCTACTATGGTGACTGGACCTGTGATTGTTGCCCGTTATGTTGCCTGACAGCCTCTTTCATCCAACAGATGTCATAAGCATCGAAAAGACTGGTGAGCATTTCCGTCTGGTGTATGACACAAAGGGTCGTTTTGCAGTTCACAGAATCACAGCAGAAGAGGCGAAGGTGAGGTTATGTTTTTCGAGCTGGGGTGGGCAAGTTCTGGAAGCAAAACTCTTTGTGTACAGAGTTTAAACTGTTTTAATCTACATCAGGAAAGGGAGAATTATTGGATTCTCTAAGAAATCATTTTACCTCACCTGCGTGGGGCGGGGTAGCATTTTCTCAGTTTTTTATTTATTTCTTACATAAATGCCTGGATTTGATATCACTGCTGAGCAAAGGTAATTCAATCGCTACTTCAGTCATCCTGATTGACTGATCTGTACACAAAGGATATTTTCAAATCCAGGCTTGTGTATGGTCCTCCAGGACCAAACTAGTCCACCTGAGTTTAGAGTGATTGTGTAACAAAAGAAGCAGGGAAAGTATAGATTTAATACTGTATAATGAATGGAACATACATTATGCTTTACCATGTATTTCTTAGTTTAATTGTGCAGTTATCCAACATAAAGAAAACAGGGGGTCATGATATTACCATATTCCAAAGTTCATTAGTGGCAAAGTGATCTGCTAAAGTGATATAGTGAGTTGTGAGAACAAATACTATACTATATCACACACTAGTTCCTAGAAGCAATAGATAAAGTTTTTATGCAAAAGGCTTGGCAGAAGTTACAGAAAATGGTGTTATCGTATCTACTTCCTACAGTACAAGCTGTGCAAGGTGAGGAAAACTTGGGTGGGCACAAAAGGAATCCCCCATCTTGTTACCCATGATGCCCGTACCATTCGCTACCCAGACCCCTTGACTAAGGTGAACGACACCGTCCAGATTGACCTTGAGACTGGCAAGATCACAGACTTCATTAAGTTTGATACTGGTGAGTGTGGTACAGCTGGCTAGTCCTTGACATCTCTACCCTAATCTTGGACAATCCTAATCTAATACTCTAGTAATGTCTAAATAAGGAGAACCTACATCAAATGAATCCTATTAATGCCCTTCCAAGATTAAAAAAAAATAAAAAAAAAATGCTTTAAGACTACTTCAATGGTCTTGCTGTAGGGTTTCAGCTTATTGCTTATCAGAACAAATAGAATATATGTGTGGGAGAAGATCTGCCCAGGAAGCATGCATGCTGGTGCACAGACCTGGAAGCTCTCAAATAGCCACGTGTCTACTTCTAGAGTGACTTATTGGCAAAGGAGAAATGTAGTTATTAATCAGAGCTACAAATAGAGTTGCAGGGAATTGAAATGTCATTTTATATGCTCAATTCAGGTTTTTGGTTAAATGCTTAAAGATTCTTTAAGTGTTCCCCTTTTAAATGGATATCTTATATTGACCACTGTGTAAATCTTTTGCACAGACACCCTGCTAATTAAACACCTTTTATCTGTAGGTAACCTCTGTATGGTGACTGGTGGTGCTAACTTGGGGCGTATCGGTGTCATCACAAACAGAGAGAGACACCCTGGCTCATTTGATGTGGTCCATGTAAAGGACGCCAATGGCAACAGCTTTGCCACCAGGTTGTCCAACATTTTCGTTATTGGCAAAGTGAGTACTTAACACTTTAATGGTTTGTCTTCTGCAATGTTGTTTTTTTTTTTTTTTTTTTTTTTTTTTACTCTAAATTTTGGATGGGGTCGTTTTGGGGTTGGTATTTTTTTAACTGGATGTGTCATTTATGTCCAGTTTGTGTTTTGTATAAAAAGTGCATCCCTCATTTTCTTTTTTTTTTTTTTGTCTTTTTATTTGATTTCGTTTTCATAATAAAAACTGTTGAGTTATATGGTGTGACATACTGCTTGATTTTTAAAGGGTCATTAGTCGCCCCCCCTTTGCTCAGTTCTTGCAGAGTAGTCAAAATAAGCCGTCAAAATTGTATAATTTATACATGGTGCTGATTTGCCTCTCATAGCACTTCTAAAAAAATGTTAGCTACCTTGGTAATATGTTTGTCTGAGGAAAAAGCAGGGTGCTCAAGTTTTTTTTTTTTTTTTTCCCCCCTCTGGTTAGTATGATAAAAAGTCAAAGGAGGAAAATTACTGTTTATAGACATTTTGCAAGGAGCTTGTCATTTTATCTTTTTGGAAGATGCATTCTAGAAACTGTTTTTAGGGAGAGATGTCCGATAATAGCAAGATGATCTAAAGTTTCACAAATAGTTTTTTATATATATTTTTATCGCACATTAAACGGCATGGATAGGCAAAGATGGTCTTGAAGCTCAGAACACAGGCAATTACCTTATTTCCCTACTGTATGGCCTATATATAGTCTGGCCCTTGAGGGCTAACCTTTCCTAAACCTGATCTTAAGGTAAAGGCCTACTAGGGACTGTAACTCCTATGTTGGCGGTAGGGCATCTGTTAAGTGATACTGTAAGATTTTCATAGTGAAATAGATTCCTGTCCCCCATTTAAAACATGGCCTAAACCTGACATCTTAGTGAAACAGTGGATCTCAATCCTTCATAGATTGGTTAGAGCTGTTGAAGCACAATTTTCTTGTCACTTCAAAAATAAATAGTGAACTACTTTAAATTTGCAATTTTGAGCTGTCAGTCATCCTTTCTAAGAAATATAGTATTAATTGGCAATAATTGCCTATTAACTGGCAATTTCTTAACTACGGAGGCAATCTGTTTCTTTTTTTTTTTTTATGTAGTTGCCTACATTGACTTTGTGCAGACTGCATGGAAGAGAATAAAAAATTAACAAGAAAAAAATTGCCAATAATTACCCCTCACATTAGGAATCAGGTTCTTTGTCTTGAGTGTGGTCACCTAGGTCTGAGTGCCTAGTGTGGTGTCTCCTTTTTTTTTTTCCCCCCACACCATAGATGTTCAGATACATAATGCTTTAACCCTCTAACTGTTCTATTTTAGGTGTAATAGTTTGTGCTAACAGTTTTCACACTTTGCTTCATTGCTGGACAATAGTTTTAAAGCAGAAGTATCCTAACATAAGTGACATTTTTTAACTACTTTCCTTATTGTTGGCCAAGAACTTGAAGCATCAGTGTGACCATGTTTGTGCTAGAAAGGGGGGAGCCTGTGATTATGACTGCCAGTCCATTGCACTTTCAAAGGTCCTTTTGGGAATTTATACAGAAGCAGTATGCAATATTTCAGTCTGAACCATCAGGCCAACAATGTATGTGTGTAAACTAGTATGTAAAGTATTGAAAAGTAACACTTTCCCTAAATCTTATTTGTTTTTATTTTTTCTCCTTGCAGGGTAATAAGCCCTGGATCTCCTTGCCCCGTGGAAAGGGTATCCGTCTGACCATCGCCGAGGAGAGGGACAAGAGGCTGGCTGCCAAGCAGAGCAGCGGCTGAGCTTCCTCTGGTCTTTTCTTGAATTAAATAAAACATCTTTACCAATAACCTTTTCTGTTCATGGATTTATTTTGCATGGATATCAAACTGCTAACAACCCTTCTACTAAGGAGTTTTTATAGGGCATTGAATTTATTGAGGAACAAGCTCATCTAGTCTTATTAATAAATATATATATCTGTTGTACTCATAATCTGAAGGATCAGTTTTCACTACTACAGCATAAAATGTATGGAAACAGCACGTGGAAACAATGTACACAGTATCTTAAGCCTCAACTTCCTGTTGGACTCACTGCTGAGCTGTAGGAAGATAATCAGTTGTTAAAGCTCAGTTCATATTTGCAAGAATAAAAAACATAAAGGGAGGTTACTGCTTTTTTTTCTTTGATGCACTTCCTGAGTTAAAATAACCCAACCATCCATATCTGGGTAATAGAGAAGCTGGCCGCCCTGGTTCTAATCGCTTACAAAAATGTATCTGTGCTAAAGCCGAACCGTGTTTTTTTTTTTTTTTTTTTCTCTAATCCCATTTAGTTAAGAACCCAAGCTGGCCCTGCTAGGGCTGCCAACATTACACCATTTCTGAATCTCTGCTTTGTGCATTCAGGTTCTTAATGCATTAATAAACGCACATTCTGTTAAATTCACCAACTTACAACCAGGGTTTTTGAAATACTGGACTGTTTCCCCCCTTGTAGAACTATTTCTCACCAGTTTAGGTCAACTGGTATTACTATGGGAACATAATATTTTCTTCAAAAATTAACACCATTTGTTTCAGAGTTTCTCACCACACAGTTCAGGCAACACAATCTCAGCACTTCAATTTGATTTATATCAAGCCTGAGAGATGTACATAGAGTATAGTAGCACAATGTGGATCATAGAATGATCCAGCACAGACCTTATTTTCTGTGTTTATCTCTTGTAGCATTTGGTCTTTAGGTCTGAGCACAGGGGCCTCGGCTTGTTTTATTTTTTTCTTTCTGATAGCTATTGTAGATTTAAAAGTACGATTTGATATGAGAACCTCAACATTTTGTTATAAAGATTATGAAAATTAAAGCATTAATATTAAATGCTGAGGATGGAGAGCAAGCTGGGGAACGCAGCATGCATATCTGAGGAAAGAGTCTTAAAATGTTTAATGTTACGGCATCCCTGCAAGGCTGATGCAGGCACACATAGCTTAGCAGTTTTTGAGGGAGTAGCATCATTAAGTTGGACCCTCTAGAGCTCTGGCATTTCTGTGGAAATTGTTGCCCTTGCAATTATTTACATTGTTATTGAGGTTGAAAAGACTGTCCAAGTTCAACCTTTTTAGAAATCTAGATTTCTGACTATACAACCTGCAACTAAATATTGCTCACTATCTCACGAAGATACAGAACTACTAGGAATGTTTTTTTTTTGGAAATGTCTGCACCCCTCTAGAAGAGAAGTTAATTTAAATAATGGATAGTGAATTGTCCCTTGTTTAGATGCTTCTACACTAGTTAAGCTGTGCATATCTTAACTGATATGCATTTTTAAGTTTGGAACATCTCATGAAGTGGGCATCTGGATAATTACAGATTTGGACAAGGATCTCGTTGATAACCAGGAGGTGGTGTTTTTAATATTTCCTAAAAGGTTTACTTTTTTAAAATGCCTTTTGCAAAGAGGTCAGTAACTCAACACTCTCTCCTTGGTGTTGAGCTAAATGTAGACCCAGAGTATACAAGTACCACCTCTATTTACACCCTGCCTTGGGGTGTGTATGTGGTGCGGTAGGTATCCTAAGGGAAAAGATATCTGTTTATAGTCAACCAGTGAGCATGTGTGCAGAGTCTGTGGGGGGCTGTAAAGTCAAATGGTGATCCTTCTGCCTTGGGCCTATGTGGAATTTTTCAGATCCTTTCCTCTCATGCTTGGTAACCCTCCTGCAGCTCTCAGATCTAAGTTGTCTGACACTGTCTCAGGGAAGAGCTGGTGGATGAACTGCTGTTCTTGGAGACAAACTGTCAAACGTCATCACTGATCTTGGTGCTGTCAATGTCAGAGCAATGCATATTAAAATTTTCTGGTGCTGTGAAACAGTTGCTCTTATGCCTGGATTTGATGATATCCCTGCTGCACACAAGTGAGTCAATCACTTCTTCAGTAATCCGGTTTGACTTTCCTGTGCACAAAGTATATTTGCAAATCCAGGCTTGTGTATGGCCCTCTAGGACTGAACTTGTTCACCCCTGCTGTAACTCATCATTTAACTCTGCTTCAAGAATTCACATAGGTGAAACTGCTACCTACGGATCTACATGTACTGCATCACTGCCACCTACTGATACTCAACAGTTATATCCTAAAAGAATGGTCTGGATCTCAAGGGTATAGCATAGCCTAATTTTAATCCCTTCCTTAAACTCCCACCTTTGCTTTATATAACCTTTTCCTGTAACTTTAATTATGTTCCTTTAAAATACTCCCCAACATATATTGGTTCATATATGTTTTCCCTGTATCTCCTATTCATGTACAAGCATCCTATAACCTGTATTCCTCCATATAACTTCTCCCTATACATGATCCTGCTGTTCTATGTAATCCTCCTATAACTCGTACTTAGAGAGCATACATGGCTATTTTTTTTTTATTTTATTACCAAAATTACATCTAGCAATAAATTATATATTCTAATTGTCGAACCACAAGAAGTCACGCTTTGTGTGCTGTGCATGACTTAGCGACGAGCTCCTCACCTGCAAGCCTTGTGTAGAGGCGAGCCGTTAAGGCACTAAAACTCGCAGCACTTGTCCGATGAGCGACAAAGGCGCTCTTAGCCTGCAAAGCGAGGCAATGAAACGCGGGGTCGCCTTAGGCTACAAGCAATTGACAAACGCGGGACTTCGAAAAGAAAAAAAATTACGAGACGCGGGACTTAGGAAAAAATAAAATACGAGATAGTAAAAATACAAAGTTAACGGCCGAACCGCGGAAAGCAAAAAACACGAAACGCACAAAAAAAGAAAAATACAACAAAACATCACAAACCGCACGCGGGAACAGCCAGGACATCTGGGAGTGAGGTGCAACGCGAATTTGAGTTGATTTTGCCGAGTTTCGTCAGTTGAAAATCAGCTAAGCAATAAAAAAAAGAGGCGCCGTACCACTTTCACCCAGAAACATACAAAATACACTAGGACGCGAACTGTTTAGCACATATGCAAACTATGCTATTTTACAATCCTAACTTGCCACTAACAACATTACGCATCTACAGTAGTGCTTTACACAAATAAACCAACGGTTTGCCCTCGCGCACGCAGCCTATTTCTAATGCACAGTTGGGACATTCATAAAACTATCTCAGGCCAGCAACAGTCCAACTGGACGTTATATGCTGCAGGAAAGTAAAAAGACATTGTTACCTCTTCAGGCTATTGCTTGTTACATATATTAATTAGAAAAAGGTAAACTATATGAATTTATTATTCAATTAATTAATTCATTGGTATTTAAGAAAATATAGAGAGGAGCCAAAGGACACGCGAGGAGAGGCTCGCAATGAGTGCCAAAGGCGCTCCGCGCAAGGCTCGCAATGAGCACTGACGGTCCTTAGAGTATAAAAAGCTTAACATTGTCTGCCAAACAGAATTGCCATGGCTTCAAATTTTATTGACCATCATTTTTTGATGAGCAAGTCGCTAGTATTATATAATTTGTAATATATATAATAAATGCTTCAAAGTTTTTCCAATTGTCTATTTCTATCCACCGCAGTTACAATTTTGTCCCAAGTGGGAATTTTATCTGTTTTCCAATTTCTTGTGATCAACCATTTAATTGCTAATAAAATTAGAATTATTAAACATTTTACCGAGCATCCGATTTTTGGGGGGAATATATGAAACAATATTAATTGAGACGTATCATTTTGAAAACTAACCATACTTGAAATTCATCTTATACATAGGGGCCATAAGTTTTGTATTTTTGGACATTTCCACCATATGTGAGTATAGATAAAGTGGATTAATATCTCATTTGCGCTTTACTATTATGTCTAAATTCCTCTTAATTTCATACATTTTAGTATTAAGTAATCTATATTCCCCTCGAATCCAAAATTAAATTCCATAAGCAATAATATCTATTCAATGAATTACCCCTTCAAAACTACACCGTTTTTCTTTTTATACATTTCATGAAAATTATATCAAAAAAGCTTTATAAAGTTTTCTAAAATTGTGTTACTATTTTATCATCCAAGTTCCATTTATGTAAATTTAATCTTTAATAACATTTAGTGAACTTTTTTTTGTAGATATGTCACCATAAGATAAGTGGAGGAAGTAATTAATTTATTAGCCCATTAATGAGCTTTTTATATTAATGAAGCTTCAAATGGGATTTGCCATTCTTTTAAGTATTTTTCAGCTTCTTGCAAGATTATTCCTATTCGCCATAATTTTGGAAATCCCCATCTGTATGGTATTTTCATTGCACTGTAATTTTTCTGAAATTCATTGTTCAAGGTGTTGGTGGATAGATCTGAGAAGATGATACATGTTTCATAAGGTGCATGAAAGTGTTCCTTACTCATAGCAGTTCTTAGAATGGCCTCTTTATAAGAAAAGTTTAATCTTACTATTACATCTCTGGAAATATCTTTCGGGAGACTCCCAGGAATTGGTAATCTATGTACTCTATCGCTCCTGTCATCTATCTTGCTAATAACTCCTATTGCTCCAGGCTTAAACTGTCTAGAGCAGGGGTAATGAAGTTTGGTCCTAAGGGCCACACACAAACCTGGATTTGATTATATGCTTTCTGTGCACAGGTGAATCAATCACGATGACTGAAGAAGTGATTGACTCACCTGTGCTCAGCAGGGATATCATCAAATCCAGGCATGTGTGTATCCCTCCAGGACCAAACTTTAGACTTGTAAACCGTAATCTAATATTGTGACACATTATCATAAAACGTAATAAAGCATTATAATGAAGTTTCATCAATTTGTTGAAATGCCAGTCTTTGCTTGGATCACCTGAAACATTCCCCCCCCCCTCCGCCCCCAAATGTTTAGATGTGTTCTGTTGACTCAAAGCCCGCAATTTACGTCTTGCAGCCTCTACATGTAAACCATGCCTTTTTAAGTAGGATTTCAGGGGGCGTGATCATATAATCTAGCAATATTTAAGCAAGCCTATAAATGTACTATTTAGACAAAGCCAATAGTAAATGTGACCGTCATCATGACATCAGTAAAACATAAAAGTCAAATGTAATCTGCAATCGGAGGCTACAAATTAATTAGTGCCAATAAATATTTTCTGATTGGGCTTGCGATCAAGCAATCTAGCACAATATAAGATGCATTAGATCATCTGTTTTAGTCCATGTGGTTTTTCATGATATATATTAACCCTGTGAAGAAATACCAGTTAAAAAGAATATTTTTTTAATTGCATATTTTTGGGTTTAAGACTATTATGCAATTAATTCTAATGTATTTATTTGCCTTCTCGTGCTTTTAAGTACAGTATTGTGTGTTTAATTGCTGCTACACCTAAAATAACTGTTCTGAACAAGCCCTATTAAGTACTCGTAATATTTTTAACAGAAACTTGATAATTATTTCAGTTGTGGTACTTTATTTGCACGCTAGAGCTATGGGTCTAATATAATATAGATTTTTTGTAACTTGGGCAATATAATAGGACACTTAATAAGCATAGAGACCCTCTAGACAAATATTTTTCAATGTAAACAAGCTAGATGTACTTTTTTTTTTAAAATAAAAATGCAAACCCTATTTGAAATTCTATTTTAAAATAATCCAGTAATTAGAATATTTTCCACTAATGAGGTGTTTTTTTCATGTTAAATTGTTAAACTGAGCTCCTGATTTACTACTTTGAGGTTGGATTACAAATCCCTCTAGGATAGCAACATCCCAATCTCTGGGGAGGGCCCATACCATGCATGATACTGCTAGCCAGGACCTCTGGCTGCGTCTTTGCATCTTACTGAGAATTGGTTGTGTGGAAGAGAGAGAACGGAAGCGACAGACAGTGAGAGAACAGTACTGGATGGGAATGTGATTTGGACAAAGTGAGAGGTACTTTACATGAAAAGTTAAAAGGGGAAGGAACACCTACAGAAACTCAAGAGTTAACCTCATGGTCAGAGCTGCCTGAAGGTTTCCTCCCTGAGGTACTAAAACTAATAACATGTAGATATAATAGTATGTAGTGATAAAACAATATACTTAGGTGTGATAAAATAGAAATACAATACATAGAAATATAACCTACAGAGATATAACTGAACAGCATGCATATATAAAATACAGAGATGGTCACAACCCACTTTTGTTCCTGATGTCATTAGTGACTCTGATCTAACCACAAAGTTCCTAGACTGATTGAATTAAGAGACTCTCTCTAATGGATCAATCGAGAGATGCCCCAAGCAAATCAGATCAATGCCAAGTAAGGCCTTGAACATCATAGGTCTATACCCATGCAAATGCATAGTTTGAATTACATTGCAGAACTGCTCGCTTTAATTGACTAACTCCAGACCAATTAAGGATATGCTGACGTATGCCCAGATCTCATTAGCTGCTCAATGTTTTCAGCAGGCAATTCAAAGTTGCTTTTCTCTAATGTCAGTTAAGTCTTTTCCACAAATCTTAGCGGACTCGAACGATATCTCTAAATTCTGGTGGACCTCTAGAAATCTTGACCGTCGAGGGTACGGTTTTTTTAATAATAACGTGCTGACCAATGACCAATTCTACACAACCCATGATTTGCCTGTTACGGAACTCTATAATTACTTGAAAATTAGGAGCTGGGTCAGTAAGACTTCAAGAGAATTTGGATCTCCCAGGGCCTCCTGGATGACTGTTATTTGCTAAATCTACCTCTTACCAAAGGTGTTTTGGGCTCACGGTATGATACCTTTCTCAACTCTACCAGTGGTCAGAAACCCAAATTCTTGGTACAAAGGGAAAGGGACCTTGGGGTAGAATGGGACTGGGACAAATGGACGGAATCCTGTTCTAATCTTTCCAGAGGCTCTCTCAATTTGTCTCTATTAGAAAGTCTTACATAGAATATATTGCACACCTGACAAACTACAGAAATTTAAGCCGCAAGAAAGTAATAAATGTTTTAGGGGATGCCAACATTTAGGGGATCACATTTACACCTGGTGGTCATGCCCATCCATCCAGAAAATATGGGGGCAATTAGCAAATTTAGCTTCCACACTTTTTCAAAAGGTAGTTTCATCCTTGATGGACTCATGCCTGCTGAGGGTCCATATTTTTGGTCTATCTCGACCTCAGAATAAATTATTCCAATTATTGGCGTTAGCTGGCAAAACGCACATACCCAGTAGATGAAGACAGTGTCTCTAAACTTCCAGGAGGTAATTAAAAATAATAATTACTTACTTATCAATGAAAGGTTAACCCACATTAATCTGGACAGCTTTTCCCAATTTCAGGCAATTTGGGAACCTTGGTTAGCATCTTCATTTAGCGTTCCCCTAATATAATATAACACCTACATTTTGCTAAAGCGATCCTGGGGAGGAGCCTGAGGCGGGGATGTCTTAGAAATCATTCAGCTGTACCGTGCAGGTAAATATTATTTGAATTGTGGTATCCTTACTGAGGTCTGTTTTGAGCCAATTTTTGGGCGGTTATCCCAGTTTTGCCCTATATTCTATACTAGGTTAGAAGTGCAATGGTTTAGCTAACTTACTCAATATTTATTCTGTTATCTTCTTTGTTCTTGTTTATTATTTGTTTTATTTTGTATTGTTACTTTTTTCTTTTGAATTGAAACGTTAGCTATAATACATGCAACTTTAATAACTAAAAATTTAAAATAAGAAGGTCTAGTCAGTTAATTACTGGAAAATGTTTAATTGTGATTTTTTGGCGTAACTTAACTGACAAAATACAGTAGTTCAAAATGTTTTATGTTTGTATGCCTTCTAATAAAAGATTATAAATTCAAAGTTGCTTTTCTGTTTACCAAGTTAAATCTTTTGGGAACAAGTCGTTATAGTTGTTGTAAATGTCAAGGTCTAAACTTCCTGTCTATTATTTTATCCCAGAATCTTCCTCTATACCAATATCCAATGAATGTCTTATAAAGAGCTTGACACCAAGAAGCCCTATCCCAACATAATCTAAGGAACTCCATGGTAGCAATACTGAAAGTGGATCCTTGGCAAGGGCAGATCTACCGCTGGTGCAAACGGTGTAATGTACCGGGGCCTTCTCAGGGGGTGGGTCGTGCTCAGGGGGGATCTGGAGCTGAGTGTCGTCTCCAGGAAGTAGGCACCTGCCTGTCGGGGAGCCAGAGCCGTTATAATGAAGGACAGTGGGACAGCAGAGGCGCTTATCGTCATATAGATGTCAATATGATATACGGGTGATACAATATGTGTAAAGCGTTAATAAGTAGTAATGGCAAATGGTGAATCCTCATAACAAATAAAATAAATCATAGGATAAACCAGCCTGAAATGATACACTGTGATCTGTATACCCCAGATCATATACAATAAAGTGATGTCTTATTAAAAAAAATGTAACAAAGAACATCAGTAACATAAATCAAATTGCCCATAGTATATGGGATCATTCATATACTAGTTCCAATGAAATCATAAAGGTGTAATGTATATATTAGTCAGGGTGTGAGTGATAATCCCATGAAATGGATACCCTCATCACACCAATAAGAGAAATATACAAATAATTCACATCATCCTCTCTGGAAATCCTAGCGTTTCCGCGGGGATCAGGGGTACTGTACCAGGCAGATCTGTCTGCTAATTTCGCAGGTAAGCTTTCTCAAAGACAGTGTGTACCCTGGATCAATGGAGGTTACTTTATTTTGCAGGTTTTTTAAGCTGACCAAGACGACTTTCCATTGGTAGCGTGCCCAGTGACGTCATCGGAATCATCCAATTGGACGCGATCGCGCTACGTAACGCTGGGCTCAGTCATGAGAAACCTGATAGCCCTAAATTGTTGTGCACACAAAGGATAAGGATAAAAACTTGAATCCAGATAAATATAAATACTCAGAAACAAGGAATGGAAATTAACAGAGTAATATGAATAAAAACAAATGAGTGAATAAAAATGATATCAAAATGAAAACATATGTGTATAACCTTACTCATAGACGGAGGCAGTTATGATCTTGTGCAATAACGACGTATAATATGAATACATAAATAAATAAATGCATAGCAGAACACCAAGTGCATAGCCAGTAGTACCCAGAGAAATTGATGTTAAACATAATAATTGTGTATTAATTGAATGTACTAAATCAATCAGTAGTCTAAGGTACATTATGAGAATAAACCCAATAAAGATAGATGTATGCATCTTAACTAGCAATATGAAAATATATATTGGATGTATATACTTAAAATAGAAGCATATGTCTTTATGTATTCATATTAGTTAGAATATATAGTATATTAACACATTTAATCTATAGTAGACTATTTAACTAATGGTTAAATTAAGAATAATTAAGAATAAGGTTTCATTTAGATATCTTGAATTTTGAAATAACATCTATGGATGCCATTTAAACAAATATATTTAAACCTTATATAGAAATGAGATATATAATCAGAGTCCATACTTCAACAAATAGATGGCAGGTCACACAATCAATGTACCTATTCCCAGAACCACTGATAATCTCATCAAAGAAGGAAGGACTGCACTATTCAAACTATCCACCAGCATAGAAACGTCAACATTGTTGTAATGGGTAAAGACATTTACCTGAGAATGTGCTATCGGTTATTACAGGACAAATATACTTATGAAATCTTACCTAAAAATCCACATAATGAATACTCGGTGGAATTAAAGTGCAATCCTTACTGGAGCAAGTGATAATGGACTAATATCCAAGAAAAATCTAGAATATCTACTTCCCTCTGCACCTATTGCAGCTACATTTTATTGTCTACCAAAGATTCCCAAAAAGAGCAAACCCATTCTGGGTAGGTTTTGAGCAATGGGAATCTCACTGAGAGGATTAGTAATTTAGTTGACCATAATCTTCATATGTCCAGGATACTACGGATATCCTCAAACATTTAGACAATTTAACTGTACAGACCACATCTATACTAGCCAGTATAGACTTGGGACAGCTTTACAGTAGTATCCCACACCACTTGGGCATTGAAGCAATTAGATATTTCTTAGAAAGAGGTGATTACTCTAAAGAATGGAGGACATTTTTGGAAACCTTGATCCAATTCATTCTCACCAGGAAGGTACAGGAATGGTACAGGCAGGTCAGGGGCACAGCAATGGAAACTGCATGTGCCCCTGACTATGCCAAATTGTTCCTGGGGTTCTGGGAAGAATCAGAGGTTTTCTCAGATCTTAACGTTCATTTTACTGACTATGTTCTCTAGTGGTCGAGGTACATAGATGATATTCTGATCATCTGGGACGGTACTATAAACCATTTCAATGCATTTGTACAACATATTTACTCCAATGATCTTAATCTCAAATTTACTTTAATTGTTAGTATCAAAGAATTGGAGTTTTTGGACCTTAAAATTTAAAAAAGTGACCAAGGAGTTATTATAACAGTGGTCCATCATAAACCTACAGCTACGAACATGCCAACATCCGGAAATACAAAAAAGAAGTACAACCATTGGGCAGTTCCTGCGTTCAAGACGCAATTGCAGCGATGCCAAGGGTTTTAAAGAACAAGCTGACATCCTTTGGAGAAAAATTTAGAGAAAGGGGTTACCCCAATAAATCCCTCAAGATGCCCCTCAGATCTACTCTCAACCAAAAAGCCAAGTTCATACAAACATCACAAAATGTATAATGACCTTTGGCTCTAATAGTAATTTGATTAAAAAGATCTTAGACCAATACTGGTATCTACTTCTAGAAGATCCGGACCTAAAAGATCATATAACTCCAAAGGCAAGTATAACTTACAGAAGAGGAAGATCCATAGGACAAATGGTAACTAAAAGTTTACTTCCGGATATCGACAAACAACAATGGCTACGCACTCTAATAGGACTTTTCAAATGCCAAAAATGTAAAGCTTGCCAATTTATCTCTCCAGAAAATAGATTTGAACAACCAATTACCAAAAAGATCTATCCACTTAAACACTTTGTTAACTGTTGTTCAACATAAAGTGCCTTGCAATAGTATTGACCCCCTTTGACTTTTTACCCATTTAGTTACATTACAGCCTTAAGTTCAATGTTTTGTTAATCTGAACACAATAGTCTAAGTTGGTGAAGTGAAATGAGAAAAATATATACATAAAACTATTTTTTAGAAATAGAAAACAGAAAATTGGCATGTGCGTATGCTTCACCCCCTTTGTTGCAAAGCCCATAAAAGGCTCTGGTGCAACCAATTACCTTCAAAAGTCACACAATTAGTGAATAGTGATGTCGCGAACATAAAATTTTCGGTACGCGAACCGCGAACGTGAACCGCCACAAATGTTCGCGAACCGGCGAACATCGGCGAAGCGCCATAGACTGCAATGGGCAGGCGAATTTTAAAACCCACAGGGACTCTTTCTGGCCACAATAGTGATTGATGGGAAAGTGGTTTCAACGGGACTAACACCTGGACTGTGGCATGCCGGAGGGGGATCCATGGCAAAACTCCCACGGAAAATTACATAGTTGATGCAGAGTCTGGTTTTAAGCCATAAAGGGCATAAATTACCTAACATTCCTAAATTGTTTGGAATAACGTGCTGTAAAACATCAGGTATGATGTTGTATCGATCAGGTAGTGTAAGGGTTAGGCCCGCTTCACAGTGACGGACCAAACTCCCCGTTTAACGCACCGCAAACATCCACAAACAGTCCATTTGCACAACCGCAAACTCCCCATTTGCACAAGGTTGGATACCAAGCTAGCCATGTCCCGTTCCTTGTCCTCACCGATGTCATTGAAGGTCTCTTCCTCCACCCAGGCACGTACAACACCAAGGGTCCCCGAAAGGTGACAACAAGCCCCCTGGGACGCCTGCTGTAATTGGTCTTCCACCTCCTCAAAGCCACCTTCCTCCTCTGACTTCTCTTCTTCAGACTCCTCTCACTGCGTTGCCTCTCTCTGCATTATTATAAGGTGTGTTAAGTAGTACTACTCTTATCAGTTTAAAACCTGTTACAGCACCTATCAGGGGGCGTGTATAAGGCCTGGATTTTTAGAACCGGGAGATGGAATAAGATGCTTTGTTGGTCGTATCACTTCAATTTTGGGGCACTTTGAGAAATTAGCTTCTTACGCTCAAACATGGCACCTGACTATGGGCAGATGAGCAGGAACTGCTCAAGGCGAGAGACGCAGTGGCGGATGGTTGAGAGGGGGCAAGGAGGACAGCAGTGGTTGATGTGGCTGATGATGCTGGACCAGGAGGAGGATGGCGGCTTTGAGTTTGTGTGCTGCTTGTACTCATGTGTTGGTCTGGAGTCACCCAAACATTAGGTCTCAACCTGTAGAGGATAAGGGAACCAGGCTACTCTAGACCTCATTCATCATTACCGGTTTTGACAGATTGGTACTATGCGTCCAAGCTACTGTGACAACAGATATGAGTGGCACTGTGCACTTGCAGAAGTTGGCAGAGTAGACGCTGTAGGTCTGACACACACGCTTGCAGACAACTAACTGCTATGCAATCTATTACAGTAGAAAAAATGTTTTTTGTTTTAAATGTACACTACTGTTACACCAGATATGAGTGGTGTGTTAAGTAGTACTAGTCCTATCAGTTTAATCCCTGTTATGTGCCTTTTTTGGGGGTTTGGTTGTTGAGGGCACAGTGCAGCACCAGAGGCCAGAAAAATTAGGCATGTACACATGCCTGAAAAATAAGGTATTGTTGATCTGGCAGCGAGCAGAGAAGAAGGTAGGCCTGATTCAACGCCCCAGCCCGCATACCCACACTCAGAGATTGAGGGGGGGACCTGAGAAGGCCACGGGCCGGAGATGTAAAGGGGGGCCATCCCAAATAAGCACACAAGCGGGGACAAAGGTAGTGAAGGGGACATAGAGGCCCATGGACTGACGGTCGCCATCTTGGCAGGAAAAGGGCCCAGCAATTAAGCCAAACTGACCCAGCACAGGCAGCTACTTGAGTCAAACGCTGTACAATTACACCTTAATAAAGCTGAAACATGCAGCAGCAGGGATTCTAAACGGCCACACGGGGACAAGGAGGCTAACAGCCCCCACAGTCTCTGCACCACTCTTTTTAACAGATAACCCAATGGGCTAACCAGGGACCTTGCCCACATAAAAAAAACTGAATTTTATTGGAGGAATTATTAGTGTCTTTACCCCCCAAGAGAGGACATAATATACGGTATCTTTAGACTACCTGATGGCCAAACCTCCTTTAGCCCCAATGCTATCCAAAAAACATTTCAAAACTTTATCTGACTGGGGGTCTATAGAGTGACATTAGTACTGACCTTTATATGACTGAGGGTCTATAGAGGGACATTAGTACTGACCTTTATCTGACTGGGTGTCTATAGAGGGACATTAGTAATGACCTTTATCTGACTGGGTGTCTATAGAGTGACATTAGTACTGACCTTTATCTGTCTGGGGCTCTATAGGTGACATTAGTCCTGACCTCCTGCTGCAGTATTATTACTCCCAGTACTCCCAGGCTTGCTACTATTAGATATAATAACCTCAGTTTCGTTTCCTTATCTGTTGGTAACATCAAAATATGATTATTAAATATTTTATATTTGTTTTTGTTTTTCTCCCAAAGTGAACCCCTTTGTGTGTGTCCCACAGATGTGGCGTTTCCGCTCTGCGTATGTTGGATTTGCACCGCTCAAAAAGTATGAAAAGAGATCCCCCCCCCTTGAAGCCCATTAATGACATCATCAGTAAATTGTATGTAACAGATTCCAGTGTTTAGGGTTTATGACCCAATACTGCGATCATATCATTTATGACAAAAATCCGTATTTGTCGTATTATTCAGACGCGCGTGCATCTTTGTGTTACATTTCCTGATACTTTTATTATCTTGATCTTTATATATTTACTAGCGACTTGCCCGTCAAAAAATGGCGGCAATAAGATTGTAAGGCAGGTAATGGTGTTTGGACGAGACATTCATTTTGTTGGCGGTCGGAGATCCTTTGGCGCTCATTGCGAGGCTGTTGGTTGTATTTTTTTCTGATAGGCGCTTTTGCTGTTATTGTTTGGTCGGCGGTGATGTGTTTTTTGCGCTTATTGCAATGCTTTGTGTGCTATGAGCAGCGTTGGCGCTCGTTGTGAGGCGCGCAGTGAATGGCTTTTATGTTTAATGTGATAATGTTTTTTTTGTGTATATGTATTTTTGTATGCTAATGAAATAATTACTAAATGAATATACTTTACCTATTTGTAAGTAATATATGCAGGAAGCATTGTGCTGAAGAGCTGACAATCTGTTTTTATGTTCCTGCAGCATACAATGTAGGTTTTCAGTGCTGTGGAGCTGCTGTGTAAGTGTCAGCAATGTGTGCAGTGTGTAGTGTAAATAGGCTGCGTGCGCGAGGGGAAGCCGTTAGGGTAGCTGGGTACTTCCGCATTGTGTAAGTTAGTGTTGTAAAATGGCGGGGAATGTGTATGTGGCACGCGGGTGTGGATGATTTAGCGTCCTTGTTAATAGTGTATCTTTACCTCGTACGGCTTTTTAGGAAAATCCGTATGTCCTGTAGCCTCGTTTTCTTTTTTTCAACGGCCATTTTTTCTCTCAGGTGATTTTCGGGTGTCTAAACTCATGAATTTGGACTTAAATGGTGGTGTAACTTCACTTGCAGAGGTCCTCGGTGCCCGCCTTGCTGTGGGTAAGCTTTTTATGTGTTTGTTGTGTGTATTTATTGTGTTTTTATGTTTTTAAGTGAGCGCTGTTCGGGCGTTAAGGTCGTATTTTTGTGAGCTTGTAATGTTTTTTTTTCTAAGTCCCGTATTTTTGGATGGTAAGTCCGTAAAATTGATGGTGTAAGTCCCGCCTGCGGCTCATTGCAGCCGACGTGGGAGCCTTCGGCGCTCCTTGCCAGCAACTCTGGCAATCGCTTCGCAAGCCCGCAGCGTTAACAACAACCCGCCTGCTTACAACTATATATGTGATATCTGCAACGTCTTCCCCAGTTGGCACTTGTAAATCGACTAAGCGACAAAAAAAATGGTGTCCGTAAAAAATGAAAACGAGGCTACACGACCCCAAACCACGCAAAACATCGCCAGCCATGTACGACTTTTACCTAGGAACAGACGAGGTACAAAATACACTATTAGAAATAATGGAAACTGCTGGCGAGCCGCATAACACATACACAATCGCCGCCATTTTACAACACAAACTTGCAACTAATAACATTACAAATCTAAAATGGCGCGTTACACGACTATTCAAGCGGTTTCCCTTCGTGCACTACGCACATTGCTGACACTTACACCTCAGGTCACCAACAGTCCAAATGTACACTGTAAGCTGCAGGAAAATCAAAACTGATTGTTAGCTCTTCAGGATATTGATCACTGGATATATTAATTACAAATAGGTAAAGTATTTTAGTAATTAATTAATTCATTATTATTAAAAAAAATATATATAAAAAAAATATGCTTAATAGCATATTTTACACTGCCGTTACTTTACATACATTAACGCTTCGCACTTCCTAATACATTTGTTCATTCACAATAGTTATTATCGTGCATTCATTTAATAAGTATTAATTAGTAATGGAAAATAAAAATGTAGACTTTACACTACACTAAAATGTTTTACTTTTTACTCTGCAGTTATATATCTGGATTACTGCTCATTGGCTGCCAGCGATAGCACTCTCAAAGCAGTTACAAATCTAAATCACTTTATTATGCTCTGAGACCTGAATACATTTTTTAATTTACACTGCACAAAAAAATTATATATTTAACACTGTACTTATATAAATGTCTTTGCGATGAGCGCCGAAGATTGATCGTTGCAAAGCACGAAACATGAAGGACACGAGGGAAGAGGCTCACAATGAGCACCAAAGGTCCTCAGAGTACAAAAAGCATCACATTGTGTGGCAAACAGCATTGCCATGGCTTCAAACTTTATTGCCCCGTCATTTGTGCCAGGCAAGTCGCTAGTGATATAATATAACATAATGCGAAACAATATTATACAGTACACATGGGTGTTGGAACTGGGGGGGAGGGGTGTAAGGGGTAACCCCCCCCCCCCCCCGATTTCTTATCGTATGTATGTATGCGTATAGAAGCTAACAGGGGAGGGGAGAGGGGGAGGAAACACAGGGGAGAGGGAGAGGAAGACACAGGAGAGGGGAGAGGGGGAGAAAGACACAGTGGAGAGGGGGAGGAAGACACAGGGCAGAGGGGGGAAGAGAAACAGGGTAGGGGAGAGGTGAGGGGAAGAGACACATGGGAGGGGGGTGAGACACAGGAGAGAGTGGGGGGTAGAGACACAGGGGAGAGGGGGGAAGAGACTAATGGGAGGGAGTGGTGAGGAGACACCGGGGAGAGGAAAGGGGGTAAAGACACAGAGGAGGGAGAAAGAAACACAGGGGAAGGGAGAGGGGGTAGAGACATAGGGGAGAGGGGGTAGAGACACAGGGGAGAAGGGGGAAGAGACACAGAGGAGGGGGGAGAGACACAGGGGAGAGGGTAGGGAGGAAAGACACAGGGGAGGGGGGAAAGAAACACGGGAAGGGAGAGGGGGGTAGAGACACAGGGGAGGGGGCAGTGACACAGGGAAGAGGGAAGGGGGAAAAGACACAGGAGAGAAGGGAAAGAAACACTGGGGAAGGGAGAGGGGGTAGAGACACAGGGAAGGGTGGGAGAGACACAGGGGAGAGAGGGGGAGAGAGACACATGGGAGGGAGTGGGGGGGGGGAGACACAAGGGAGAAGGGGGGGGAGAGAGACACATGGGAGGGAGTGGGGGGGGGGGGAGTCACAGGGGAGGTCTTGTGCTTTATTATTATTATTATTATTATTATTACTATATAATGTGTAGATGTACCGGCTGGGCATGCTCTTGTGCATTATTATTATTATTACTATATAATGTGTAGATGTACCGCTGGGCATGATCTTGTGCATTATTATTAATATTATTATTATTATTATTATTATTACTATATAATGTGTACATGTATCAGCTGGGCATGCTCTTGTGCATTATTATTATTATTATTATTATTATTATTATTATTATTATTATTATTACTATATAATGTGTAGATGTACCGGCTGGGCATGCTCTTGTGCATTATTATTATTATTATTATTATTACTATATAATGTGTACATGTATCAGCTGGGCATGCTCTTGTGCATTATTATTATTATTATTACTATATAATGTGTAGATGTACCGGCTGGGCATGCTCTTGTGCATTATTATTATTATTATTATTGTTACTATATAATGTGTAGATGTACCGGCTGGGCATTCTCTTGTGCATTATTATTATTATTATTATTACTATATAATGTGGAGTAATACTGGAGTATCTGTACATAGGACGACAATATGCAGTACGCTCCATGCAGTTGGGCTTCATGGCAGAGTGGCCTGAAAAAAGCCATTACTTTCAGCAAAAAAAAACAAAATGGCACGTTTTGAATTTGCAAAAAGGCACGTGGGAGGCTCTCAAAATGTATGAAGGAAGGTGCTCTGGTCTGATGAGACTAAATTTTACTTTTGGCCATCAAAGAAAACGCTATGTCTGGCGCAAACCCAACACATCGCATCACCCAAAGAAAACCAGTGAAACATGGTGGTGGCAGCATCATGCTGTGGGGATGTTTTTCAGCAGCTGGGACTGGGAAACTGGTCCATGTTGAGGGAAAGATGGATGGTGCTAAATACAGGTATACTCTTGAGCAAAACCTATACCACTCTGGGGTCATTGTCCTGCTGGAAGGTGAACCTCCGTACTAGCCTCAAATCACGCACAAACACACTGCTAAAGCAACACTTGAGTGGTTTAAGGGGAAACATGTAAATGTGTTGGAATGGCCTAGTCAAAGTCCAGACCTCAATCCAATATAAAATCTGTGGTCAGACTTAAAGATTGCTGTTCACAAGCGCAAACCATCCAACTTGAAGGAGCTGGAGCAGTTTTGAAAGGAGGAATGGGCAAAAATCCCAGTGGTAAGTTGTGGAGACTTATCGAAAGCGACTTGGAGCTGTGATTGCCGCAAAAGGTGGCTCTACAAAGTATTGACTTTAGGGGGATGAATAGTTATGCACACTGACTTTTTGTTTGCTTCACAAAAAAAAAAAAAAAAAAAAATCTTTAAAGTTGTTGGCATGTTCTGTAAATTAAATGACACAAATCCTCAAACAATCCATGTTAATTCCAGGTTGTGAGGCAACAAAACACAAAAAATGCACTGTATGTGGTATAAGTGATGGTTTGCCTTTGTGGGCTCATATTTATGGGCAAAACAGACAGTTGAGGAGACGCATATTGGAACATGTCCTTTCCATTAAGAATCAGTTAGACACCCCTGTTGCCCAACACATAAGGTTATATCACAATAACAACATGGAGGGAATCACCTTCCACGTCATTGATATCAGTAAACCCAATATTAGAGGGGGCAATCTAAAAAATCTTTTGCTTCAAAAAGAAAGCAAAATGGATTTACTTATTACAATCACAGTCTCCCAAGGGTTTAAATGAGGGATTTTCCTTCTCCCCATTTATCTAATACCCTTTCTCAACTCTTGGCTGTATGCCTACCCACATCAATTTACTACTTGGATGTTCACAAAAATACCAGTCATCTTTTGTCTCTTTTACAGGGCATTCAGTTAAGATTTCCTAAATCAGTACTAGTCCCTTTATCATGTCTATCATCTCATATTGTGACCTGCCATCTATTTGTTGAAGTATGGACTTTGATTATATGTCAAGATATCTAAATGAAACCTTATTCTTAAATTCTCTGACATAATTTAGTTAAATAGTCTACTATAGATTACATTTGTTAATATACTATGTCATAACTAGATGGACAGCAGGACACGGTGCACATAAAGTACGTCACGGTTCTGGGTTAACATGTATGTGTTGCAGTGGCGGCTGGTGAACTTTCAAGTTGGAGGGGCGCCAGGGCGAAACGTAGCCCCTCCCCTTTTAAACCACACCTATTTTTATAACTCCTCCCCCTTCCATAATAATGACCTTTATAAGCCCCGCCCAATGACCTTATACTTGTAAAGCCCATTGAAATACATGATCAGCAATGCAGCAATGTCAAGAAGTAAAGTAACAATGTGTTAAATTCATTGGTATACAATATAGATTGAAAAAAATCATGTGACAAAACTACAGTAATATCATAATTGCACCTATATGCATTAACAGAAAAATTAAAGCAGTGACACTTACTATTAGTCGGCTCTTCTTTTCAGGGTATTCACGTTCAGTAAGTTGACCAACGAGTACAAACAAATCTGCTGCCACATAGGGTTTGCACCTGGGTTTGAAAGAAAACAAGCAAATCAATCAGACCATTAAAGAACAAAACCATACCTTAAAAACCTTAAAAGACCAAGTGTGACCATATAGGCCCCAACCGCACCTTAAAAACCTTAAATAACCAAGTGTGACCAAATAGGCCCCAACCGCAGCTTAAAAACCTTAAATAACCAAGTGTGACCATATAGGCCCCAACCGCACCTTAAAAACCTTAAATAACCAAGTGTGAGCATATGGGCCCAACCGCACCTTAAAAACCTTAAAAGACCAAGTGTGACCATATAGGCTCCAACCGCACCTTAAAAACCTTAAATAACCAAGTGTGACCAAAAAAGGCCCCAACCGCACCTTAAAAACCTTAAATAACCAAGTGTGACCAAAAAGGCCCCAACCGCACCTTAAAAACCTTAAATAACAAAGTGTGACCAAATAAGCCCCAACTGCACCTTAAAAACATTAAATAACCAATTTTGACCATATAGGCCCCAACCGCACCTTAAAAACTTAAATAACCAAGTGTGACCAAATAGGCTTCAACCGCACCTTAAAAACCTTAAATAACCAAGTGTGACCATATAGGCCCCAACCGCACCTTAAAAACCTTAAAAGACCAAGTGTGACCATATAGGCCCCAACCGCACCTTAAAAACAACCTTAAATAACCAAGTGTGACCATATAGGCCCCAACCGCACCTTAAAAACCTAAAAAGACGGGGGCGGTCCTAGCCAGCAAGCAGGAAGGCTGCATATTAAGAGAGCTCTGCACAAAGCCTACAAATTTTGGGGCAAAAATTGCCTAATTTTCTTCAATTTAGTAATCTGAACTCTCCACTGAGCCCTATCAGTCACACTGACTGTGGGGAACTTTTTAATTTTATTCCCACTTAAAAATGTTTTATTCTGCTGCACAATTCCCCTTGGAAGGCCAAACCTTGCTGTGCTGGGGTATAGAGGAGCCTGTCGGGCCCTTCTCCCTTACCCCCGGGAGGGAGCTGATCGGGCAGCCAGACGCACGACGTAAGGAGACGTGGCTGCAAGGGAGATCCCTGGCTGTGCTCCCGGTGTGACCCGGAGGCAGTGCTGGCGGTGCCTCACCGGAGGAGGGAGAGTCCGGCACGGAAAGAAGGTCGTCAAGCAAGACGAAACAGAAGTGGCCGGTGAGGCTGGTGGCCGGAAGGGTGAGTGGCCCGAGTGGGAACAGAGGCCAGACAGAAGAGGGCGACAGCCCGGTGGCCACGGAAAACAGTAATAGAGGTGAAGCCTCGTGTAGGCGGCCATTTTACCCACCAGGCCATTACGAAACAAGACCCCCCAAGGCCCCAGAAGAGAGGTGCAGAAGGGTGCAGCCGCAGGAGACTGGGGGAAAACAAGCAGTGGTCACTTTTAGGGGTCTGAGCGGATAATACAGCGGAGAGGTCCGCATATTAAAACCATTAGCCTCGTCATCTTGCCCCCAGAAAAGCCAGCAAATCTGCGGCCGCCATTTTGTGGCGCGAAATTCAAATCCAGTCAGGAAAGCAGACACTGCAAAGGTAGGCCTGCAGCAAGAAAGAAACATCAGCGTGAAGGGCACTCCCTGATGCTCACCATATCATAATACAGGCTATCTCCTGCAAAAGTGGGATACCATGATACCTGAGCTCTATTAATTCAGAGGACATTACAATTCAGCTCAAGTTCTCATGATAAGATACAAAGACCCCAACTGGACAAATAAGCAGAACTAACAGGCTGATAAAGTTTACCTGCAGCACATGATCTTCTGAAAGTCTTAGCTACCCTGCTATCTGGCAGAGAAGGTCTGCATTACTCAGTCATTAGTGTGCAAATACTGACACCCAGTGGACATTTTAGGGATAGAGCATCCCAAACACAATTTATACCAAGCTGAAAGGGATCCCTGACCCAGAAGGATCTTTCTCTAACCTTAACTCAGGACAAGGACTTATGCCCAGGGAACAAGCATTATACAGCATTTGCGCAAGGAACGCTGGTCTCTGAGCTATAACGCAAAAGAAAGACGAGCAAACCCAAGGCTTCTAGTCATGTCCTTAATGACCCTGGGCCAGGGTATATCAACACTCCCTGGTAGCAGACTGACCGTAGCTCCTATGCGAGCATAAAGGTGGCAGCTACTAAGCCATCCATGAGTACTTAGCTACATTCGCACTGTATTAACCCAATACCCTCAAACCCCGCTAACAGAGTGGACCTGGGTCTCAGACTCAGCTCAATACTCTCAAAGAAAGATGGCGAGCCGTAGTACAAGCAAAGTTAAAAAAAAGCAGAGTTCTACAAAACACCTGACACAAGTCGCAACCCAAATCTGAGTCCTAGTCCTGAACAACCAGAATCGCCAGTCCAGGCAACAGTGCAGAGCTCCCAGCCAGCTCAAATGGAACTAACTGACGGCACCCTGGTTAAAATCAAGCAGATCCTTCAAGCTGAAATTAAGCACGCAGTGGATGACCTAAGGTCAGATATCAAATCTCCAAACGTATAAATGGGGATTCCCATTCGCTCTTTTGTTTACCTATAAAGGAAAATCTTTCAAGGTGCAATCGTTTGAAGAAAGCCAAAACCTTCTAACCAGACTGAGACTCATGCCTCTGGAATCTGAGGAGGAGAATTCCTTTCTCCAGGCTGAAACGAGGCAAGCTAGGAGGGGTCAAGAAATTCCACTGCCACGAAGATCAAAGCCCACTTCCAACCCTTTGAAAGATAATCGTGAGCAAGACTTGGCGGAGGACCCCGTATCCTAACAATAATCCAAGTCCATACTCTTTTTACAAAGTGTAACCTACGCCTTGAAGAGAGCTTGGGTTTCACCTCGGGACTTGCAGGAGGAAGACTGAACTTTCCAGATTTTTCACACACGCTTGGACACTGTTCACAATAAGGACTCAAACTCAGTATAGTATCTTTGTTTTTACATTAGTTTAATTGGGTCATCCTGGGGTTGGAGGCCAGGCTCAGCCTGAGGGGCAGCTAGCTCATGCTGGGTGTTTTGTATACGTATTCTCTTTAGCCAGCAACGGGTATTGGGTTGAATTGTTTTTTTATTGTTCTCTTTTTCGCTAACTATTACGTACAACAAATAGAGTACTTAGGATGGCTACCTTATGTAGCTAAGCTCTATGTCAAGAAGTGGCTTAGAGCCCAAGATATTGTTAGTGTTATATTGGTTAATTATAACTGATAGGTTTCTCCCTGTAGGATTATTTAGGGGGGGTATGTTGCCTTCCTTTAATCCTAACGTAGTGTCTATGAGTAGTAGTCTGGGGAGGATTTACTGTCATCAAAGGTTTATTAATTGGGTACTTATATGTACTGATATTGTTTTTTGTTATCTGCATATTATTCCGCTAGTGCCTTGCGGATTAAGGAATACCTGAAGTCGTTCGCGTCTGGAGCGAAGCATGGAGGGCATGTACCGGGCCGTCCGGCAAGGGGAGTGGGAGCCGAGGCAGAGTGGTCCTTATTGGGTAACTCTCAAGCAACTTTAACATACTCACATAGCAGACCGCCATGACGGATCTCTTACACAATATAATAACACATAATGTAAAAGGCTTCAATTCCCCGTTTAAAAGGCATAAAGCCTTCCTCTTTTATAAAAGGATCAGGCCTTCTATATTTTTTTTACAGGAAACTAATTTTGCAACAGATAAAGTGCCGAAATTTCTCCATAAGGATTACCCCAATTTTTACACATGCTCACAGCACACTAAGAGAGCAGGTATGGCCATTCTCCTTCACAAGAACTTCCCCTTTAAATTAGAAAAGCAGTTAAAAGACAAGGAGGGTAACTTCCTTATAATCACAGGTACGGTTCTGGATCTTAAGGTCTCCTTGGTGAACCTATATGCCCCCACTGTTAATCCGCACAACACTCTAATCAAATTATTGAACTTCCTAAAGCAAGAAGACAGAGGGAAAATTATCATGGGCGGGGACCTGAATTTGGTGCTTCAACCTTTCCTAGACAGGTCGGTGACACCCTCGTACACCAAAGATGCTAGGAAACTTAGCATCATTCATTCCCTACTTAAGGAATTAGAATTAATAGACGCCTGGAGGGGGTTCCATCCTTCGGAAAAACAATATACATTATTTTCCCCCACCCACAATACTTACTCCAGGATAGATGCTTTGTTGGTTCACTCATCACTGTTCAACAACGCATCAGATGCCCAAATTTTATCCTGCCCGTGGTCAGACCACTCGTTGATTTCATGTAAACTAAGTTTAAACCAAAACAATTCCTACATTCACACTTGGCATTTAAACGACAAGCTGATTACGTGCTCAGAGGTACAGGCCCAAATAGACGAGGAAATTAACACCTTCTTTACTCTCAACGATATTCCAGGGACGGAAATAGGATGGTCCTGGGTTGCCCACAAGGCCTACATTAGGGGGATAATTATAAAAATAACAGCCGCCCATAGGAAAAAACTACTCAGCAAGGAAAACAAACTTTTTAAGAAATTACAAAACTTAGAAAAGTCTAACCAGAATAGGTTCACCAGGGACACCCAGAACGAAATAAATCGAACCAGATCAGAACTAGATGCCATATTGGCAGAAAGAACCGAAAAGGCTATCAGAAAAATGAACCATACATTTTACTGCCAAGTTAATAAGCCCTCTCCCATGTTAGCCAGGAAATTAAATCTTAGGAATAACTCCGCACGTATTCACCAAGTTAGAGACACGAGAGGGGTAATCACTATGAAACAAGATGAGATCAAAGAAACATTCAGAAATTATTATGAATTTATAATGAATTTAAGCCTATAGTCAGAGAAGATATTTATGCTGGCACTAACGGCATCATTGAATCTTTGTGGGTTGAGCTAAATAGTGGAGGAGCTTATTCTAAACGCATATTGGTGGGAGTATGCTATAAACCCCCAAATATAGCTGAAAGTGACGAAATACAATTATTGTTACAGATTGGAAATGCAGCTAAGCATGGGCAAGTTCTAATAATGGGAGACTTTAATTACCCTGAAATAAACTGGATAAATGAGACCAGCAGCTCAGCTAAGGGGAGCAGGTTCTTGAGTACACTCAGGGATCATTATCTGGCCCAGGTAATACAAGAACCTACTAGAAATGGGGCCATCTTGGATTTAGTCATTACAAGTAATATTGATATAATATCAAATGTAAAAATAGGGGAACCCTTGGGGAACAGTGATCACAACACAGTCTCATTTGAGATTGAATACAAAAAACAGAGTTGTAAGGGGCCAACAAAAACTCTAAATTTTAAAAGGGCTAACTTTAATGAGCTACGGGCAGCAATACAACATATAGACTGGGACAAAGAACTTACAGGGAAAAATACTGAAAATAAATGGACAACATTCAAATCCTTACTAAATAAACATACTCATCAGCATGTACCATGTGGAAACAAAATGAATAGGAGTAAATCACATCCCATGTGGCTTAACAATGACTTAAAGATCATGATGAGGAAAAAGAAACATGCATTTAAATTATACAAGAAGGAGGGAACAGAGGCAGCTTTACGTGACTATAAGGAAATCAACAAGTCTTGCAAAAGGGCTATTAGACTGGCTAAAATAGAAAATGAGAAGTCAGTTGCAATGGAAAGTAAGACTAACCCTAAAATATTTTTTTAATATATTAATGGGAAGAAGGCCAGGAAGGAATCGATAGGACCATTACAATGTGACACAGGCCATCTGATAATTAGTGACCAGGAAAAGGCAGATGAGCTAAATAGGTTCTTTTCTTCTGTATACACAAGGGAGGTACCAGTGGTTGGGACACCGCAACATAATGGGGCTACACTACCATCACTAAATAATTGGTTAACGCAGGAAGTAATACAAAAGAGGTTGGAGAAATTAAATGTTAATAAAGCTCCAGGTCCTGATGGAATACATCCAAGGGTACTGAGGGAGCTGGGTTCTGTAATAGCCAAACCATTATATCTAATCTTTCAAGACTCACTCACTACAGGGTCTCTACCAGATGACTGGAGAAAAGCAGAGGTGATACCTATATTTAAGAAGGGATCAAGAGCAAATCCAGGGAATTATAGACCAGTGAGCCTCACTTCTGTAGTTGGGAAGCTTTTAGAAGGGTTAATAAGGGACAGAATACAAGAATATGTCTATTTGAACAGGATCATAGGTAGCAGTCAACACGGATTTATGAAGGATAGGTCGTGTCAGACCAATCTAATTAGTTTTTATGAGGAGGTTAGTAGGAACTTGGATCAGGGCAACTCAGTGGATGTAGTCTTTTTAGATTTTTCAAAGGCATTTGATACAGTGCCACATGGAAGACTAGTGACCAAACTAAGGGATACAGGAATTTCAGTAAATATCTGCTCATGGATCGAGAGCTTGCTAAAAGACAGGAAGCAAAGGGTTGTTGAGAATGGAACATACTCCGATTGGTCTAATGTGATAAGTGGGGTTCCTCAAGGTTCAGTATTAGGTCCTCTCCTTTTGTAACATATTTATTAATGACATTGAAGTAGGACTCGAATGTAGTGTCTCCATTTTTGCTGATGACACCAAGTTGTGCAAGGTAATAAAATCAGATAATGATGTACTTTACCTACAAAAGGATTTGCATAAATTAGAGAAATGGGCGGCTAAATGGCAGATGAGATTTAATACAAATAAATGTAAGGGTATGCATTTGGGAAGGAACAATAGCCAAGCAATCTATAATCTTAATGGAGCAAATCTAGGGGTATCAGATATTGAAAGGGATTTGGGAGTACTAGTGGACATCCACCTAGGTAACAGCGCTCAAAGCCAAGCAGCGGCTGCAAAGGCAAATAAAATATTAGCATGTATTAGGAAGGGTATAGAAGCCAGGGAAGAAGATATAATTCTGCCACTATACAAATCTCTAGTACGTCCTCATTTGGAATATGGAGTACAATTTTGGGCACCACCTCATAAAAAAGACATTTTAGAGCTGGAAAAAGTACAGAGAAGGGCTACAAAACTAATAAGGGGAATGGAGGGGCTAAGTTATGAAGAAAGACTAACAAAATTAAACTTATTTTCGCTAGAAAAAAGGCGTCTAAGAGGAGATATGATTACGTTATATAAATACATCCAGTATCAATATAAGGCTTTGTCAAGTGAACTTTTTGTAGCAAGAGATTTTCAACTGACAAGAGGACATCCTTTGTGGTTAGAGGAAAAAATATTTCACCTTAAACAAAGAAAAGGGTTCTTTACAGTTAGGGTGGTTAAACTGTGGAATTCTCTACCAAAGGAGGTGGTGACAGTGAATTCGATAGACAACTTCAAAAAGGGGTTAGATATATTTTTGAATAAAGAGGGCATTCAAGGCTATCCTACATAACTAGCGAAGGAGTATTGATCCAGGGAGAAATTTGATCGCCAGTTTCTGGGGTCAGGAAGGAATTTTGCTTTTTTTTTCCCCTTATGAGACAATTGGCAAATTTTCAATGTTTTTTTTTTTTTCTGTTTGCCTTCCTCTGGATCAAATAACAATTAACAAATAATAATAAATAGTCCACATTAAAAAGATCAATAGAGATCTAAAAAGATTGAACTTGATGGACTAACTCTTTATTCATCCTCCAATACTATACTATTAATAATTATTTAATTAATAACTATTCCGCATATTGCAGATCAGAGGAGATCTTAACAGGTTGAACTTGATGGACTGAAAGTCTTTTTTCAACCTTAATTACTATGAGCCTCATTCAATTGCGAGTTGGCCAATTGAATAGGACTCTATATAAGCACATAACATATTTTTTATACAGAACTTTTTAGTTAGCAAAAAAAAGGTGGGCAATAGTAAAATGTAAACTTTATTGGTTGGAAAAACACCGACGATTTAAAACTTTAAAAAGGGAAAGAATAAAAACTGTACAAATACCTTTGAACAGAAAAACTGCAAACCTAAAGACCACTGGACAACTGTCACTCATTAAGTGGGGTTTGAGCAGTATTATAAATGAGAAACAGAGAGTGACTAGGTACAGGCTTGGAGTACTATGCAACAAAGGCCAAACCTTCCTATATTCACTTGTGCTATAAATATATATCTCTCCCCAGTAACGGTTATGAAACCTAGTATAACATAAATTAGGGAGATATAGGTAGCTTGGTAGTATGCTTCTGAACAACAGATTTATTTGCATACAAAAAAATTTTTTTTAGTTACTGAACTTCTATCCAAAATCAAGGTCTTCACTAACTAAAAACTTCTGTCAAAAAATATGTTATGTGCTTATATAGAGCCCTATTCAATTGGCTAAATTGCAATTGAATGAGGACCTATGTAATTACCAAGATATTTACTCGTCTAAACTGGCGGCCAATAACTATAAAATACACGAATTTCTGAACGCTTATGATCTCCCCTATGTTGAATGCTGAAATCTCGCTAGATGAGATAAGTAAAATAATTAAGACTCTGAAAAAAGGTAAAGCTCCGGGCCCGGACGGCTTTACAAATAATTATTATGCTGCATTTGACAAACAACTTGTTCCAAAGTTGAAAAAGCTTTTCAAAGATATTATGGAGGGGAAGGTCATGCCCCCCGAACTCAACCAGGCGAGCTTAATCTTCCTCCCCAAACCAGGCAGAGATCCTTTACTGGTTAAAAACTTTAGACCTATCTCCCTTTTGAATGGGGACATAAAAATCCTTGGGAAAATATTGGCCACCAGATTAGCAAACTTTCTACCTAGGCTGATCCATAAGGATCAAGTGGGCTTTATCCCCTATAGGCAGGCGGGGGATAACATAAGGAGACTTCTCAACATATTCCATTTAGCTAAAATAGATAATACCCCATTATGCACTATAGGATTAGACCTAGAGAAAGCGGTTGACTCCATAGAATGGCCATACTTGCATGCCACGCTGACGTGAAGTTTGGGTTGGTGGGTAACTTTGTGAATGTTATTAAGTATTTTTACAACAATCCAACTGCTAACATTAGCATCCCAGGGGAAGACCAAACACTCATTAATATTAGAAGAGGCACAAGACAGGGCTGCCCCCTATCCCCCCTCCTGTTCGCGCTGGCCATTGAGCCATTGGCTTAGGCTATCAGGAATAGCGTATCAATAACAGGAGTTAATGTAGGCCTACATCAGTTTAAATGTTGTCTCTTTGCCGATGACATCCTGTGTACACTTACAAACCCACTGCAGTCAGTGCCAGCCCTGATTTCCCTGATGGAGTCCTTCGGGGTCATCTCGGGACTCAAAATTAACATGGACAAGACAGAAGCTATCTTGGCTCAGTCCCCCCAGGCCTTAAGCAATACTCTCAAATCCCATAGCCCCTTTGCTTGGCCAGAAAAACATATAAACTATCTAGGTATTAAAATCACTCCGGAGATCACTGACCTGTATCAGTCAAATTATATCCCATTGTACAAAACCCTGAACCAGGACTTGTCGAAATGGAATAAATATAATCTCTCATGGTCAGGGAGAATCAATGCAATAAAAATGAATATTCTCCCCAGGATTCTGTATTTTTCTAGGACTCTGCCTATTCATATAAACAAAAGAGACTTGAATAACTTCCAAAATGCAGTTTTCAGATTTATATGGAATTACAAACGCCCAAGAATTCGGAAATCAATCATGACGAGGAATAGTTCTTCAGGAGGGAT